>LNKV01000022.1:0-561039 GCA_001465935.1 Clarireedia homoeocarpa
CAAAAGCAACTAAACCAGAGGAAGAAATGATATCAAAAATGGAGAAAAAAAGAGTACAGGAGGATTGGAAAAAAGCAAAAGAATCACGTGCGTTCGCCGGTAATCGAAACCGGGGCCCATCGACGCTGCATCCAAGTTATTGGATAGATGGCAACGATGGATTTTACCACTAAACCACAAACGCTTAACATGGAATACATTGTTCGTATTTACTTATATATACTTTTTGCTGTTTCCCAAAATCATTTCGCTAATCCGAATTCGATTTAGCTTTGATTATGCCGATATCTTTTTTCGGTTTTATTTTTAGGTTTCAAACTTAACCACTGTGATTTTTTTCACTGCTACAATTCTATAGTTGACGAAAGGCCCGTTTGGTTCTTGAGACAAATACAAGAGAAGTATATTGAGTATAGAAGATCAGAAATCTATTTTTATAGTATTGTCCCCCGCAGTTTCATATGCTTTTCTTGTTCATTCCTCATCTTCTGATAATTCTGTGTCGCCACGATAACATCTACGAGGACGAAGACTCAACACCTGTACGCGGTGTCCTCTACGAACCTCAAGGCTTTATCCTTGAGAGCTAAGATTGAGTCGCTTTGCTTTATCGTCGCCCCCGACGACGCTATTCGCACCTACGAACGATACTCGACGAATTTTCACGGCTCAAATAACTTCACGATACGATCCTCTACTTTCGACCTCCACTTGTATATCGTAACTTCGAGCGAAAATATAAAGAGAAACAAGGCGGGTTATAATTATTGATAAGATTTATCTAGGCTAGGGAAAGGAGAAGAGTGTAGTTGATATATAGGATCTACGATCGATTCTCGACGAATTTTTATAAGACTGAAGGAAGGAGAAAGAATTCTCAACGAATTTCACAAGCTGAAGAGAAGGGATTCTCACTTGGAGAAAGAAGAAGGGATTCCTAACGAATTCTCACAATCTGAGAGAAAGAGAAGGGTATTGATTAGACAAGAAGAAAGGGGACTGCCTCGCAGATTACCGGACACTAACGATATCTATTACAGGCCAATATACCTACTATACAAAGGGAACTGGGAAGGAGGTATCTGAGGCTACTTCTCGCTGTCGAGAACCCTTAGTGGCTATCGTACGAGATAAGGGGAACTTGGAGTAGCTGTCTTCTTTCCTACGGCTTAAAAGAACTGTTACTTGTCTAAGGAGAAGCCTATCACGTCAAGAATACTATAACTGGATGGAGGAGTTTTGCTAGTTTCTCCTTTGTAAAATAATCTATATCGCCAGCAGCTAGCTGCTGGCCGACCTACTATAGTCTCAGACTCACACAGGTCGTTAAAATGAATAAAAAAAAAAACAAAAAAAAAACGATAACATCTATGATCTACCTAGCAATATGTCTAGAATCATCTCAGCTGCTGATATACTTAACGTCTCGAAGATGTTCAACTTCAACCAAATAGCCACTAAAGTTTGCAGCTCCAACAGAGAAAAGCTCATAATACAGCTTTGGGATAAGTGAGGTATATCTTGATTTTCCTGTTCTGATTAGCTTAGTAGCATCATCTCAAGCTTCACCGGACGAATTAAGCAATATGATCTATCCCCTACTATGCTTATAATGAAGGCTTTCTTCTCAGTGATAGCAGAAGAGCATCTAGAGCAATTAGGCTCACATTTATCTTTGAAAACATTAGAGCAATATGTTTTCGGATTCAAACGAGCATATGATTTACTTCGTGTAAGTCTTGGCTATGTGACCAATATCCTGCTTAGACTATCTGTCTCGTCTAATGTGTCACGATAGATAAGAAAATAATCATAGCTAAGTATTGTATTATAGTTCTATAGAAAAAGAACGGGTTGTTGCCCCTTTGCAAATGATAATTGATAGTTCGCTTACCCCTCACATTCATGATTTACCCCTTTAACACTTCAAGGTGTAAGACTAACTAGAAATAGGACAAACTGCACCATAACTCAGTCAAAAAATAAAGAATCAAGAAAGGCATTCGTGAATATTTGCAGTATCACTTCCTATCATTTTATCTGGTCAGTTTCAGACTACAAGTGGGTGTACTAACCACTTACATTGTATAATAAAAAGTCAAGTGATTTCAGATATCAAGTGTCCAATCCGTTAGAGCATCCTCGCTGGTGAAAGTAGAATCAGCTGTTTCAGGCATGTCAAAATTTGGAACCGGAATCGCAGGATCGAGTTCAGGGGCGGTAGGGGAAAAATCATCTGACTGATGTTGGTTGTCAAATTCCATCCCCTGTATACCTGAAGGTAATATGTTGCCATCGGTATTTTGGTTGGGAATGAAAGAATCATAACCGTCGCTGGATTCTGAGGCAATGAAATCAGATTCTTGATTTTCGAGGTCCAGATCATCCGAATCATCACATTTTTCGGAAGAGATATTTAAGGTAGCCGAAGATAACTTTAAGCCAGCCTCTTCGAGAGCTACATCGTAATGGATTGAATCAAAATCCCTATGAGGAAAGGCAACAAGGTAGGGCTTGATAGATGCCTCATATGGGCCTTCGACGACAAATACGCTTTCGTGCCCGTGGCATTCTGAGTGTCTGTATCTCTCTAATCGATAAGACTGAATCGTTTCTGCGAGGCATATATGGCCATTATCCCGTGCTAGCTGAATGGAACGGCACAGTTGGTGCTCGAAATATAATCCTTCGGTTCTATCTGAGTTCTCCAATATGAAATGAATCATATCAAGTCGGCCATGCTCAGCTGCGCCCTCAAGCGCTGTGCGTCCATTCTTCCTTCCCCGACGTGCAAATATGTTTGCACCAGCTTCAAGGAGCTGTTGAAAATTTTTGAAATTCCCATTAATTGCTGCGAATTGAATCGCAGTTGCTCCACGGTATTCGGCTGGACTAGCGTTTGGCTCCGCATTGAAATTTAGCAGAATTTCGATCATATGATCATAATTTTTCTCAGCGGCGATCTGAAGAGCAGTTCTGCCAGATTCATAACCTGCGGGTGAATTAATGTCAGCGCCTCTGAAGAGTAGATACTGAACCGCCTCAGGACGGTTCTTATAGACCGCATTCTGGAGCGGTGTCATCAATTTTCCAGTTCCTTCAACTGTATTGTAACAATTCAGACTTGCACCTTTACTGATAACAAGTTCTGACATTTCTTCAAAGCTTGGTGAGTCGAAGTCCACAAAATTGAGAGCAGAGGAGGCCTCTGGTCCCCTACTACCTTCATTAAGGTCTACATCCGTGGCAGCATCCAGCAACAGACGAACCAGCTTAGTATCCATCATTTTAACAGCCATAAATAGAGCTGAGATTTTGGAACCTGCTTCCCCAAGCATCACCTCAAACGGATCCCAAAACGGATCACAGTAGATTTTCGTTACAGGATACCCTCTGAAATCCACTCCAGCCTCCAAAAGTATATGAACTAGGTCATGTTTCTCGTATTTAATTGCGTGTGCAAGGGCAGCCCGACCATAATCGTTCGAAGTCTTTGAATCTTCATAGCTGTAGCCCATCGAGCTCTGATTATGTTTCAACAAAAGACGCACAATCTCAACCTTATTCTTTGCAACTGCTGCCCATAGCGCACCGGAATCGTCCGGGTCAGCACCAAGGTTGAGAAGACGTTCTGTCATGTCTGCACCATGGTGCTCAATACAAACTTGGAGTGGGCTTGGGCCCGGGTCATTCTTGCTTGGTACATTGACATCAGCATCTTTCTCTAGCAGTATCTCTATGGTATCGTAATTTTTCGATCGTAAAGCACTAGTCAACGCTGACTCCCAAACAAGTAAATCTTTGGATTTAACATTGACTTCGGCGCCTTTAGATATGAGCAGGTGAACAATATCAGCTGATCCTTGATGACACGCTATTTGAAGAGTTGTCTGTAATTCTGACTCTTTTTCACTCATGAATAGAGACGCTCCGGCCTCTAGCAATGCTTCTATAACGGCAAGATTTCCCCCCAGAACACCAGCTTGAAAAGTGCTAGTGATATTGGTAATGGGGTACTTCAACAAAATAAACGAAGCTGCGTGGACATCTGCACCATGCTCGAGCAATAAATTCACTAGAAAGATGTTTCCTTTTTCTGCCGCGAGCTGGAGAGGGGTTCCCGAGTTGTAGCAATTGTCTGCTTGGGGTTGATTTGGATCTGCACCATGCTCGAGCAACAACTCTACTAGAAAGATGTTTTCTTGTCTTGCCGCGAGCTGGAGAGGGGTCTCATGGTAATTGCCTGCTTGGGATTGATTTGGATCTGCACCATGGTCGAGCAACAACTTTACTAGAAAGATGTTTTCTTGTCTTGCCGCGAGCTGGAGAGGGGTCTCATGGTGATTGCCTGCTTGCGGTTGATTTGGATCTGCCCCAAGCAAAAGAAGCAGTTGCACCATTGAGATATCACCTGAATTTACCGCTTCGAACAGGCCAGTTGTGCCATAGCTAGATCTGTCTGCTACTTGGGCTCCTTGAGACAATAGGTATCGCACAAGGTCTTGATTACCGCTAGCTGCCGCCTCAGGAAGACATCTGCGAATGTATCGAACCACTCCCTGATTGATATCCTGATATACAGGCGCATTGACGTATCGCAAAATTAACTGAAATAGCTCCATGCTCCCTTTACGCGAAGCTTTCTCGAGAGATATAGCGTAGTCTCTCTTCCCTGTCAGGAGTTTGGTATCGAGTTTTGTATGCTCTAAGAGGTACTCTATAGTGCCCAAATCGTTCTGTGAATCAATCGCAGTCTCCAGTATGTCATCGCCTCCAAGATCGGCACCCGCTTCAATTAACAGAATTGCCAAATTTTTATATCTTTTGCATAATGCAGTTCCCAAACAGTCGTGCACATCAAACCTAGCATTGGGACTAACACCAGCCTGAAGTATAATTCGGGTAAGAACTTCGTCATTTTGATGTACAGCACATACTAAAAGCTTCTCAGCCATGGCCATCATGGTAGGGTTTCTAGTGCCAAATAATCCTTGGAGGAAATTGAGTGCATCTTTCGAACGGCAAATCTCCACAGTTGTTTTAATGGCCCATTTATATGTGTTGAGATCGTTATTAGAAAGTTTGTATACAAGTACTAGAAGCCACACGTATATAGTATTTGTGCCTGAGCATAAGAGCTGGTCATGACTCTCATGAGTATTAGGGAGCAATGATGTGATTTGCCGAAGTTTCCTGCGGTATTCGCCACTGTTCCCGTGAATTAAAAAACCATTGGCAAGGCTCGCTGAGACGCGTGAAGATGCGTCAAAGAATAGGTGTGTAGCCACATCAGTCGCCGCTGCTACTAAGGATTGAAGTGTGACAGATGGGATTGCTAGCTCTTTCTCATTCGAGAGTACTTCGAAACCTCCAGCTGACAGAGAGCCTGATAAATTTGATTAAAGATGAACTATCAAGTCAAAGAAGACAACTATACTGACCTTTCAAAACAGAGCAGAACCGAAACCAAGGTAGACTAGCTGGAGCTTTGAAGTGGAAACCACTTGCAGGAGGGGTAGAAACTGTAACTTCAAATGTACTAGGCGGGCTTTTTTGATCCGATACGACTTGCAGACTGATCAGAGCTAGTTCGGAATCTCATACAAAGATATGGAAAGTTTCATAGACTTACGTGAATTAAACCGCTCTTGGGTGGTCTGATAACTGTTGCGATATCTAGCTCTTTCAATCCTCTGTTTTCTGAGAAGATAATCACCCTTCCTGACCTCAGATACTTTGTTCTGGGCTGTTCGCTTTTCAATCCGATGAAGAACAGAATCCATATCGCTCCTACGTAGATTTTTGCCAAAATTCCACTGTTTAAATTTACGCTCGTATTGAGCTTTTCTATCGCTAAATATCAGCTCCTAACTGGTCATATAGAGGGTGAGTGGTGCTACAACTTTCTCTGAAACTTGTGTACTGTTGCCATGGTGTCTATAACTTCCCGAAGAGGTAAATCTCTTATTATATAAAGATCCTTAATGGAATCTTTGTGCTGCTCCCATTGAGCATCTTCTGCGGCTCTTTTGCCCTTGTCGACCCCAGTTGCTGACATCGTGGATAAATGACTGTGGGAGAATAGGTGATTGCGCGAGAGTAAGTGATTTCACAAGAGCAAGTGATTGTGTGAGAGCAGGTAGAGATTTCCGTAATAGTAATAAATTAATAGAGTGATTGAGAAGATGGTTTGTATCTAGGAAGAAAGTGGTCATGTTCGATATATATATATGCAGCCTTGGGCCGTTGACCGTTTCTAACACAGCTTGAAAAGTAGTGTTACAACATTGTACGAAGTACACGGCGGAGTAACCTTTGCTCTCTGATTTGCTGATACAAAAATCTGTTTTTTTTCCCCCTACACTAAGGAACCGAGGTGGCTTGTCATGATTCGCTTTTGCTGAAATCTACGTCCTGCATGTATTCTGCATGTATTAGAACACTACGCCGACGTGCAGCATGCGGCATGTCAGACTCTAGCCGAACAATCTGGTAACCTGCGATTGGTCTTTTCAAAAGTCTGGAATTCCCATTTCAGCAATTTTCAATCTGGTAACCTGCGATTGGTCTTTTCAAAAGTTTGAAATTCCCATTTCAGCAATTTTCGATCGGTGTGCCGACGACGCGACGTGTTTGACTGGTCAGTAAAAGAATCTGCGCCGCGAGCCGCAGGGATTTCAATTAGCAGATACAAAAATCCGCATCCGAGATTGACGAATTAAAATATTACTTACCCCTGGTCATCATTTACACTCCGGACATCGAATTCTTGTGTATCTAGAGGCTTAGCACTCACCCCGGGCACGGCGAGTTTAAGTATGCTCAATTCCTGTTCCCACAGCAAGTCCAACTTATAGTCCAACTTCGAATTACGCAGCCCGACAGCCATCATAAAGATCCCAACCCTCATTCTACAATTCCTCCTTATTCCAAGATTACAGAAACATACCATGGCCCTCTCAATCGAAGCCCTTATCGCCATCATCACACTAGCTATCACGGGGCCTTCAGCATTACTCTATACCTGGTGTACTATCAGATCAAGACGGTCATGCCAGCACCAATACCCAGACGAAAGACCAGCGAGAGCATTGCAACAACAATCTACACCGCAGTATGCACTTAGGAGTGGGAGGAGGTTTCAAATCTGGACGCGTTTGAGCGGAAGCTCAACTGTCGATGGCGTTGTGGAAAGAAGAATGGATCTGGAAGCAACTCTGTATGAGATGGAGATTGGTAAGTCCACGATACAGCATATTGTAAGTGAACGGTCGTCGCTAATCTAATATAAGTTCATGGTCCGATATAGACGCGGAAAGTGATGTTAGATGCATGATCGCTGTATTAGTTTCAGTGTGCACCATCAATAGATGAATGGCATTGAACTCATTGCCTAAGATACCCCTTATTTCATCCATATGTGCTCAACGGTGTGGACAGCTATGCACAAAATGACGCCGAAGCGCAGGAGCGAACTGAAACATACACAGATGCCATTTTTGCGCCTCAGCTCTACTGAGAGAGGTAGAGAAACGCCATCAGCTCCGTGCAGCGCCGGCCATTGAAGACTGATCATGGCATCCACAGCTGGGTGAACATGGAGAAGCTAGACGGATAACATAATAATTTAAATATGATCTATACATCAAAAGAATCCCTTCTCAACTAGCTATGATACATTAAATATCATGCCCTATGCTCTTCTTTCCTCCTAACTGCCACTTCGACTACTAAGGTCAATGGTTAGGTGTCGGGTTATGATCATGAAACATTGAAAATTTTCGCAGCACACTCGTGAGATACGTTGCTCCCAGTGTAGGAACTGGTATTTCAGCAATTTTTATATGGTCCAATATAGTTAGTCCTTTGATTTTGTTTGCTCTATGGACTCTCCTCAATTCACCTTCCCAACCCATTGATTGACCTTCATATCGAGCTTGTTCGTAGAAATCAATTTTTCCAGGACCGAGTTACATTTGTTTTTCGTCACAGCATCCGCTGGATTACTATTGCCATCGATCCACAAAATCTCCATTACTTCTCTTCTCTCGTAGGACTGCCTAGTTGACATGAGATCAATCATCAATCGCTTCTCGTGCTTAGGTCCTAGCTTGACGAGACACTCATATAAGGACTTTGAGTTGGTACAAACGATTAAGTGAACTATTTGGTCTAAGGACAGATTCAAAGTACTCCTCCTGTGTGAGGATCAATATATTCTCGTCAACTAGAGTGACTACAACTCCATTGAACTTGAGTGCGTCCTCCTTGGATAGCGTTTCAATATCCTTCGATTGAATTTTCGACTTGGCGCATTCCTCGCGGTGAAGTGTAGTAAACTTGGAATCTGCAAGGATAAGAGTATCGTCTGCTTGGAGGCAGACAAGAGTGGTGCTATTGTCCCTGTTCTTCTACAGCAAACAGAGGTCATATGTGGATTGAACCATGCTCAGTTTGCCGAGGTGATGGTTCAGATAAGTAACGTACTAGTGGACCCCTGCTTCTGCGATGCCATACAATAGCTTTAAAACTTGTACAGTCAAATCACTGGAAATTCTCATAGCCTCTGTAACCGCTTGAGGGACATAGATGTAGTATTTTCTGGTCAGGGTCGAAGTTGACTGTGTATAGGCTTGTGTAAAGTCACGTACCTAGAGTTTGAAGCCTTCAGTAAGCATAAAGAGTGCGAGCGCTAAGACAATTCTCTTTCTCACACGTTTGATTATTGGTAATTTTGTGAGTATTAAAACCTTTTCCTCGTCTTTTTAGCCTTGAAAAACTAGTCTGGGTTTCTCGAACGCCTTTGGAATGCCTTTGTTCTTGATGATATCGTCAAATTTGGAGGAAAAGATTCTAGTGCCTTTCGTACTGCTCCACCTATTTTCGACTGTCAAGTACCTGTGGTAGATCACTTCATTCGGTAGCACCTACTTTCCCACCTCTTCTGAGACCAAAGAATGTGATAGGCACAACTAATACCATAGAAGCAAACATCGTCCAGAACGCTGCATGGAAACCTTCGAGCATAGCAGCAGTCCCACCACCACTTTTCTGAGCAACAGATGATGAGATAGCCGCAGTTACCGCTAGCCCGACTGAGTTTGCGATCTGGGATGCTACGTTGAAGACGGCACCTGCGAGGGATTGTGATTTTCCGGGATATGCACGAGATATAATGAGGTTGGACACGGTGAATAGGACTGCAGGTTAAGAAATTATTAGTTTTGAGCTGAGAATGACAAGCTATCAGAGGGATACGTACCGTCAGGGTGGAGAGGGGATAGCAGCATGGCGATGAAGGAGCCTTTCCAATATCCCCACTTGGGAGTTACCAAAGCCATGAGCAGTGGTGATACAACTGTTATGGCTGCAGAGAAACTAACCAGATGTCGCACATCAATTTTTTCAACAAGAAATCCGGTACACTGTGAAAAGTGTTAGAATGCTGATTTTCACTGGAGCTGGAGGTGCTTGGGCTTTCACTTACAATATTTGTCATCGCTCCAACAAATATCATGGGCAAGAATCGAAGCGAGGCTTGGAGGGGTGAGACCCCCTCCACCTGCTCGAAGTACAGAGCACTGAAGTACTGGAATGAGTTGAAGACGGCCCAAGTAAAGAAGACTGCAACACATGTCGTTGTGAAGGCTGAATTTTTCCATAAACTATTTGGAATCAAAGCAGGTCTTCCGAGATGTTCCTGGCGTTGAACCCAGAAGGCAAAGGCAGGAATGAGGGTGATAGCAAAGACGAATAGAAAGAGATTGTAGGGCTTCTTAAGTTCTTCGTGGTCTCTACTTATGACACTGGCATTTTGAAGAGAATTTGTTAGCACCCATATCAAATCGTATCTGCATATGCATTATTGGAACTTACGCGAACTCGTACGAAAGAAGACCGAGGGATACGGACATAAGTAATGCTCCTATCCAATCGATATCGTGCTGGAGACTTCTCAGCGTGTCTTGATTCTCCGTTGATGAAGTAGAAGGCAGCACTCGACAGGCACATATGAATAGAATTGCATTAGCAATTGCGGAGATATAAAAACTCCAGCGCCAACCAATCGTGTCAGTAAAGATACCTCCAAGGATCAAACCCACAGAGTATCCCAAGGGTTGCCCCATACCCTGACATGCAAACGCCAGGTTCCTCCAGCGTCCAGGAAGAAAGCTATTGGTAGTGAGGCTCACAGCAGTTGGCAAGCACATCGAAATGGAAAACCCAAGTAACGCGCGAAATGCAATGAGTTGACCTGCAGAGCGGCAAAGCCCAATGGCCATGGTGAAAATGGCGTAGAGAAACGCTCCTGTGAGCCAAACCCTCTTCGGGCCAACAACATCGCCGACACTGCCGAAGACGAGGAGAGTACATCCAGCAACGAGTGCATACACTGATGCTGGCCATAAAAGAAGCGATTCATCAAGATGAACGTCGCGTACCATCTTTGGAAGTGCTACGGTAAGTACACCCGAGCCCATGGTGTTGAGGAAGTTCACGCCAGTAAGTGTTGCAACGATGAATGCCGCATGGGTACGGCTCATCCCATGACGACCATGAACTGTGGCTACCACGATTGGTTCATTTATGGGTTCATTGATGGCTTTAACTTGTGCTTGCTTGATGGGTTGCAGTTCAATGGCGGTGGCCACGCTCATGGTCGTGACGGTTGAGACAGCCATATTTAGATGGAAAGTGATGAACAGAACCAGGTAGGAAAGGCATCCAATAAGTGGCACGATTTCGAGGTGGAATCTGGACCTCCATCAAGCTTTTGTATGGTCGGAGGAAATCGGTGGTTGGATTCTTGAACATGGGGTTCCCGTAAGCGAACTGACAATCGCATAGATTTGTAATACAAGCACGACTGCTGAGTAACTACTGACCATGAATGGTTTGGTATTAAATTAACACTCCCCCGATTGGTGAGAGAAAAGAAAGACACATTGCTGACTGTACAGACTACATTGATTCACGTCAGCATCCCCACGTCATAAACTTCATATCAAAATGGTAACAGTGCGGGCAACCTCTTTACGAAGTATCGCGGGAAGGGTCAGCGCGTGAAGCACTTGCGATAATGATACTATCCCTCCAAACATTCTCCTGGTTTTGCACCTTGGAATCTTTTGAGGTATCGAGGCGTTCCGAGACACAGGTGCTTTCTAGGACATCGAGACGCTTTAGGATATGGAGAGATTTTGGGACATCGAGTCACCTTGGGACATTGAATTGTTTTAGGACTGCATGCTTTGAGAGGTTGGGGCATTGGGATTTCTATCAGATAGGAGTGCTTCGCACATTGTGCTCCCTGTTACATGTCACTTTCAGCAGCTCGATAAAGTAATCCGGCACTTGCTATCCGCACAAGTTCATTCTATTTCATGCTTTTCCAGGCTCTGCTATGATGGAAATGACGATGAATTCACACCCGTAACCTTATAATTCGGATTACATTGTTTTAGATATTGCCCTGCGTTTGAATAGCGGATGCCAAGACAACACAACACAACGCAGCATGGTTGGTTGTAGAGGGGATAACATATTCTGCTCGCTCCGACTGGGCAGATCATGCTCATTGGTTACTCGGAAGCTGATGAGGCGCATGCTCTTCGCGTGGATATGCACACTGGCTGTAGCCAAGCCTCGTTCCGTTTCTGCGATATACAACCCCCTCCTTAGGTGGCCATCTCTTGGCCCGCGATCTCACGAGATTCATCAATCCACCTTTTTGCATATCTCGATAAGCCCTTTCGGCTTTCAAACCTAAACTAGGCCAATCATCTAGTAGACGAACATGCCACCCTGTCCCAGAAATCCCTCGCACTTAAGCGAGGGGTTAGCGTAATCCGTTGTATCGGGTCTCGGGAATCATGGGTATAGGCATCCATCCACCTTGGTGGGATTCTATTTGCGTAAACCGGCATTTCCTCCGTTTCAGGAATTGCAAATGTTCACACCAGCCACCATACACATCTGCCAATCCCATCTCGCGGCAGCAGCCACATCATCGGCATTCGTGATATCCGCTCCGAGCCTCATTAAATCCTTCCAAATACTATCTCTCCAGCCCGCCGGCCAGAACGGTATGCCCCAGTATCTACTTTTGAGGCCCAGCTGTTCAGCCCTTTGGATCTGGCTTTTGATTTTCAGCTTCTGGTCGTCACGAAAGCTCCGTGACGTGAGTGTTCCGATTGCTTCGTACAGGGATGTGCTGGTGTAGTAGAAGTTGTTGGTGTTGTAGATGGGGTCTGAGGCGAGTTGGACGAGGAGTGCGTCGTAGAATATGTCGCAATGGGTGGTATTGGCTATAATGTTGTCGAATAGTGCATGGCCAGTTGCGACGATGGTGAGAGGTCCTTGCACGATTCTGCCTGTGGCGGTCTAAGTTGTGAGCCAGCCTCGAGAGCGGAGGTCGTCGAGCTGTGAAAGGACGATGGGGAATGTTTCTGGACCGTTGTATTTGAAATCAAGTAGCAGAACGAGGGATGCTTTTTGAGATGTGGAAAAGACTCCGCGCGAAGAAGTTGTGTCGCCGGCCCCTTCCACCGATATGTTACTTTGTCGAACTGTTAGGATGTCTTTTAGCGGATCTAGATAAAGACTTCGTAGTGTTCGCGATGGAGTCAGTGATCTCCAACCGTGTCCGACGAAAAGTTCAAGTTGTCAATCCGGGCGGTTTCCTAACCATATATCCGCTTCAGTACTAGTGCACCTTGTTGCTAGTGCTTCATATAACGGGATCCGCTTCCGATAGTCATTATGGGAATGGCATAGGATTGGAGGTATATCTGCACTGAAATCCTCAAGCCAGGTTGGCTTTGCGGCCGAAGTGGCAGTTGGTGCTTCATACGTTCGTCGGATCTCCTAGAGACCATTCCTGGTACTTTACAGTTGCAGCGGACTAGCAGCCCAGGTGATTGATGCAAACCATGTTCTATTTTGTTCATGTTAGATCAGTTCTCAGGTGACACTGTGACGAAACCACTAATAAAAATACCGAAAGACCTTAGAATTTCCAACTAAAGAACCAAGAAGATCCTAAGATCTCAAGAGCTTATTATATACATGAAAGTGTCACGCAGTCACATAGATCACATACCTAGAACACATACATACTAGGCGCTCGGAAGCCTGCCCGGTATACGGCCTGACGTGCGATTCAGTTCGCATCGTCACAGATACAGCAAGCAGGTTGGGCGGCGGGGTAATCGACTCTTACTGTGGATGAATGGCCAACATGTAGTTCTAACCTTCGGCGGAGTCTCGCTGAACTACGTAGAGTAAGAAGACTTGGTATACGGAAATTTTACAACTTGCTGTTCAATCTATGAGATGTATCTTTTTGGGAAAGTGATTATTGGGAAGGAGAGTCGACTCGGGATAAGTTATGTAACTTCAAATTGATGATCAGGAAGAAAATCGTTAATATTACAGTATCCACAAAGTTCACTGTTATTTCCACCAAAGCCACAGCGCACCGAATTTCAGGGCCCAATGCTGTCTTTGCAGTTAAAAATCTGAATTCAAGCCAGAGACAAAAACTTCACATTTGTTGATTTTACAGTGGAATGAATATAGTAAGTAGATTTTTATGTACCCCGAGATGAAGGTTTACTACCTTCAGTTGAACTGTACTTGAAAAGCTGATATCGCGAGACAGCGTAACGACTTATTGTTACTTTGCTCTCTACTTACATATCTGCTCTCCTACTTATTCTCCCGTCAAATCTGACTTCCAAAGAACCATCCTCAATCGTGCCTCTGAGTATTGAAAAGCGAAAAGTCAGTCCCGGAATCAAACTCAGTCCAGGTGCCATAGCCATTGCCTTGAGCCTCGCAAGCGTTGGCTGCTATTTCAAAGAACTCGCCGTTAAAGACGGGTTCGTCTGATATAGCGAATGGTGGCGTAATGGATTTACTTGCTGTGGAGGTGGGGTTGACTGGAGAGATGAGCGGAATGGACGGGGCTGATGAAAGGGAAGCAGCAACAATGACATCACTCCCACCGAGGCCATGACCAGCTCTTCCTTCAGCAATGAGGGCCGCAGCTTTGCCTTTACGCTCAAGTTCCGATTTCTCCATAAGAAGTTCGGCGTTTATTTCTTGTAGCTCGATCATCTTTCTTGCGGCAGCAGCTGTTTGCATCTCGGCCTCAACTTTCTCCTTCTCGAGCTTGCTCTTGAGTACAAGGAGCTCGGCATCACGAGTATTTGCTTGTTCCTGTTGTTGCTTTATCGTTGCCATCAATTCACTGATAGCTGAAGGTGATGCAGGTGTATTGACGGGAACTTGGGAAGTGCGCTCTATGCTTTGGTCGTCGCGGCCTAGAGGGGATGGATGGGAGCTAAGTGTAGACAGAAAGGCTTTGTTGGATGACTCTATTATAAGAGGATCCATGTTGTTGTTTGAATCGAAAGGGAGAGGAGGTAGTTCAGTTGCTCCATCTATGCTATTCCAAATACTCGCACCAGTATCCGGATTCATAGCTTCGTGAGACTCGAAGTATTTCTGAAAGTCAAAATCGTCAGGCAACTGCTGGTCAACGGTAGTTGATTGCACAATTGATGAAATAATTGGGCTACGAGTCTGAGTTTGTGAAAGTTGTTTGTAAGGCGAGACGTAAGATCCGTGTGATGGCTCGAAATTGCTCAAGTCGACTTCCAGGCCGCCGAGATTGTGTTCATTTATGTTTGTTGTCAGTTTTGCACAATCATCAGAAAACTCCAATGCAGAGATCTGAGAGATGCCACGAGCATCAATCATTGAGGGCGTGCCGTCGAAACCGCTTCTAGAAAGGACCGTGTTGCCTGAACAAAGACCGTTAGTCTTCACCTTTAGCGAGCGACCACGAGGTTTTCGGACAACAGTTAGAGGAAGAGAAGAATTGATTAAAGCGCCACCAGATACATTAACGACGGGAGTTTGAACAACGTTGAAATCGCTCTTAAACATGTCCACATTCAGTGTAGGTGTTTTACTGACGCTTTTACGGCGACGTGAATTTAAAGCATTCTTCTGAACGCCAGTATTGTTACGTGCTGAAGCAGACTTGGCGTTGCGGCGAGCCTTCGGTAGAGTATTTTGAGGCATCCCGGCCGCAGCGTAGTTCTTCGCAGTCAAAGGAATACCCATGGTTCCATTGTTTCGAAGTTTGCGTGGGATTCCTGCAGCTTGTTGTGCACGAGATTGTGCAAGCCGGGCTTCGCCTGCAGCTCGAATAGCATCTCCACCTGCGGATATTGCGGATTCAAACTGGGGATTTTCGCTCAAGCGTTGACGTTGAGATGGGTTGGCAGACTCTTGATTGCTGACAGGAAATACTGAGAAAGATTGAGGTAATGAATTTTGGTCGTAGATTGACTCATTTTGAGGTGTGTCATGTATAAAGGAATTGTCTGACGTTGGTAGAGAGTATGATTGGAAGGATTTGGTTAAAAATTCCGTCTGACTTCCATAATCTGGAGAAGAACCGAATGAGAAGCCAGAGTTAGCGCTCACTGCGGACGTACCCATTACAGGTGCACCTTCATGAGTCAAGAGACCTGTCACCGGAGAAGCAGAAGCTCCATGGGTGAAACTGGAAGCCGCATTGGACAAGTTTATCCTTAGAGATTGACCGCTAGGTTGGGAGCTACCAATCTTGAAGTAATCAGGATGATCGGTATGGATCTGAGAGTCTTTTAAGATAGAACTATCCATGTAGGAAAGATCATTGCAGTAATCAATTGGATCGATTGGGAAGCCGCATAACCCATTCTCTTCATGACCATATGTGGTAGAAGGGTAATAGGAACCACAAGAGTTAGATTCCAGGAACCAGTTGCTCATCGGGTTGTCTTTAAGGAAGGCAGCTTGACTGTCCATACCAGCAGAATTGGCAGGCATGGCTTCCATCTGAGCACCATAAAGCAGCTGAGAATTATCAAATTCGTAACAACCGGTATTGAAATGGGGTGCTGTCATCTGAGAATCGAAGTTTATTTTACGAACGTTGACTGGCGAGACTGTTGTTTGAGAAGCAGTGAACGAATCAGAATCTGACCTTGACTCATCTTCATCATTACTATTGGCACTAGCGTCTTCGTTGTCGCTCATGTCTCGGGTTTCTGCATGAGTGTTCACGCATTGATGCTTGAACGTGGTAGCAGCAGTCTTGTCCGCGATGACATTCTTTCGGCGAGTGTAATTGCGCTTGAGAAGATTGGTGCGGCCTTGGCCGTTAATAGGGACCTTCTTCGGTGCGCCGAGCATAAAATGGGTCTCCCAGAATGAATTATGAACTGTTCTTCAGGTTAGCGTAGTCTCTCATCTTATGAATGTTGGAATATAATATACCAAATTCACCAAGATCCTTGCTGACGAGGTTATGAACTTGCTTGCCGTGGTTCTTGCACTCATCAGAACTCATATAGGTGTAGCTTGTGGTGTTTATATCGCGCTTAGGGACGCAGATGCTGCAAATGTAGTTGGTGTGACCGGCATTTTGATGGCAGGTCATCTGAGGGCTCTCGGAAGCCATCGTAGGCTTGTTGGGAGCCATTAAAAATCTTGTGATTGTATCGAAAGGTAGTAGAATTAGTATTCAGACACTGCCAAGCATGTGAGGTGATAGATAGACTGTAGCATATTAATGAACGCCAAAAATTATTGAGGGTTGCTCAAACTAACCTAGAGGGCAAAGGCGATGGCCTGTAGTGAAGTGAGATAGGAAAATAACACAATCAAGTCTAGCAGTGATCTCCTTGACTCAAAGCTTGAGTATCGCTAGTGGAATGATTATCCTTAAAGTGACATACAGGGCCTTGTGGAGAAGAAAGTCCCGAGGTAGTTGGCATAAAACAACGAGCCAAATCAGATGGGCAGTTTGCTCTGCGGTCAAGTAACAGAAGCAAACTGCTACGCAAACGCCGTGTGCAACTGGATTGAGCAAGTAATCAACGCTGATTATGAACGTAGAGTCTAGAGTTTGCATGTTGATTAGTCTCACGCTATTCATGTATTTGAATGATTGCAATTTGACTTACGACTTCTTCTCTGCGAGCCGAATGATGGATAATTTAAGTCAAGAGCCCAGCTCTAGAGTCGAGTCCAGCAATTTATGAAGGATGAGGGAGAATTAGGACTGCTGCGCGAGCTGATGTACAAAACTTGTGGGTATCTGCGAAGAGACACAGGAGTGCAATGATGGTGATAGAACTAGGGTTCTCTCGAAGTCGTAGTGGTATCCCTCGACGTCAAAACGCAACTCAATTGAGGTCTAAGAGCAAGGGCGTTGTGAGAACTCGATGTAAGGACAAGATTTCAAAAGCACAGGTGGTAAAAGACGAGGAAGAAAGTCGTAGCAGAAACACAAGGTGTTCATAAAAGGGCGAATTTTCGAGCAACCCACGCGAGATTGACTCCAGAGAGTTGATTTCAAATCGTGGGAATTCAACAGTCGTGGTAATGCAAGTTTGGAAGCCGTCAGATTCGTACTTGATGAAAGTGATTGAAGAAGGGAAGGGGATAGATACAGGAAATCAAAGGCCTTTTGGCGTCAACGAAGTAAATGAGGATTTAATTTTATTGCAAAAGTCGAGTGTGCGCGCCGGCAAGGATACGATACCTAGGCAGCCATACTGCCATACTCAAAAAGAGGTGGCTGGTTGGGTGAGAGGTTCAGACGAAGGTTGAAGTTGAGGTTCAAAAGTGAAGTGTTCATGGTTCGTTAGATGAAAGAGTGAAACGACGTTTGGGATGTGGAAATTGAATATCGCTCTCACCACCAATGAACACACGATGAAATAGCTACAGCAGAGGCATATGTTTGGGTTTATGTTTGAAGCCATCTAGAACAAGAAGATGGGCTTTTCATTGTGTAATGTCGTCGCCGTGACAGTTGTTGGTCAGATACCCCGCACCACGTGATTCCCCTCGCGAGTGCACAAAAGGAGAAAGCTTGGCGTGGTTGGTATCAGATCGCAGATAATTCCATATAGTCAAGGAAGCGCTACTTCTGCCCGTTGAGCTTTTGCAACACATTCTTCCCGTCACATCTCAACTAATTCCCACTTTTTCGAGTCTGATTTCTGACGAGCTTTACAAGTCCAATTCACTTTTCCGTAACCTTTCGCGAAAATCGACGCAGATAGTGAATTTTGGACTCGCTACCCGATGATAGTTTTGCATCTGCTTGCACAATAGGAAAGACTTGAAACGACTGGTGCGATGGAAAGTGAGGGAAGTGATTCGATGGTCAGTTTGGGTGGACGAAGTAGATTTGATTGGACTCGGGAACTACACGTAAGAGGTCGGTTTTGCACCGGAAACGATTTATTCACGGGATGGGTATTGATTACTGTCATATTAGGATTAGAAACAATTAATCGTTGAAGTGATAACTGTCGTATCTTGGACAAACGAACGTGAAGTGAGATAATTCTTTTGCAGCCTCACGATTTAGCATGAGCTACCACTTGAACAAACGTATGTATTTCGCAACCTGCTATGTGACACCAGGTAAATAAAAAGTCAGAAGTGAGTAATCTAGCATGGAGATAGAAGTAAAAGGCCCCATTGATTCCTCATGAACAGCCGGCTTTTCAGGTGATATCGCCCAAGCTGGATTTTATTCGTGCAAAAATATGAGACGCCAAAGACATCGATTCCCGAAGACTGTCGTCGCAACATTTAGTATAGGAGAAGTTAGGCGCTTCGAATACTGGATATAATAATGGCGCAAAGCGAAACTGATAGAAATGCACAGTTGCGAAGTTAGAATTTGAGCACCCGAAACAACGAATAGTCGAAATAGTCCAGTAATTGCGGGCAAATGAATATGAGCGGAAACCGGCTACCACATAGAAAAATCGTGCTATTTCATCGTTTGAAGTTCCCAGCACAAGCTCTTTTCAAGAATATTTTCGTCCGGGTTCATCAATCTGCACCGAGCCCCTCCTTCCGCACTCTCGTCATTCTCAACGATATCCTCAAATCGCCCCTTTAAAGCCGATAGCTCTTCCATAGCCATTGCTTCTCTAGCCAATCTCGACTCCAAACAGAAAACATTACCAGGAAGCCAGCTTGAACTATCAGTTAGAGCTTCTGCCTTCCGAATCAGCGTCACTCGTCTCAAGTCCACTTGCATCAACACTCTCGTCCCATTCCTCTTCTTCACGACAACCCTCAGGGTCTTGCAACTCAGCTCCATTATTGCCTTCATAATGTCTCCTTCCAACCAGAAAAAATCAGCGAAAGAGATGGGATTGGCCTCCATACCTAGGGCAGTAGAAGTCATTCCGACCCGCTGCGGACTGACAATAATGGTCAAAGATTCCAGCATCGGCTTTGCCATTGCCAATATCTTAAAACTTTTGACCACTTCTTGATACCACTCATCGTGGAAATTGTCCTTGGGGCATTCTAGAACAATGTTTTTGAACATACGAAAGTATTGAGGGGAGATCAAGAGTGGGCTGAAAGAACAAATATTAAATCTAGAGACGTGGCGTAGAATTGCGTGGAATGTATTGATTCGGTAGAGGACCGGTGTGGCCTCTGCAGTGATTTGTTTACAAACTCGAAGAATTCCGAGATGAAGCGAAGGACTTCTGTCCACCTTCTCCCAGTCGTAACCAAGGAGGATAGGGCTCGATGAACGAAGATGAATGGCGTAAATTTTCTCGCGGACTTCTAGGGGATAGCGGAGGAACAAAGACCGAGTAGGGCTGTTAGGCTCCGGAGCCATAGACTCAACACTGGGGTCTTGCCAACCTGCAACTAGTTCGGAGAAGCAGGTAGCTGTGCACTTGCGCTTGGAACCTTTTTGGCCACCGAATACAGACTTTCTGACTGGTCCAACGGTACCGACGATGGGACTAGAGGATATTGTACCCCAAGTACTGGCAGCATGAGATCCTGGCGCGAACACTCCAGTAAATTGGCGAAGATCGTCGTCGTCATCATCCATTGCCAAGGATATCATTGAAATTCGCGGGCGTCGACGCTTGCGTGAAGCCAGGGACGATGGTTCGCCGGCGGTATTGCCATTTTCATTGCGAGCTGGTGAACTCCTGGATTTCTTTGGAGCTAATTTCTCACGTGGCTTTGCCACTTTGGCCTTCTTGACTCCGTTAGAAGTAGGTTTCTTTGCGCCAGTTCTTGCCATCTTGATTACTGCCGCTGTCGAAAAAGAAGATGTCCGCCAACTTTCGAAGCTGTCTCAGGCGATCAAAATCCACTTGCTTTAGGAAGAATTTAGTGGCAGCGCTGGCTAAGGAATTGGTGCCCTTTCGTTGTCATTTAAAGAAGTGTGAGTATGAGAAACAGGCGGTGCTTGACAGCAGGGGGAAGATCAAGCGGTAAAAATATGGTGCTGCGAGCTGTGAAATAAATGCGAGATTGTATCTTCCACTCGCTCTTCGCTGCTTCAATTACCAGACAAAGTGTAAGCGCGGATAGGAAAAGCTGTTGCAATGAGAGATTGTAGGAGGTTGTGCAAGCTCTTGTTTTATGATAGCGAAAGGCAGCCCATTACTTGAATATAGGCAGAAGGTGAAACTTTAGATCATCGGTCGACGCGTATGCTTAAGTAGGCAAGCAGGAGGGAGGGCAGATAAACATTCAAACAAATGCATACGAGCAATTGTTAAACATATAGAGAAGCATGAGCCAAAATTTGAGGTGTTTGAAATCCCCAGGAAGCCTGAGGCATGCAGTGCCTTCCAACATCGAGACAGAGAATTTAATCTTCTTACCGTATTTGGCAAACATGAAGATATACTTTTTCGTCAGAGAAAGTGACTGTGCGTGAAAACGGCAGGTGGTGTGGATAAGATATTAGTAATTCGATATCGATTGGATATCGGTTGGACCCTGTTCCTCCTATGCACAGCCCTAGCTTGTCCAGGGACTCGCATTTTTGATTGGATGAAAATGTTTTACTTGCTGTATACCATTCTCCAGCCATCGTAATTTCACCCCTGTTTCCCGACCCTAGCTCGCACTCCTTCCAGAACTTTTTTTTAAAACGTGGGAGTCAGCTTGGTGTTCGGTGCCAGGTACGGAACGCCGGTACGGTACGAAGTACATAAGGTACGGCGTAAACATATACGAAATCCATCGAGAATAGCCTTACGCTCTCCATCATGCCAGGAATTCATCGCTGCTGAGACCCGATCGGCCCCCCTTGCTGGTTATATATCGGGTTCGCGTCGCCCATCTCACATCTCGCTGGCCTTCCTTATCTTGTGTCACAATTCCTCGACAATTCTGTTCTAGGTTAATATGCGGGAACATTAACCTTCATTCAAAACAAGTTGAACAAAGGAGATCCGCCCACATCTCCACCAACAACGCACTCGGCGCGTTGTGCAATGACAAGCAAACCCGCCAGAAGGTCACTTGGCGAGCCATTCCAGACGAAAACTCATTCTCGAGCAAGTTCGAGTACTACCACCGATTCTTTCCCTATAATCACCCCTTCCGACAGTACAAGTAGCCCTTCCATTTCTCCAACCTTTCATACATCACCGAGCAATATGGCGTTAGAAACCGAGAGCGTTAGCATAGCCACCGAGAAGTTGGAGATAGCGAGTGTCAATGGCTCTGCGGAGCCGAAGAGGACTCCTCTGGACAGGAAACAGTCTACTCCCATGATGCCAGCTTTCATGGTATCTGCACCAGGGAAAGTCATTGTCTTTGGCGAACATGCAGTAGTGCATGGAAAGGTGCGGCAATCATTCCAACATAAAGTTCTTGCGGTCTAACAATTGGTACAGGCTGCGATTTCTGCCTCCATTTCGCTTCGATCATACCTCCTCGTTACAGCTCTGTCGAAATCGAAACGGACGATATCCCTACGATTCCCAGACATCAATCTCTCCCATACTTGGAACATTGACGATTTACCATGGAGTACATTTTCACATCCCTCGAAAAAGAAGTACTATTACGATTTAGTTACATCTCTCGATCCTGAATTGGTCGAAGCCATGAAGCCGCACCTCGAGAACATCTCCCCTAACCAACCGGAAGACATAAGAAAGATCCACCAGAGCTCAGCTTCTTCGTTTCTCTACATATTTCTCTCACTCGGATCGCAATCTTTCCCTGGATGCTTGTATACCCTACGCTCAACAATTCCCATCGCTGCCGGGCTGGGTAGCAGCGCTTCTATATCGGTCTGTCTTTCCGCTGCTCTACTCTTGCAAATTAGGACACTTTCAGGCCCACATCCAGATCAGCCTTCTGTGGAAGGTCGTCTACAGATTGAGAGGATAAATCGATGGGCGTTCGTCGGAGAAATGTGCATACACGGGAACCCATCTGGGGTGGACAATACAGTGGCGACGCAAGGAAAAGCCGTACTTTTCCAAAGAACGGACTACACCAAGCCCCCAATTGTAAAACCACTGTGGAATTTCCCAGAGCTTCCTCTTCTTATTGTGGACACACAGCAAGCAAAGTCTACAGCTGCAGAAGTAGCGAAAGTTGCGCTTCTGAAGGAACAGCATCCCGAAATCACCAATTCAATATTAAATGCCATTGACAAGGTTACCGACGGCGCAGCAGCCATGATCGCCGATCCAGAATTTGACAGTGAATCATTGGCAAGTGTAGAAAGCGTAGGAAAATTAATGACGATCAACCATGGACTTCTTGTGTCATTGGGAGTCTCCCATCCTCGTTTGGAACGCATTCGGGAGCTCGTTGATCATGAAGGAATTGGATGGACAAAGCTTACTGGTGCCGGAGGAGGAGGTTGTGCTATTACATTACTAAAACCAGATATGACACCTGAAAGGATGGCACACTTGGAAAATACATTGGCAGTGGAGGGCTATAGGCAGTTCAAGACAACCCTTGGCTGTGACGGTGTTGGTGTGCTATGGCCTGCAGTTATTAAGCACGGTGATGATGACCCATATGGAGAGGAGATTGACCAAGAAAAGTTCCTCAATGCTGACGGGATAGAGGGCGTAGAGGAACTTGTTGGAGTTCAAGGAGCAAGTGGTGAAGGAGAGACCTGGAAATTCTGGAGAGTGGAGGATTGAGTGCTGGTGACGGCCGCGATTTCTTTTTACTGTATATCATGTTCACAACTTTTACCTTATATTGTGATCAATTATGATAAGGGGGATTTATTTAATCCTGGCCAGTAATTACAAACACAGTTTTTAGTATTGTTCTCTACATTGTTGATTCTTCTTTCTTCAACCTAGTAATTGTCCCTCACGAGGCTAGCGCTAGCTCGACTCGGATCTCAGCCCCGCGATAGCCCCACGGGAGGATTTGCATTCGACAGCTTTACAAAGAGCATACCGAATCTGCATTACGGTCCTTTGCATCACTTCGATCTGTATACCGAGATTTCCTATTTTTCATTCGCGTCAAGAGTTGTGTAATTTCCTGGTCAAACTGCCGAGCTTCCTTCATCCTCGTCTCAAGATCTCTCAACGATATATTCTAGCAGTGTTACACGACTGATCCAGAGGTTTATAGTTTGGATGATTTGCTGAGCTGAAGGTTGAGTTCTAGTTTAGTACGCACAACTGCCATCTACAGGTGTCAAGATTCGAAGGGCGATACACGGACGATTGCTTTACTGAACATTTGCAAAGTGCCGAAAGCAGTTCACTAAGCAAGGACAATACACGTAACCCAGGGAGTGTGATTTGGATACAATACTATAATATCATGGGGGAATACGAAGGCAATCCTATATGGGACGATGTGATTCCGATACCACAAGATGATGGAGAGAATGCTCTAGCAGCAATCGCATATACAGACGAATATGCGGAAGGTAGATCTCCAACTTCCTGTATTCTAGCAGTCACTTACCCGCGAGTTCCTTCTAGCAATGGGATATTTGCGCGCAGTAATGGCCAGCAGAGAATATTCTCCCCGCGTCCTTGACCTTACCGCACATATCATAAGCCTCAATGCTGCACACTATACCGTATGGCTCTACCGGGCCACAACCCTTTTCGCACTCTCCTCCTCGATTCCAGACGAATTAGAATTCGTGAACGAAGTCGCTTTACAAAACCAGAAGAACTACCAAATATGGCACCACCGCCAAACCCTCATCGATCATATCTACCCCTCGATTGCCTCCTCCCCCTCCTCAATCAAAGCCCTAGCAGACTCCGAAACCGACTTCATGACACAAATGTTCTCCGAAGACGCGAAAAACTACCATGTCTGGAGCTACAGACAATACCTGGTACGGAAACTAGACATGTTCAATGAGAAGGAATTGGAGTCTATAGAGGCATTAATAAGACGAGATGTAAGGAACAACAGCGCATGGTCTCATCGATTCTTCCTCGTATTTTCAGATCCTAAATATGCGACACCAGACACTAGAGCGAACGAATATGACGAGAAAATTCCAAAGGAAATCGTGGATAGGGAGATCGAGTATGCGAAATCAGCAACATTCGAGGCGCCGCAGAACCAAAGTCCGTGGAACTATCTCAGAGGAGTGTTGAAGAAAGGTGGAAGGAAGTTTGCCGAGGTAGAGTCCTTCGCATCAGATTTTGTGAAGCTAGGAAATGAGAATGGAGAAGGGGAAGATGTGAGGAGTAGTCATGGATTGGACTTGTTGGCCGACATTTGGACTGAGAAAGGAGAGTGGGAGAAAGCCGATAGTGCTCTGAGATTACTGGGTGATAAATATGATAGAGTTAGGAAGAACTATTGGGAGTGGAAGAGAGGACTGGTGAGGGAGTTGAAGGTCAGGGGGTAGAGAAAACGCGAATAGGTTTGGATATGGCGTTTCTGTGACAAATGTGTACCGCACCATTACTACCGCTCAAGATGGATCCATTTTACTCACTTTGATGTTTCCCGTTCACCGCAAATGCCTATATTCTAGAGCCGTCAGATGCTCATGCTCATATGAGCAGTTTACACGATCTAGACATGTTCGCATTCACAAGACATGCCAACGAGGTAGAATGTCTCTCTTCAACTGGAGCTTCATTCCTCCGATGCCGGCTTGTTTCTTCCCCAGATTTCATCGTCAATGCTATCCTCCTGCCCGTTAACTTACCCCGCAATCCACTCTTTTCCTTGCCTACCGCTAGTTGCTTCAACCACTCCGTTCCGACCCTTTCTCATCATGTAAAACAAACCTTCGTCTTCAAATCGTATCTCTCAACAGTCCTCAACCAAGTTAGGCTAAGCCGAACCAGCTGCGCCGCTTATCATCGGCCAACCAACTCCCTTCCTCTAGTTCCGCGCTGCTATCCACAACAAGAAGTTCCATGCAATGCATAACTACACACGCCCTTAACTTGACCAAGATCCCAGCACCCTGTCACACCTCACTACATTAGTCATTTATATATCGTTCGAACCCGACTTCTTCCATCATGTTGATGTATCCTAACCGCTTTCGATGTTTCTATTAGACATGTTATTGGGATAGATTGGGTTATTGGTTTGAGACAGCGTTTGTTTTTGCCTTTAGTTTACAGAAGAGCGTGAATTGGATTGAGGTCGACGAGTATATAACGTTATTGTCTGCTGCTGAGAACAGATTCTGAGGAAGGGAGCGGAAAAGCTTTCATTGCCTTCTTAGATAAACTTCTTGCGGTTATTTGTACAGGTGTACAGATACGGCTTCTATTTCGATAAACGGAAGGAAAAGAAGACAGAGAAACGAAGATGGGTTCATTGGGTCCGGAAACTGAGCTGCCACGGCCATGGATCAGAACGCCGTTGGTGAGGTCGGCTGCTCTATCACGGGCTGCGGGTTGGTGAGTTTAGATCTTGCGTTCGATGATAGGGAAATGCATTGTACTGAGAGTATTGGCTGATTTGACATGGGGTAGTAATGTTTTCCTCAAACTTGAAAATCTGCGTATGTACTCTTATTCATTCCTTTACTCCTCCCAAGAGGATTGATCCGTTTGCAATCATCTAAAGCCATCCCTACCACCAGCAACCCATCTCGCTCATATACTGCTCTCTCCTCAACTCTTTCCCACTAACCTCCCCCCTCAGAACCCTCTGGCTCCTTCAAATCTCGCGGCGTCGGTGCCCTCCTCCTCTCCTCCATCGTCGCCCATGGGCCCTCCAAACCCATCCACTTCTACTGTTCATCTGGGGGTAACGCCGGACTTGCCTGCGCGCACGCCGCGTACTCGCTCGGACGTCCATGCACCATCGTCGTTCCGAAATCCACTTCTCAAATGATGATTGCAAAGATCAAGTTACTTGAAGCACAGGTGGTGCAGATAGGTGAGCATTGGAGTGAAGCGGATGGGCATTTGAGGAATGTGTTGTTGAAGAAGGATGCGAATGGGGTTTACGTGCCGCCTTTTGATCATCCTGATATTGTGAGTTTTTTTCTGGCTTTTCCTGAATTGACTCTACCTTTTTTTTTTCTACTTCTGACTCACTCACGTATTACAAAACTAACACAAAACCAACCATAGTGGCGAGGCAACAGCACCATGATCCCCGAAATCATCGAGCAGCTCCAAGACCACCGCATCGGCAACCCCTCTTTCACCGGCGCTCTCGATGCCATCGTGTGCAGCGTCGGCGGCGGCGGGCTTCTCTGCGGAATCATGCAAGGTCTAGAAGAAGCCTCTCTTCTCCCCTCTCCCAAATCCCCCTCCCCCTCCCCATCCCCACAAATCCTCGCCGTTGAAACCGCCGGCGCCTCCTCCCTCTCCCTCTCCCTCACCTCCCACAAACTCTCCACCCTCCCAAGCATAACCAGCATCGCCACCTCCCTCGGCGCAGCCACCGTCGCGCAGCGCGCGTACGCATACGCGACGCAGTACAGCGCGACCGTGCACAGCGTTGTGCTGGATGATGCGGAGGCCGTGCGCGGAATGCTGTGGATGGCGGACGAGGAGCGCATTCTGGTTGAGGCGGCGTGCGGGGTGAGTGTGGTGGTGGGGTTTAATGGGGTGGTGGGAGAGATCCTGCGGACGGTGGGAGAGGGTGAGCATGGGGAAAAGGGGATCGAGGGGAAGAATGTAGTCATCGTTGTTTGTGGGGGTAGCAATGTGACGTTGGGAGTGTTGGCGGAGTATAGAGAGAGGTTCGGGGTCTAGATCTTTGGAGAGGGGGGGAGCCAGGGGGGGCAGATATGATGAATATTTCGAGTAGTTGGCTGAATGAATCGGTTGATGAAAGGCGCCTAGATTTCTATTTCTTTCTTTTACGTCGTACGTTCTTTCGTATATGTATACAACTATGATCAGTCTGCTGCAAATGGCGGCGGCCTCCAAGAATATCGTACCTCTACTGAACACAATGTTTATTCAAGAGACGACACGATGTGCTATGAGCATCCTTTCCTTCAAGTTTAGATGAATAGATAAAAATGATCTGATAAAAAGCTGCGACTAATTGATGCTAATGTTGCTCGAGGGATAACTCCTCTACTCAAAGCATAGCTTGATAGAAACATAGTTCTAATTATTTAACTAATTACTTATTAAGTATTAGATACGGATGTTTGCTCTCAGCACACCCATCAATTCCACCTAAAACTCCATCCATCCATATTGCATACACCAATTCTAAGTTCCCACAACGTCAGCGCTAACCCGCCCGCAGAAATGCCCGCGATATAATACCAAAAAAATATATATATATATATTCAGATAAATCCTCCTTAGCCACGCCAAGCATTAGAAGATATAAACACCCCTCAGATCGCCCCTCCACTCAGGACCTCCCTACCCAGTAACTCCACCTCCCCACTCTCTGCTGTGCGTCTCCTCTCTAACACCCATCTCTCACCCCTCACCGGATCCTCTTCCTTCGAATAGCTAATACTCTCCGAACTTCCCGTATTTCTATGTTGTTTGCGAAAACCATTTTCCGTCTCCCTCGGACTTCTCGCTTCTGTATCTTTCTTCGGCAATTCCGGTGACGCTCTACTTGTACCTCCATTATTAATCGGACTAGAAACCTCCCCATCAACCTCACTTTCCACCTCCTCACTAACAAGACTAAAGGCGCTCCCCTTCCTCCGATGGCTCCCAACACCTAGCACCCCACCCCAAGGCGGCGCATTGAACCCCGCCGCGACCGGACTCCCCGAGCCCCCATCCACACTCCCCGGACTTGCGTTGCCCGGACTCCCAGCGCTCTTCAAACTCGCCTGACTGCCACCCCAAGCGCGACTCCTCAGCTTCAGCAATGCATCCAGCGTCATATCCGACGGGCCCCCATAATCCTGCGCTATCATCAACTGCGCCAACCCAGGACTACCTACTACACTCGCGCTGTGTTGGCCGTGGACTTGTGACATGAACGAGTTGCGGTTGGAGTATTCCGAACGCTCGGTAATGGGCGTTAGGTTTGGTTCGCGGGAGACGACGCGCCCGCTTTGGCTGCGATTGATGCCTTCCATACCACGTGGACCAAAGTAACCGCCGTTGGCGTATTCAGCGGAGCTGGCTGCAGGCTGGGAGTAGAAGCCGAATTCTTGGCCGTAGAACCCTTCTTGGTCGTTGGCAAGGGCTTCTGCGTTGGCGGCGGCGATAAATTCGTCGTCTTCGAGAGCATCGTCGTAATCAAAGTCGTCATCGTATGATGGGGAGAGACGATCGTAGTGAGTAGATGCATGACCGGAGTCTTCGACTAGACCAGGCTGCGTCTCCCCTGCCTCGGACACAGGCGGAAATAAACTTTGTGTGCTATCTCGCCGAAACTTACCATTTGCAGCAGCACTCATTGCAGCAGCCGCTAGAGCAGATTGGTAGGCGGCGAGTGTGTCCTGCGTTAATCCATGTGTGACCTCAGGAGCTGGGATTACGGGCACAGCAACTCCAGAAGTGTTCTCATTAAATGACGGTTGGGGAGCCAATCTCCCAAGCTGTTGATCGCTGGCCAGAATTGCAGGTGACTCTTCTACCGTAGAAACTGTTTCTGTGATCGTGTTCAATTTCTCTGCAGTAGTTGCTGGTGGCGTAGCATTAAGTTGTGCCACAGAAAATGGCTTAAGTGGCCGGCCATATCGATCGGTGTCATTGTTGTCAAACACGGATTCATCGAAGTTGCCAGATTCCCCGCCAGGTTCCCCAACATCTTCAAGTCCTATCATACCATCATCGAAGTATAAATCATCGTCATCAAGTCCTGGAATTTGAGGAAATGATGTAGGCTGTGACAGTTTATTGTTTGGCTCGGGTGTTGGCTCGTGGAGTGTTTCAGTGACTATGTCGAGGTGTTCGAGATTGGAATCTTTGGGAGTTTGAAGCTGATCGCGCTCCAGAGAGATATCTGCAGCAGGTGATACTGGTGTGAAAACAGATTGGGAAGGGTCTGCCGTGAGGAAGGGCGAATTTTTAGTTAAAGCAAATCCAATGACTTCGCCATTAGAATCACGAGGGGTTGTTGCTGTTCCAGGAGTATATGGACTCATCGGGCTAGGCATAGCATAGGATTGAAAACTAAAGGCTGCGACGTTCCCATCTAACAAACCTTGATCCTTTACTTCTCCGACCGGGACCGCTTCGTCAGCTTCTTGATGCTCTTCTGCCTCCTCAATTTCCTCCAGGGTTGTGTTATTCATTGGTGGCATTTCATCGTCGAAGCCACCGAACCCGTCATCATCATAATCGGCATTGACACCAGGTATCCTTTCCTCGAAGCCATCGTCATCCATCATATCATCGTAGTTGAAATAATCGTCCTCATCGTAGGCGTGCTGCTCATCGTCACCATCAGGGACATTCTTCTTTGCCAGCGCCCTTTGACGATGTCTATCTTCCAGCAAACGTTCCTGTTCAGCAGCTCCTATCATATCAAAGCTGAATCTAGAGGATGTACTCTTCATATGTCTTGGTATCCCCGCAAGGTCTTTGGCTGACACTTCTGAGACATTGCGCGATCTCCCCTTCTTGGATGATGGATAAGCTTTCGGTGGTGTAGACGCCGGATCAATCGATATACGTCTTGGCTCTGAAGGGGGCGTTCCTTCAGATTTTGGTGGCACTGTCGGTCCAATATCAGAAGGAGATTTCTCCACGCTTATCCTCTGTGAGTTGGGGGCCTGTGCTTGAGATTCTTCATTGACCTTCGAAGTCGAATGTGGCTCTAGTGATCTTTGTGCCTCTTTAGCATAGGGAAGTTTAGGTAAAGTAAGATCAGACAAGTCATTAGCTTTTCGGACATGTGGTCCAGCAAGGGGATATTGCTCTTCCTCAAAATTCTCAGTGAATACTGGTGTATGATTACCTCCTGGTCTTGTTGAGTCATCTGTGGTAGGTGCTTCAGGGATAGGACTACGCTGGAATGTTTTCGACACCTCCGCGGACTTGACATCGTTGTACGACATATTCCTCCGTGGTCTTGGTGCGCTGAAGTCATGGACTACAGTCCCTCTAATTCGTGGATCAAAGCTATCGTTCAAGCTCAGGTTTGACGTTAACGATTCCGGTGCCAATTGAGGTATAGCTTGAGATGTCCTCCGCCGAGCCAGCAGAGCCATAGGATTTAACATTTTCAGTCTCGTCTTCCCAGACTGAGGAGGGGCAGATTGTTCGAAAGAAGAGGTAGATTGGGTTTGAGTAGGCGAGGGCATTCGAGCACCAGTCGGCCGCCGCCCAGTAGCTTTGTTCTCCATGTCTGACGATGATCCGAAGAATCTTGAATCAGGCCTTCGCGATTTCATGCTTGGGTCCTGGCTACTGCTCGATTGCGATTTCGAAGTATCGTAGCTCGTCTGTTTCGAAGAGCCCGATCCTGTATTTTCAGTAGGGTCGGAGCGTTGTGATCCGGTATATGATTGTAATTTCTGATCTGTATCCTTTTGCCCATTGTTCGGTTTCGTGCCATCCCAAGCCTGCCCCCTCGGATCATGGCCGTGCGTCGTTATCTTAGAATTGAGGGTCAGATTCTCAAAGGAATTTCCATAACCGGATGAGACTCGCGCAATCGGTGGTAGGAGAGGTGGGGTGGCAGCCCCCGAGGGTTTGTCCTCGGCTTTCCCATGAAATCGCGCAGAGTGGGCGTGGTCGACCGGATGCAAGGGACCTTCAAACGAATGCTGCTCGGGGTTGGGGGACGAAGGCGTAGAGGGTGTACGACGATGAGGTCGCAGGTAGTGAAACATACTTCCGTATGAGCTTTCTCGAGACTAGGGGACGCAATTCTTCCTGCGAGCAAATTCTTGAAGATTCCCTGAAGAATTGTCGCTCAATTTATCCTTCGCTCAATCATCATCATTCGCGACGGCTTCAAGGTGAAGTTGGCGATAGCGGGCAATATCTTTCTCGAGCAATATCGTTATGGCAAAGACATGTAGGCTGCCGTTTTAGAAACCGTCGACTGGGCGAATGTGGGATTCAAGCATGAATTTTGGCGCTGGATAGAGAAATAATTAAGGTGTGGAGTCCGCGCCGTGACGTAAATTCAACCGCAAAGAATTCGAAGAACATTCTAAAGGTTAAATTAGGTAATCTTGGAATTGCTTAGAGAGCAACTTGTCATCGCACAAAACTACATTTTCTCGCAAGTCCTAATCTAATGTCTCCGGGACGACTCCTTTAGCAAGAGTTCTACGGCAGTCTTATCGATTTCGCGGCTCTTCAAAAGCCATTCTAAAAATAAAACGCCAATTGCCAACGTCCCAACGTCGCAATGGACCCTGAAGTCAAAACGTACAACGGAAAACCGTGCTAAAGACGGTTTGTAATGTTAGCATGAAGTTTGAATCTCCTCCTTTCTCCTTGGTAGCCTACACGACGTCTGTGCTTTTTGTGGTGGCATAAAGATAAAGCTCTATTTTGAGAATTCATCCTACACATAACCCTCCGGCAGTAACTTTTACTTACAATAAAGGGGCAAATGACTGTTGGTAAAGAAGTACATGCACACCACTTCACCAACAACCAATTTAAGGATTAAAACCGCTTTATATCGCTATGGTCGGCTATCCTAAGACAGAGAGTCTCAAGTTCATATCCATTCATCATTTAATTCCTCCTCCATTCCTTCAAACACAAAGAAAATAATGCTATGACAGCCTCTCTCTATGGGAGGCCGTCGTCTTGAAGATGCACAAGTCTAACTAATTACTCGAACAACACATCCTCGTGTGTAATCACCCCTCACCAGAACGCCTTTCCGATGAGCAGAGTGAATAATTTTCCCGCCCCTTCCTCTTATGCAAGTGCACCCCCTTCCGGCGGAGTTTTACCTCCCTTATCCTCCGGTGATTGACTCCCTGGTATAGGAGCAATTGGAGGTATAGCACCAGCCGGACCCATACCTTCGGGTATCTTTATGTTACCCGCAGGAAGTACCGTTCTTCCTTCTAATTTCTCCCCTTTAATGACCTTGAATGCTTCTGTACGGTCCAAGGTCTCGTAGTCAATTAGAGCCTGAGCTAGAAGATCTAGCTCTTTGCGCTTAGACTCGATAAGGTTGACAGCACGAACACGAGCTTCTTCGATGACACGACGAACTTCCGCTTCGATAAGTTGCTTAGTTCCGGATGAGAGGTTCTCATAGTTGGAGCCAAGGTCCACGTTTCCTAGTTGAGGCGACATCCCAAATCTAGTGACCATGGCATATGCAACCTGAGTGGCGTTTTGGAGATCCTAAATGTAATATCAGAATTATGTCCATTTAAAATATCACAGCCGAAAAGGGAACGGAAAAACTTACACTAGCAACACCACTAGTGACCTTTGCCGGGCCATATTTGATCTCCTCGGCCACCTTACCTCCCATACAGACAGCAAGTCTACCTTCATATTCATCCAAGGTCGTCGAGTACTTGTCCATTTCGGGAAGATGGAAGGTAACACCAAGGGCATTGCCACGAGGCATGATCGTAACCTTGTGCAGTGGATCGGTCCCAGGCGTGAACATGAGCACAAGTGCGTGGCCAGCTTCATGGTAGGCTGTCATTTCCTTCTCTTTTGGACTGATCACCATACTCTTCTTCTCTGCGCCCATCATAACCTTGTCTTTAGCCCATTCAAAGTCCAGCATGCTGACAGCCTTGGCCTTGGCCTTGCTTGCATGAACAGCAGCCTGGTTGATCACATTTTCGAGTTCAGCACCAGAGAAACCTGGGGTAGCGGAGGCAATGGTTTCAAGGTTGACATCAGGAGCAGCAACAATCTTTTGCATATGGTGCTTCAAGATTGCCAATCGACCGCGGACATCCGGTAAGCCGACAACAACATTTCGATCAAATCTACCGGGACGGGTAAGAGCCTTATCGAGCAATTCGGGGAAGTTAGTAGCAGCAAGAATGATGACGCCACTGTTCTGTTCGAAGCCGTCGAGTTCCGTAAGCAGCTGGTTGAGAGTTTGTTTAACATAGGCAGCATCGCGAGCATTTCGTTTGCCTCCAATGGCGTCGAGTTCATCGATGAAGACAATAGCGGGAGACTTGCTCTTGGCGGCAGCGAAGAGCTCACGAACTCTCTTCGCACCGACACCAACATAGACTTCATCGAATTCACTACCAGACATAAAGAAGAAAGGTACGCCAGCCTCACCAGCAACAGCGCGAGCCAACAATGTTTTGCCAGTACCTGGTGGTCCAACCAACAAGACACCCTTTGGAAGTTTACCGCCGAGAGTCGAAAACTTCTCTGGGTTCTTCAAGAATTCAACAAGTTCCTGGAGTTCTTCCTTTGCCTCGTCGCAGCCATGGACATCAGTGAATCTAACGTTCTGGTGTTCTGCCTTGGCCTCATTGTCCGCTTTTCCGCCAACCTTCTTGAAGGAGTTCAAGCCTTCGATGATCATGGCCATAAATACCAAACTGAGGTAGGTGAAAAGAGAAAAGTATAACAAGAACTTGACCCATTTGAAGATTGTACCACCGATTGTCTCCTCAACGACAACATGCAAGGGGGCATCCTTAGCACCAGAACCAGTACCTTGACCACGAGAAATAGCAACGTTACCTCCACGAGAAGAGGCTGCAACGGCTTGACCGATTGCCTGTAATTGAGCATTGTTGAACCCAGCCGGTTGTCCGAAAGTACTTGTCATACCACCATCAGTTTGTCCGATGAGTCCCAAAGCCTTTTGATATGCGCTTTCACAAGCAGCGTTCGATGCGAATTGACCAGTTTGATATCTTTCGATGATGATAGCAGGCATATTGGCTTTCAAGAGCGCTTGATAGAAAGCGTTCTGAGCAGTGGCGCTTGTAGGGTTTTTGTTTGCAGTTTCTTCCATATGAGCGAGTAGATTCCGAGACGTGCTGGCACCAAAGAGTGACCTCTTTTGCGTTGCGATGACCTTAGTAAACGGTTGATAGAACTGTTGACGACTCAAAGACGAAAAAGTGGACAATTGGCGGCCATGCGCAGCAGAGAAAGCGGGTGCCTGGCTAGCTGTCGATGCACGGTTGAAGGTCGAAATGCCAGCATTTTGGAGAATTGATAGCCTCGATGAAGATTCGGTTGAGATAGACGGCGGAGAAGATGTGCTCGTGGACAGCTGTGGTGGCATTAGTGGGACAAACTCGCCATGAACAAATCAATGTCTCGAAATGACTTACCTTTCTCATAGACAGGATAAACGGCTTCGCACACTGAGCCTCTTGCGCATTCCGCACAAAAAGCCTCAGAGGCGTCGCCATCTTAGATAAACCGGAAGATGGTGGTGCCATGATGCCGATAAAACCCAGACAGATTCAGATGTTTAACTCCTCCTTCCAACCACCACCCAGTAGAAGTGGTATATCGTCTATCTGTCAGCTCTGATGGTAACTATATTTTGCAGTCAAAATGTGTATTTGACACAGAGATCGTGAGACCTCGATGCTGAGGTTGGGTGGATTGTCGAGGGCGGAGGGGAATATAGAAGGCGACTTATGGTTGATGTTGATGGGTCTTGCCTTGCATTAATAATGAAAGCACGCTATACCATATCTGGACTAGCATCATCTCACGCATCTCTGAGTCTCAGGGTCCGGCCAGACTTTCTTACAACCACAGCGTTCGAAAAACACCGGTACCAGCACCACTCGGTCACAAAGTTGGCATCGGGTCGGGTCGCGTCGGGCAATGAATTTCATGGGGTTGATTTGACTCCCGATCGCCATGAATCACAACTTGTAACCGTGTGTTTCTGCCGCCATGAGATGCCATTCATTTATTGGAGACGGTGACATGACACATGAATGATCTGGGCATGGAACGATCTCTTCTAGCCAACAATGCCAAGTTGCTGTGACTGAGGATATGGCCCATTTATCTATTGCTAGACCTGCTCATAATCATGGTATCACGACATGGTAACAATGATGTGAACAAGTGCTCCCTCAACCGTGGTATGCAGACTACTTTTTATTTACTACTACTATAGATACAATGGTTTTCTTCCCCAAATCCAAGATTAACGAAAGTTTTCGAGATATTGATACAGTGGCATATCCGGCCGTAACGTCCCACTACCATCACCAAACAATAACAATACTGTCCCCCCTCACCCCCTTCTCCTCCGTACCCAAGAAAATAATGTATATCATAAGAGTAAAGACATCGTTATCCTCGTGGCGCCATTATACAACTTCATTAATATGTACCGCTCATGCCTCCACTTCCTATCCACAGTCCCTCTTTCCACCCAAATGCAATTCAAAAATTAAATCCAACTATAAATACCAAACGATATAATATTACACACATGCAAGAAATCAAGTACAAATCTGGGTCGAGGAACTCGCAAGGCACGCGAAATGAGTAGCAAAACGGGGAGCTCAAATCGTCGTAAGATCATTCAGCTGCAAAATGATCATAGGCTAATATGCTGGCCGAGAATCGTGGTGGCTGTGCTTGATAATGATTCGCGAGTATGGTGAGACGAGGTTGGTGAATTAAGCTCGATTTTGATGCGACTTTTCATGCCTAGAAATATACGATAAACCCGTAGTTCTGTTCTGTTGTTCCTCAGTCTTTGGGGTATCGCCGTAATTTAATGATACAATCGCTAAAGGAAAGGTATTAAATGAGCGTAGGTTGTTTGTAAAATTGGCTAAGTTGTGTTAGCCGCGATGCTTCTGCAACGTTTATAGGCTCGCAATGCGATCGCTGGGCATCTGCAAAGATGGGTCATCGTACGTCTCGAGCTTAGGCCATGGATCACTGAATACAGTTACTTGAGGATACGCCGACACATGGCTGATGACCTCAGGTGCCTGGTATGGAGCGTTGTCATACCAATGAGCATGTTGCTCAGGAGGTGGGGCGTATTCCTGAATATGAGAAACTTGTGGCACCTGCGTAGACATTGGATGAGGATTTTGATGTGGCATATGTTGTTGATACTGGATCATCGGTGGTTGATCGATAGGAGATTGGCCGTGTAGCGCATATGTCGCAGTCTGTGCTGGATGAGGATTGTGAGTGTAGTATGGCTCCTGGGAGACGGGACTGGCTCTTGATTGTGACGAGTAACTGCTTGGGCTGCTTTGAAGCATCTCTTGTGGATGTCGCTCCATTTGCTGGCGAGGGATTTGGTAGGTCTGAATAGGCGCGGGATTGGTGTTTAAAGTCGCGACTCCCGGGTTGTTTTGTTCGGGAATATAATACGAAGAATGCTGAAGGCTCGGTGCTCTCTGCATCATAGCATGATGGGGATGGTGGTGCTCTGGAATTGGACCATAGTTCTGTGCGCCGCCGGATAGACTATGCCTGTGGGCATATCCGTGCTGCATGGAAAATCCGTCTGTGATCGGTTGATGTCCGAAATCGGCAAAGGAATGTGCTCGATGCATGTGGTGACCATGTGGAACTACACCGCCCGGTATAGTCAAGTTTTGAGGCCATTGCATTTGTCCTGAATGTTGAGGGGTCGTGGGTGACTCCCCGCTGTCTGAATCGGAAGTCTCGCCATCGTCGAGCTCGGAAGAATGGATTCCTCGTTGGTGTGAGCGGCGCTGATGCTTGACCATGGTTGTCTTCCTGCAAAAGCTAATTCTTGTAAGCGCCGAGTATGTTAATAGCAGCTAATAGTACAAACCTCTTCAAGCATCCTTCATGTGCACATTTGTAAGGTCGCTTGCCTGTGTGAATACGTCTATGACGCGCAAGACTAGATGACTACATTTGATGTTAGGATCAATACATCCCGTACAACGGTCTAGTAGGATACTTACATCAGAAAATCTCTTCCCGCAACCAATGTGTTGACACTGATGAGGTTTTTCGCCTGTATGTGTACGAATGTGAACTGTCAATGCACTTCTTTGAATGAAGCTTTTACCACATCCTGGAGTTAGGCATGAATAAGGTCTTTCGTTTGTGTGAATACGATAGTGACGCTGAAGGTCAGACTTTCGATTGAAACTCTACAAGCCACCGTCAGTTGACATAACAGTCAACGTATAGAAGGGTTCGTACCTTGCTGCAAGTATTCCAATCGCACTGGAATGGGCGCGCATTTTGCTCGTTCTCAACTAGCTCCATAACATCCATCCTGACCTTGACTATATATATACTTGAAATGGTGCTATATAAGTCCTGAAAGATGCTCTGCCGAATGTGTTTCCGGGTTGTCTGAGAAGGATAGCTTGAGGGTGATTAAGTTGTGTAAAGAGATAGTGTGGACCAGTAGGTTGATGATTTGAGAATAACCAATATTGAGTAGAGTGAAAGACCGTCGAGAAGGAGAAAGCGTCCAGCGCAGAAGCTGTGAAGCAAGGTTGAGTGTGGCGACTTGTAGAAGTGACGACTCAAGGAAGAAAGTAGATGGTATAAGAGTTGATGACTCTTGAGGCTTGTTCACAAGAATTGACAAACTCCCAAGGAGATCTGAGGGAGTCAGAGAATGAAGACTGGATGAAAGGGTGAAGTGTGATCATGGGAAAAGAGGTCATATACATACTCTCGAGGACCAACTTGTGCCTAGAGCTTTTTGGGGTCGGCCCAAAGACGGAATGGTGGGGGCGCACGAGCAGCAGGTAGAAACTCTCACGTTGAGCAACCAAATTGGATGTTCCTGGATCAAGCTCGCAGTGTTTCCGGGTGATGCGAGTTGGCTAGGGCAAGAATGAAAAGAAGGGTTCTCGGCAGGTAATCCAGGCTAGTTGCTCAAGATTGCCTCGTTGTTCGACGTCAAAGTGTCCGTGAAGTAGCGTGAACGTATTAAGTTTGCGAAACAAGGACCATTCTTGAAGTAGAACAGTTCGGAAAATTAGACGGAGCAGATCGTCGCGACTTTTCAACGCAAGGACGTTGAGGGCTCTGCAGGACCTTAGTAGGATGATGGTTGAAGAGTAGAACTCTGAATGAGGGCCGCACGATATGGGGATCTAGGTCTTCCTAGTGGGGGATGCTTGAAAGTTCAAAGGTTTAAAAACATGTGGGTAGGTATGCGCCTTAACAATATGTATGTGACGAGAGAGGTGAAGAGTAGAAATGGGATCCAAGGTAGATATTAGGTTGTTCGCTGACTCGTACTTCTGGTCAGTTAGAACGAGTTTGCCGGTTGGGAATCTCGTGAGTATATACCTTTTCCTTCACAGGAAAAGAAAATATGTACAAGGGAACCCGATACCCTTGCAAATATGCGAGAATATTATTGTACAAAGCAATTAACAGTGGTCAGCAACAACGTATGCAAAACCTTAGAAACAAGCTCGCATGCAATTGACGAGGAGGTGTAATGGGGCAGATGCACTCCGTAGACAGATGGGAATAGATGGGTTGGATAGGACAGGACAGAACAGAATAGGATCGGATACAAAAGCAGGTGGATAGGTATAGCAGCAGATTATGGATCTCGGAGAATGAAGTGGAGTATCGCGTCTGAGAAGTTTTGGCCCTGGGTTTTTGTCCCCTCTCTCAGGATGGTCCGGTCGGTAGTCGAGTAAACGAGTAGGGTGGGTGGAAGGTGTGGAGTCCAAAGAAAAAAAGAGGAACGCAAAATAGCAGCGAGTCAAATCAATTTATTTGCTTCTTTCGAAAATACTGCCCCATCGAGGTTAATTAATTGGCAGCACCGGCTTAGGCCAAAGTTACATACAGTTGTAGTTGCATTCTACTCTTGCTTGTCGGTAGATTGGTTTGATACTGTAGGTACTATGAGTGGGTAGATTGCTAGATTGCTAGACGAATAAGAAAGCAGTAGCTAGATTCTTGAGTCAGATCTGCCTTTGGTGCTAGCAGCCTCAGCAGTGTTTACTATGGAGGAGCAATCCATTCTCTCTCACTTGTTCCTTTTTCTGCTTTCTTCTTTCTGCTTTCTTCTTTCTTCGTTTTTTTTTTCGCCCTCATCGGTGGATGCGGAGGCGGTGCGGTCGGGAGGTTGAGTAAGATAGCAGCTACCAGCTACCAGCTAGTAGTTACTTGTACCTAATTAGATAGCGGAAGTAACCAAACGTATCGCGTCGGCCGTGTCTGGGCGTACAGGAGCACTTTGTACCATTGCTGAAGGCGAGCATACAAGCAAAAAGACGATGCTGGTTAGAGGCAAAACTCTATACAGTATTAGCCGTTCACCTACAAGGATCGCGCATCTCCATGCTCTTGGGCTGATCCAGGGCCGGCTGGACTAGGGACGCCTTGCTTGCAAAGTTGGAGATATAGGAAGAGGACAAGGGAGGATGGAAGATGGAAGTTGGGGCAAGGATTGAAGAGTGGGTTATTCTTTTTCCGTGCAACTGCGTAAGAGCACTTCTTGACCTTACAGAGCACACACACATCCAGCCCCTCTGCATATTCCAGGTCGTGCCGAAAGGTTCTCTACTCCACCACCTAAACACGACTCAAAAGCTACCGTATCACCAGCTTGTGGCTTTGCCGTGTCGATTGAGTCGCAGACCATGCTCTCCCTTGTCAGGAGCCAGGAGGCGAGGCGTACGGAGACGGTGATAGAAGATGGCGAAATCATTAGTGTGGAAGCTTTGATACCCGGAGGTACTACAGTTTTAGAAAAGTTCAAGTTATTTTCAGAATCATGAATAGTTGCAAATTTCAGGTACCCAGCTGCACATCCAGTAGTAGCAATGTACCATTTTGTTCCTGCCTTGTCCTTGCAAGTTAAACCGTGGGGTGTTTGCATTGGGAATTGATTTGCATGCAGTTGAAGAGAGGGGAAAGAGAAACCATGGAGAAAACGGCAAAACGTTGTACGAGAACCAGCCAGAGCAAGAGAAAAGCAAATAGTGGCCGTTCTTTTTGTAATGGACTGCATTGCATCAACACACGAATAGCATGCTATTCCCATTCGACTGGTAAAGAAAGCTGTCAGTTCAACTCACACATATCAAGTCAATGTCAAGTATCATCATGTACAACTAAGACCTTCGGACATAAAGCGAATTGACCATCACCCCGTACCAATCGTTGTTGTTTAAAGAACGAACGCAGCGAAAGTCCCCCCTGCACCTCCATTTCAGCACTCCCACATGGGCCCTGTCAGATAGTGTAGCCCTTGACATTATCTCACACTGCACTCACTTCACTTAGCACCTAGGTACAAGCGGACCAGGATGGATGGAAAAGTAAGGATTCAGGTCGCGCCTCGAAGCACATGGGTAGGCCCAGCATGAATGATGGAGAAATGATGCGTCGTCACGTTTGGATTGGTATTGGATATGTCATTGAGCGACTACCTTCGGATTTCTCATGATACTCCAAGACGATTTATGTTTTGTACACTTATGTTGTCATACTATCGAATCCGAGTGCGCAGCTCAAGTCTTGACAAACCTCGGCTCGCCAGGGGCGTATATCGGGCGTTGGTTTATGCTCGTATTGTCCTACGAACATGATTATGTCGTGATGTAAATGTAAATACAGTTAATGCCCCGCATTGGGTTGTTATTAGTGATGAGGAGGCCTGCTTCGCGTGTATCAATCGGGACGTATAATAACGTATAATATAGATGTTATTGGTATCCCGGGCACCCCAAAGGAGAGAGAGCGAGCATTTGCACAGTATAGGCCGGTATAATGTTTCCGAGACATTCAAATCAAGTCGACCTGGGTGGGAAGTAATCACCGAATCTCTCTCTTTCCAGCACTTGAAGATATCGAAAATAAGATGACATAGTAAATGCAAACAACTCTTCATAAACGACAGTCGTTTGTGAAGAATCGCCTCATTTTACACACACCGTTCAAACTAAGCCCCTAGCGGTCGATCAAAGAGGGCCACCAGACTTTTATATTGAACTTTATCTTCCATATTTGAGAGTCAGTAGGAGATTAAGAAATGACTTACTTTCGTACACTCGCAGATGATGAGCCGCATCTCCGATGATGAGAAGGCAATGAAGGGGGCATCGCAAGACTTGGAGATTCGCTTAAAACCTCCGAGTTGCGGAAAGCTGTGTTTGAGAACTTGCCAGGTCAATTGGGTTTTCCTTTTACTTTTAGAATCGCAACATGTTTCTAGGTCGAAATATTCTGACCATTCGGCATCTTTCAATCTCCCTTGTCTCGCGGATGCGTGCCGCCGAGACCAAGTCGACCGCCGGAATAAGAACCTGGTTCCTCGAGGCCACAAGCGTGTTAGTGGGTGAGCGAACTGGATTAGTGTAGTTCGACTTTACGAAAGGGTTGGTGCTTGTACTGTGCCCAGCTGGGAAATGATCCGAATAAGGTTAGGACTGCAGTTTCTCCAATGTCATTACTAAGTTCCTGTTGATGCCATTTCCAAAACTATCTCGCATAGCTGGAGAGAGTGGATAGATATCGATCTATCTAGAATGTGCGAAGTATTCTAGATGCAGGAAGCCGTACGCGATAGTTCCTTGAGTGAAAACGTGAGAGTCTCACCCTTCTGCAACAACAAACAGAAGATAGATGAGTTGCCCACGTCGAACAGGTTTGATATCGGATATCATTAGGGGAACACATCCGTGATCAGGCCACAACCCACTGTCCAGTCTGGCGGGATCGTGGCAGCAGGCACCAAGTGTAGTACAACGATACTTGCGGAAGAACCTGTATCTTGATTTATGGAACATAAGGTGGAGTGCCCCAGCTGAAGGAAGGCCTCGAAAAAAAGGAAATATTTCAAGCAGCTAAAAGGCAGCGCGTAAGTTTGTGACGACATCTTCCCTACTGTACTACCTCACGCCCACTCTCTCTGCGGATGTATGATGTAGGTTGAATTAAAAGTCTCAAATCGGGAAATGTAAACAAACGAGGGTCAGGAGGGTTCAGGATGCTTCCGAATCCCGAGATCTTCCTCCCGAGATTGCATCGTCAATTTGGGAACAAACACCTGGGCATAGCAAATGTTAGCGGGTGGAAAGCCCTTCTATCTATGAATCCACTCCCAAGTGAGGCGCAGCAAGAATATCTCTCCGGAGTATGGGTGTGTATAAATTCTTCTATGCACTGAGCCTGAATCCGTATAGAACGTCTGGAGAGTTCTCCTATCTCCACTCATGGGCTAAACGTTCACATGATCACCTCGTGGCATCCAAGAGCGTATCCACTACTCCCCACCACTATTGCGTTTCCCTACTCTAATGATCTTGGTCATCACGGGTTATCTATCTGAAAATATGCTAGCTGGGCGTTTCAACACGGTGATGCGATAGTCCAAATCTCTCGGTGGGATATTCGGTGCTTGAACCAGGAACTCAATTACCGTGGAGTTGGATTGTTAATGCAACGCCATCAGTGATTTGGGAACGGATTCCTAGTACGAACCATGTACGCATAGTATAGCACAAGTAAATTTAGGTAGCTCTCCCCTAGGTACTTCAAATATAATAAGTGCTGTACTTAATTGTAACCCTGAAGCACCATAGATACCATATGTTTCAGAGCTCCAAGTAGCCGACAGTCAGCGGGCAGTAAGCAAGTTATCTCAGCAAATAGTACTTACACGACGTATCGCTACATTAGGTACTAGGGGTTTCGGTCGTGCTCGAGGAAAGCCATATATGAAACCGGACCTAAACTTTGGTCTATTTATTTCATACTGCCCCGGGTATATATCTCGATAGAGCGTGATAGAGCCAACGTGAGATCCGAATAGGGGCTTCCTCCGTCCACTAGACGACAACATACCGTAGACGGAAATATCATCTTAGCGGGATTGTCATAAGGAAGATGGGACCTGAGACGATGACATGCCAAAGGGTCTTCTTCTTCTGTAGGGGGAGACACGAATTGCTTCGTTATCCGAGAAGCGATTTCTGAAGTGCTTGCTGGGCATCGAGATGCCCAACTAATGATTTTCCATGTCTAACTAACTTAAATGTCTACAGTAAGAACATCCACACCCAACGCTACTTCTTATATCTTCACAACCCGTGGTAATAGCTTTTCATACCGCGGTTCAGGCCAAAAATCGCGACACAGACAATTGAGAGTCCTTGGACAATCAATCGAGTCCTTGGACAATCAATCGTCCGAATTATCCCATTGCTGCATACGTACGTAAACACGGGCCAAGTGTTCACAATATTAGGTGTGGCGCCCTTCAACGGGTACGTATCAAGATTCTCAAACGAAGGTCAAACATCGCCAAACGTTAGTATCAACAGCATAGGTTATGAGACTTTTTACCTGCAGATGTGTGACTACTGTATGCAAGAGATTTGGGCAATCACATTTTCGACCAGTTTGGACAATTAGCCTGGATATGGACGTTCTAAACTTGGTTCATTGCCACATGTTCGATAGGGCAGCAGTGCCTAAAGGAGGTGGTATGGCTGGACTCATGACGGTTTCTTGCAAACATCTATAACTGCGCCGGCTTATAGAAGTTGCCCTCCAGGATCGCCACCATAAAGCTTGTTCACTATACTTCCGTGTGGTTTGAATCACTCCTATTTTGACCCTGAGAGTAGCCGAAAAGCAAGCTTTGCTACCCGAGCACGCTGAACTGAATGTAATAAAATTCTACTTATTTTGTCATTCTTGCAAATGAGATGCGCTTTGACTGTCTCGTCATGTACATGCAGGCGCCGATTGCCCTTCACATCACGAATTGTATGTGTTTCGGCTCCAGGCAAGCACTCCTCCAGAAATTCTTCACTGCCAGACTCGGCTCGGGATATTGTTCTTGCTCATGCATGCAGAGGATCTTTCTGCACAGCTTATGGCCAATTTATCCCAGCACCTATATGCATAGTGTCCCACTTAAGCCCTCCATGGTGAAGAAACAAGGCAACTCGGTGAATCCAATCTCGTCGATAGTGATTGAATGACCTGACTGTTATATATTCTTGTCTTCAACGGGCATGGCGTATATGTTTCAGGAAGGCCCCCTGTCCTGGAGTGCCTCTCCATAACCTGTCTTTGCGGTTGGGGGGAAGCCATTGTTCGCAGTGGCTGGTGTCGATCCAAAACCAGTGTGTCGCTTAGCTGGGTTAAGCGTACGGGTAAAGAGGAGGCTAGGACCAGGATCCGGCTACCCACTTGGGCATCACAGAATCGCCATATCATCACACTCATTTTCTACCTTCCTCATCACGAAAACCAGTCTATCGGCAAATCTTATCTCCCAGAAACCAAACCCACTGTCTGTGAGCGATGCTAGACGTTACGATTAACGGCACGTATTGTAAGACAAATCAATCTGCCGAAGACCAGGTACCGTTGCGGGGGCAGGCAGAGATTGAAACTGCTTTTGCCCCCAAGAAATCACATTGCAGAAGCATCGCGAATGACCAACTTTCACACATCTCGTGCTGCATAGGTCCTGCTCTTGACAAATCGATCCAACTACACATTGCATCGATGGGCCTCACGCGGGATGTTTTCTGTTACAGCTTCGAAAACATGCGACTTTAGGTTTAACGAGTATTTACGAAGTAAAGACTCTGAGTCGGAAAAGTTGAATATCATCCCCGGTCAGAATCCAAACTGCATGCTTGTTCTCATGTCGATATAACGGTCGCTTCACATTACACAAGCTGTGGGGTAATGAATGCCATTACTCGTCATCCAAGCAAACAAGTCCTACATGCCTCGGTGCAACACTAACAGGGAAATTATCGGAACATAACCCACGTGAGGATGGTTAAGGAGGGCATTCTGTCACACCCCTTACCACTGTCAGTGAGTTTCCAAATTCCGTTTTGCGCCACTACCTGGCATGCCATTATCACTTCCAGCGCCGGCTATCATGTCAAAAAGCGTAGCTATACCGGCGGCGCCTGTCGGATCGCGTGCAGTTTCCTTACGATATTCGCTCAATGTGGCATACCATGCCGAACTTCTATCTCAAATCGGTCATACAGCTTCAGCGCAACAAAGATCTGGATCGGCCTGACTGCCGTACCTTGCAGCATACCCCGATGCTTACTTGAGGCATTATAGCCTAATTTCCGGTTCGCGTTAAGAGTTTCCCTCGACATCTCCCCTTTTCAATCCCCTTACTGTAGAAACATTACAAACGAGTGGAGTGATGCGCACGCGCTCATCAAAGTGTGATGCCTATACTATCTAAGTATAAGAGTACTACGCCATTCATGGACGCGGCATATGCAGTGCACGATCTTAAGGAACATTTAAAGCCTTACTCTACAGTCTGATATCTTTTTGCTCCATAATTGGGCCGGAAAGACGTCCGAAAATCTCTCGTTATCATCGGTTGCGCGTGCGTAAGCCGTCCGTCATATACCAGATTCCAGGAGCTCTTGTTAACGACTAATAAACTGAGAGCTAGAAGAAAGCAAGAAGTCTCTTGAGTCAAATATTGTTGCTGTGTGCTTTGCATCTCCTGTCTGGATCTGAAATGGCCTCCTGATATCAACGAAACTTCAACCACAATGTGGGTATACTACTCGGCATTGATTCTTGACTCTGCCTGAGCATACGTATTCTCCTTGCTGCAGTACGACGTGCATGTCAAATTCCTATTCCCTCCACGTAATTGTTGTTGGAGAATCAAGTGATGACGATTGCTAGGGGTCCTTATGGATACAAGGTATCTTTTCTCCGTAAGGTTACCAGTATCATCTTCCACCACACATTTTCTCAAATAGGGACATCAATCCAACCTCCTTTCCAATTTAGCTCCCTGATCAAGCCATTACAAAATTCTTGTGGTGTGATTGGTCAATCAGGACATCTTTTTCAATTTTCTGAGGAGCTATACTCCATTTAGGCGACCATTCATCCTGAACCCCTGCATCCAACAAAAAGTCTTTACATATGGGCAACATCTGGATGTTACAGTACAGTACGATGGACGACTACAATACGGAGTTTGTACCTCACACCGCTAGACCATCACAGCCATCATGCAGACTTTCTCCTCTTTGCACAACATGCTTTTATCGCTTCAATGCAGCAGTAATCCCTGCGTTGTCCACTTCAAAACAACCATTCATACACAACATGTTCGTCTGGGGTCTCGACAATATTCCGCTCCATGGCTAAGAGCATACGATATCAGTGTTACACAAGCTTGGTTCATCCGCGTTGTTCTGGTGCGTGGGGGGGCCAAAATCTGGTAGCGAATCTTGTGCTACGCGGCACAGTAAACCGCTTTTTGTGCACTACTTTCTTATCTGTTCATGGTCGTGCAGGAACCGAATGAACCGAGGAATTCGCGGCTTTTTAATTATAAATCAAAAAGTAACTCGATATGTAGTTGCAAGCATTCCCCACACCCGACCATTATCTGAGTACATCCTGATACATGCAATAAAAAGCAATGTATATCGAAGCTACTGATGACGGCTGAAGATCATTCTGCCGCGTCTGTTAATCACTTTGATGACCGTAGGGATGAGGATCGAATCCAGTTAAAAAGCTGCTCTTCATGGAGAAGTTTCAGGTTCATAGTCGAGAGAGTTTCTAGCTAACAATCAGTGCTTATAGTTTTGTCTTAGTCTGGTTTCAGCATAAATCTTAAGTATCACATGATCTTCCTCATCTTTCTCAAAGTAAGTCACTATTAGAAGGAGGACCTACGTACTCGCCAGTGACATCTGTCTTATTTTCGTAGTAAGGTAACAAACTCACTACCTTCGTCTTCATCAAACCCTCGGCCATCACGCCCGAGCGTACATAACCCTTTCTTTATCCTCATTCCCCGCATTTGTTCCTTACATCTCCATTCTCTGATTCACGTACCTGCTTCTGATTGATTTTCCCTTGTCATACGTCTATGCAGAGAAAAGGCCTTTGCTAGGTTTCATTAGCTGTTGAATGTGTAGCTTTATCTTGGTACCTACGTGCTGCCTCGGAAAACAAATTATAAAGAAGGTTTGAAGCTTCATGAAAGAAGGACTAGGAACGACGCATTCTAGTCGCATTCTAGTGCCTCATACTATTATTGTTGTTCTGTGATTACTTCTATACCACGTTTGCGCCCGCTTCACAAGTACTTTCTCGTCGGCGACAGCAGCTGATAGACAACCTCTAGTCCGAGGGCTGAAGCACCGTCTTGCAACTCTATCACGCACGGACATAGCTTTATTTCCTTCTCACCTCGTGGGTACTTTCTGATGGCCTAGCTGCAGTAGTTGGTTGAGAAGGTGAAGTTACAAGATTAGGACACTATGTACACACAGACATTTAAGATGGCCCTTTTGGCCACCACGTTCGTTTCTTTAACCTCACAAACGTCCTCTTCGCCACTGCACTGACACGATAAGTCGAACCAGTTCATCACACCCTCAAATTTCGTTCCCATCTTGACACTATCCTAATTCCCTGCATGATCATCGGCACCATCATCCACGATGAGTCAATATACCTCCTAATGCTCGGAATCGTACCCACGGGACGGAGGGGCCAGCACGCACGTTTTCTTAACTCCTTCACATATACATGTTCGTACGGCAGTTCATTGACGAGCAAATAGTATCAATTTCTCAAAGTGAGGGGTCACTGCTCTGCATTGCATTACATTGCAGTCGATCTCAAATCCTCCGAACGTGCCGGAAAGATACTAAATCAGGACCTCTACGTTATGGGTGACGCCTCTACGGAGAATTTTCCGTACCTGCGCCGCGTATCTACCTATTATATGCGTTGGGCTTTTGCCGGAAGACCTCAGTCGTGTCTAAATGGAGATTTATTAATTGGGTGCAAGGAAACTGCTTGGAAGAGAATGTTTATGGCCGCACTACGCTGCAGGTCGGGTTATTGACGTCCATCCATATCAGAGCCAAGCAAACAATACTCCGACTCTGTTATGCGTGTTTGTGATAGAGAGCTGAAACTGAGTCCTTCTTCGCTCTCTGTGGCGTGCGAGGTCTCACTTCTTCTTTGTTGTACTCTCGTAGGATCGGTATCCCCACTGTCGGTGGCGGACAAGCAATAAACTCACATTCTAGAGCAAATAAGCCATGCCATCGCAATATCGTAAGCTAACATCCGCTCAAGCACTTACTTTTCTGCTAGTATCCATTCGTCCACCTGGAACTTTCTCAGATCCTCAATAATTTCCAGTGTCCACTCCAATGTCTACCGTCCACTGTATTCCGCTCCTTTCTATCCACCCACACAAAACCACGACCCTTCTAGTCCAAGAACCAGGAATCGTTGTCCTGACTCCGGGGTACCCATCTCTTTTTCTCAACACCTTCATGAATACAGCAATCCGGATACGATTTACTAGTCCCCTATCTCCAGGTAGTCCCTAAATTCAATCTCCTCCACTCAGTCTTTTCCCTAAACCTCACCGCTGAGTCGATATATTTTACTGACAGCCTCACCTCCATTCCATACACTACAGTAAGACCAAACAGCCACACACACAGCAGCGAAATCCACCAACCGGGGACACTATCCCTCTGTATCCGTACCACTAGAACAACCTACCTACCTACCTACAGTAGTGTCTGCTATAAACTCTAAACCGTGGCGTCTCTTTTTCCTTATTGCGCTGACTGCTGTGTTGTGTTGTACACGAAAAAGAGAATATACTCATCCTGGTTTCGTTTTACGGCATTCGCGCTTTTGGAGTGTTTGGGAAAAGGAACTATCACCTAGTTAATTTTTATTTCGTTGTTTTTTCTTGAAAATGAGGTACAAGCTAAGCTGATGCCAGCTGGATAAATTAACAATCTAGTCAGGCAGAATTCATTTACTTTGAAAACTTGAAATAGTCACTGCTAAAATCCGACCGAAAAGGTATGTACATCGCTGTCGCCGTCTATGCCGTACCTAGAACCCCACAAATCTAGCCCGGGCCAGATCGACCCATGACTTTCCTTACAGCTGCTGTGAGAAGATCACCAAGGAAAGTGCCTACATATCCCCAATCTCCTATCTCATGTCGATCTGATATCCAGTCCCCTCTCTTCTCCTCAAAAGAAAATGATATCCCCACCACACCACTCGACAAACCCCGAGACATATTACCCAATTACAACGCACATCTACTCTTCCCCTAACACAGGCCTAAAAACCCCAATGAAAAAAGGAGAAACCTACCCCAATGAACTCCCTTACCAGCTCTCCCAGCATCTTCCCAGTCGATCCTTCGCCGCTCCCACATAAAACCAGCCACACAGTGCAGGTATTCTTTTCAGCCTTCCTGCCTACGCCTGCTCCAGTAAATACAGTACAGTAGTCAAGTCACACAGCATGTAAATCATACATCCGGATGATCCTCGAGCTACTTTCCGGAGCAGGCAGTTTCCGCCCCGCTAATATCAATCCCAGTCGACGATCGTGTTGTGATTGAATGAGCCGCCTTTTTCGACTGCGCGCTCCATGGCTGGGCTGCACAAGCAAAGATAGATTATGCACGATATCGCAGTCTAGGGACGTGTAAAGAAACATGTGTAAGTTAAACTTTGGGTTAATGCACCGTAGAAACAAATGACTAAAAGAGACAAGGTACGGTGAAGCGGTACATGTGCGAAAGCCGACGCCCCGAATAAGAGCGATTGATTATACGATGTGCGTCGGACGGTGGACGCAGAGCTTTGCTGGATGTGGACGTGGTGTGTGGAGAATGCAACTGCAAGCGCACGCATCATGGCAACAACGTCATACTCTTATTTTGTTCCTGTATCGTATCGTACCGCATCGCATCTCCCGGTCTAATGCAATGCAGATAGATGGCAAATGGTGGTGCTTTCCTCTAACTTCATGCGTTGCCGTTGCTCTGGCATGATTGATGACACATACATAGGTGTAGTGAATGTTTTGTAATCATTGAATTTTGAGCATGACAGTGGCGGAAGTACATCATCGAATCAGAACGTGTTACACAAGCGTACCAGCCTCCAACGAGGCGCACATCTAGAGCCCCTCTTTTCATTCCGCTAACTTCCGTAAAGAGTCGCTCTCTCTGTGTACCATGTTCCATGTCCACACACTGCACATGTTTGCCTGTCCAGAAAAGGATGATACCTGTAACGACGCAGGTGTTCCCTTCTCTTCCCAAACCAAACCCCAACGTCTTGTTTCCCGTTTTCTTCTTGGCTCATGGCCCTGATACCGGTTTGTAGTCTCACCGTGCTTCTATGAAGTTAGTTTGGCTCCAATACTCCAAGTGAGCGTACTCCCACCGTCTATCCGTATTGTATACCCACCGTAACCTATTCCACACTTGTATTGAAACAGAAACACGAGAAACGCTGCTCCTTCCTCGCTCCTGTATCACAATTAAAGGGCCATCACCACCTCCACTCGGCTTCCTCGTTCGAGCAACCTAACCTACACAGTGCAGCGGTACCACACATACATACATGCCTACGTACAATACAATACAGTATAAGGGATCCCGTCTCCGCACTCCATCCACTAGCTCCGTATGAAATCATCTGCCCATAAGCCCTGTTCCTGAACCAAGCTGGTGCAGAATTTGGGAGCCTGCAAAACCAAAGTTTGGTACGCTAGGAGATAAGTATACGGACTAGACTATTCCGTATGAGTATGGACAGAAACAGAGCAGATGCTCCGCACAAAGCACCGGAGATTCTACTCGTATTGGCAATGTGGCAATCTTATGATGTAGTCAGGTGAAATGATGATCTGGCTCATGGGCGTGAAGTTTCTGTTCCCCAATATTTGTCGTTGATCGGAGGGCAAGTGTACTCGTGATGCTCGTTCACAGGAATAGTGCGCCGGTGGAGTGGGGACTCGCAAGAAACGACAGGAAAGGCTCTAGCTTCGAAGGCCATTTCGTTTTCTGCTGGAGCAGAAGCACTGGCTTCTGCCCGCCGTCGACCCGTGTCATCAACATCGATGGTTTTTGTTACAGGATGGCTCTCATCTTCTCGTCAAGTGAGTTGATCTGCGTTAAGGAGGAGGAGAGATGTTGCTCAGACGCGGCCCCACGGCCCTTATCGAGATAAGAGGTGGCCCTTTCAGCCAGCCGGATTCCGAAGCGGAATAACGCCCGTTTTCAACGGCCATACTGCCGCAACAGGATGAAGTTGATGAGCGTTGATCCTGCAGTGAGGTATATGCTACGCACCTGGAACTAGTCGTCTACCTCACCATGACAGGATCGGCTCAGTTCAGGGAGAGGTAGGAAGGAATTTGCCAAGATGAGGGTTTGCCGTCTGCCGGCAAGACTCCGAAATTCTTGTTCCTGGCCGTGTGAAGAGCTCCGTGATCTGCTTGCTTGCTTGCTCCGACCCCACCGTACAATTGGCCTTCTCTGGGTTATCCCCATGCCTGTACCGCCTCGCCTCATTTCACAGCAAGAACCCTGTGTAAGGGAAGAGGTGCAGATATTACAGCAATTGCATATGGGCCAACAGATTGCCATTAAAGGGACGCTTTGACACCATATCACGACCATGGCGGTGACTTTGAAGGGTAGGTTACATGCGTCAGATGACCGCACGCAGATCTGTACAGCTAGCTTGTTATTGATCTGTACAGGCTAGCTTGTTATGGGGAAAGAATTGCTGCAACGGGAAGGCCATGGTGATAAACAAAAGTATATCATTATCATCCATTCAGAAGGCGAGATGTATACAATGTCTCTCGAGAATAAACGTCCTAGCGTGTATACTGTGGATAATATGTATGTATCGTGGTGCCCGGGAATCTTGTTGACATGATACGTACCCCTTGAAAAAACTCCTGTCGAGAAAATTCTGAGGCAATGATCGATTGGACACATAACGTGTTAGGAGATGTATGATTGGGCTTCCACGTTGCGATGTCTCGAACGCCTGACACGGAGTATTTTGGCCGAATCAAAGACCTTTCCCATTCTGGGACTTGCAATTTGTGGTAATCATACGATCTATCTCAAAGAGGCATTTAATCGGCAACTCCCAACTCCATATTTGTGAAAACGAAATGCAGGTGGAAAGGAAGCACAGCAAAACAGAGCAAAACAAAACAGAGCAAAGCAGGAAGCAGAATTGCACCGGTTTGCCGTGGCGGCGGCGGCGGCGGCGGCATCGTGAGGAAATGCAAAATCGGAAATCGGGCGGGCAGACTAGACTTCTGTCTTGCTTTTCTTTTCTTTTCTTTTCTTTTTCTTTGATTCGGTCATCACTTTAACGAAAGAACGCAAGAAGTCGCGAAGGAAAAAGAAAAATACATACATCTCGCATCTGAAGTCCGCGCGAACCAGCATATACGAAGCCGGAAACGGGCAGGCACCGCAACGGCGCCTGCAACCGACCCGATCGTGCATCCTACATGTACATGGCTCTGCAGCATCGTGGCAAAGAATGGTGGTTCAAGTGAAATCCCGTGCGACTGTAGTAAATGCAGAGTACCGTCGTAGCCAGCTCGCTCAATCAATCCAGTCAATTGACTCGTATGAATTATTTTTTGCTTCTTTCGGCCAAATGTGATACCGGGACATATCTTCCCTTTCTCGGCTTGCGTCCCGATTCAAAGGTATGTATGCTGTGAGCCGAATCAAGTTATTATGTGTCGCATGTTAGTCATGGGTTGTTATTGGCAGCCTGTTTTATAGAAAATGAGGCTGTGGTAGGATTCCCGTCCCTTCCATCCCCATCCGTCCATCCGTCGGTAACGGTGACAAGGTGCTGGAACGGTGACAAGGAGCTGGAACGGGGACTAAAAGGAGTATTTACCACAATACCAGGGTTTCAAATCCTTTCAATATGATCATAATTCCTGGCGCATTAAGCAATATGTCGGCTTGGGGCGAACCGCTGCAATGCTGCATGAAATTGTCAAAATGATCTTAGCTAGGTCGAGTCGGCGCAGGAAGTTTCGCATGCGTTTTCCATGAGCGTTTCATTTCATGGCACACTAAAGCATGGGGGGCATCTGGATGAGAGGTTGCGAGTGCAATCGAAAGGTCGTTCTCAAAGGCACTGTGCAACAGTTGACATCTATCTGCAAGTTTAGAGTATTTGGGGTGGCCCCTTGGGATTGAGTTGTCCAAAGTAGAAGAACTTGCGAGTAATACCAGGGAATAACATGATATATGGGCGAGACGACCTTGAAAAAATCCATGCTGGTGATACTGGTTGGCTATTGAATGGCAATTTTTACGCTTTGAAGGTGGTATTGATCGTGGGGGTACATCACTTGGATGTTGTGTGATTATGCATGGAATGTACGATGCAACATCGGAATAAGCATATAGTTTGTCGTAAAAAGCTCATACCTGAATTTACTTTTAATGGTTCAAGATGCGTGATTGATACATATGCACATAATCTGGCAAGACAATATGCTTGATTGGTAGTAGATCCACAAGATTCGCAGTGCTAGATGCCCTGTATCAATCAAATAGACTTTCAATAACTGCTAGTGAACACGAATTATGACATTGAACTGCTGGTGATTGTTTGGACATGGCTGCACGGCAGTACTCCCAAGCGGCATCTTTTCCAGGTCGAAGTCGGCAGAACTGTAGATCTTGCGTCAGAATCTCTCCCATGAGCGAAGCACTATCCCTGCGTGCATTCGGCTGCCGCCTCACATTTCCCAAGTCACTGGGATACCCAGTTAAATAGTCTCGTATCTGCAAAACTATCCTTTCATTTTCAAGTTTGGATGTGAAGAAAGTATAATCTACCCTGATTTTGAGATTACATGAGGTCCAGAACACGGGAGGCTGTCCGCACTCAATTCTTAAGTATCACGATTCATGATCTGCGACGCCATGCTGATCCCCTTCGTGCATCATTCCTTGGTTCTATTATTATACTTGAAGCTTTGGATAGTCGTCATGTTCCCCCGCGTGGGGAGAGGAGCGGTGAGATAGGGGCCAATAGTCAATCTGTGTATGAGGTGGAGGTATCGACTATGAGGTTTTGAGCAGCCACCAGGCATCATAGACAGCTGAAAACTAAGCATTTGATGGATATCCTCGTCGATGATGTAGGTAGCATCGGGAAACGCGCCTCTGTATTGACGGAGAAACTCGACACTAGATGAGGGGTGGTCGATGTGATAACATTTGATGGATATCCTCGCCGATGAGGCAGGTGGCACTGAGGAGACGTGCCTCTCTATTAATGCAGAAAATTGACATTAGACGAGGGGCGGTCAAATTGGAAGGAGCAAAGGAACCGCCTCCGCGGAGACCACTACATGCTCAAGACGCATGATTCGCATACAAGTAGGAACAGATTGGAATGATAGTGATTTAGTATCCTATCTAATATGTTGGGACTGCCTTAGTGGACTGCCCTTTTTTTCTAAGTGGTCTCTCCAAGCACAAATGCCACTGCTAAATACAGAGTGGCCCATGGTGTGTGTCCATACTTTTGAATATATACAGATGATTCAGAAGACTTTTGAGACAGAAACTGGATTTATGCATGATTTTCCTCTTGAAGATCGACGTCGAACAGAACCCCTTTCCATGTCCGCCTTTAGGACGCCATTAATGAACACTATTAACGAACACCATTGTTGAGGAGGACGATTGCTCTCTCTCTCTCTTTTTTTCTTTTGTTCAAGTAAACAAAATTGAAATAAGTTCTGAAATAGATGCACAGAAAGAAATGCTATGGAACGGCAACGTAGGCCTGGCAGGGTGATACCAGGGAGCACACAAGATAGGGTTCAAGGACAAGGAAATGGAGTGATATTTAACAAAGGAATCAGGAACTAGAAATAAGACGTTGCGTGAAGAGCCAGATATGACGGAGGAGATTGGGCTCTTCTTATAGGGATCATCCTTGGCCCTCCACCCCTCCTCCTATGGTCGATTGTCCTAGTACTACTACGTGGCCTATGTGTGTTGGCTTACTATGTGGCTAACCTGTGCCGTTATATGCTATAACTAACGGTATGCCGATGAATGTGTCATCAAACGCCGCGTAAATAATGCATCGTTATTGCCTCAACAGAAACCGAAAGGTTTGTAGCATGGAGGAATGCCGGTCTACAGATCGGGATGAGGCCATCTACGACGAGCACTAAAGACGAGGTAAGTGCCAGGAACCAATTCTTGAGGGATCTGGGCGGGCCACTAGTCATGGCCCTATCAGGATCTGCTTCCAGATCAGGTATGGATGGTTTGCGTGGTTGAGAAGTGATCCCTTGCGTTTTAGCTCATATGGTTTCCAAGACTTCAAGCACGAAGAAGCCCAGAAAGACCAATGGCAAGAAGGTCATGCTGATACTTGGCTCACGGTTAGTTGTTTCTACCAAGACCTTCCCACATAATTGCGACATGTGAAACAATGCCATTATAGCAAGGCTTGTAAGAATACCAAGTAAAGAATAACTATCCGCTGGTTAGTTCAGACATTATCAAAAATGAGAAATAAAGCTAAGGTGTCATACATTTTCCCTACATCCAACTCCACAGCGCCTTGGTAAGAAAAAGGTAAGGTATATATCAACCACGCCATCCAGGTCCTATAAACAGCATTAGCCGGTACCGTGATATTACGAAATAGAGAGCTACCCAGGTAAGAGACAAGGATATCTTTCTAGGTTCACATAATCCTTAATCTGAGTATACCCTGCGCCGCACAGCAGGAAGCAGACAACGACAGGCAGTCGACGCTTTAGAGAGTGGAAGATACGGCACATCAACAGGGAACCGCCGATGAGAAACACTAGCGGGGTAAAGTCTAGAAGCAAGGGCTCCATTCGAGACTTAACCTCTTCCCAAAATATGACGGGGGCAGCAGTATTCGGACCTGAAGTCGAGGAACCTATGCCGGCACTTGCCGTACCAGTTATCGCATCGAGTGTTGTGGCTGAAGAGGTTTTTGAGACCGGTGTAGACTTTTATTCTCAATGCAATACCTGCCGATATCTGAGTCAAACCCAACATTTACGTTCACCGACCTTCTAGCAATACACTGTGATGGAACCTCCAAGCATGGCAACGACCGGTTGCGACCGGGTAGAAACAGAATCGCATCAGCAACCAGGGTTCGATGTCATTGCAGTATGTGGACTGGCGTTGTCGCATATCAAATTCCTTGCAAAGCTTTTGGATGTGGCAGTGGGGACCCTCCCAGTGCGAACTGGAACCTCCGAGCCGTCTATATTTACGATACATATATGGGAAGCTTATATTCGTATATGAGACTCTATCCAACGAAAGAAAAACATCAGAAGAGAAGAAGCGACCGATCGTATTCGTTGCCCACAGCTGTGGGGCAGATATTCTTCATAAAGCACTTCAACGATTGCGCAATTGCAACCCTGAAGCAATCTTCAATTCAACATCAGGAATGCTACTAGTGGACGCTGACTCGACTACCACGTGGGTACGAAAAGAGGAGATATCACGAATTTTGGAAAAACCAAGAGTCCTCTACAAAGAGCACTGGATCACCAAAGGTATGAGAACAGATCGCAGTGTGCGCTTTTTGTATGAGCTTTGTCTTCCCCCCAGATTGCTTGTATAATTCCAATGAATACGTTTAAACCCACAAATTCACTGCGAAGCTTCTCCTTCACCACACAGCTATTCAATGCATGGCTAGTAAGTCCGATATCCAGGTCAACTTTGACACTAGGGATGCTCACACATACCAAGAAGCAGGAAACTGGATATGAGATTGAGCTTCCCCTCTTTCTCGCCAACCCAGATCCCAACACCTTCATGCATGCCACGATGATGTATGGTATCTTTGCTATGGTCTATTTCATCCTGCACAATCACCATAGATACCAGCATTCATTGGCCACTTCGAGCATCGTGGCCAGCATAATCTTTTCTTTCTGGTCCCAGCCTCACAGTGGAGCCATCCGTGCTATCACGACGACTATGCCGATGTTTCTAAGCTTTACCTTAGGATTCAGCAACGCGCTGCACTCACTTGTCGGCCCCAGATCATATACTAAAGAGGAGAGAGTCTGTCGTGCTTTGGATCTCTGGGCTTCTGAATTGATGAATGTAAACACTTCTGATGTCGATGAAAAGGATAGCATGGAAAAGAATTCCTTGTCTAATTCTGTATTAGTTTGATTGACTGCGAGCAAATAGCCTTCTCTGACGTGGATATACTAGCCACGACCCTCCGAAGACTCCAAATTGGATTTTCCTTTGTATCTGACGGCGTATGGTATTCGAGTGTGCGATGGTATTCGAGTGCGCAATGGTTTTCAAGTGTGCAGGCATCTTTGCTTATTTTCTGCTTCATTTCTGTTTTCTAATTTATGCAGGAATTCGCGAAAAGTATTCGCAAAACCTGGTTGCATGTCATGTTGGAAGAAGAAATATATATTGTATGTTTCACTTTCGAGGTCAAGTGGAGAATGCGATGACAGTGCGCGGAGAGTGGAGACGGAGACAATGACCGAAACTCAGTTTCTGTTATTCACTGGATTGACGTCAAATTTGCCAAAAACCTAATAACTTAGAACTACGAGTGCTGTAAACATAAACGTAAATATAAAACATAAAACATAAATACAATGCGTTGGTAAGAAGCAAACATGAGGAGCACGTGCTTATCCAAAGAGTACCTCACGGCGTAGATGTTAATTACAATGAAGCATGGCGACGGCTACTCTTAGTACCATCTGCAGTTGGATTCGTCTTACCCATCCGTTTCGAAACATCGACACTGTATTGGGACCCACTCTTAAGGTCCAGGTAGACATTAATTTGTTTGGTGCAAGTGAACGGTAAACATAATATAAGTGGATTGGGCAATCTCGACGCAAACCTTGGGGCGCTGGATCTGCAGTTCTTGGTTGAGGGATCGTATATTTGCGAAACAAACAGGGAAGGGGTACACTCCATGATGTCTCTAATTCTCCTAGGCCGAGGATGGAAATACTCTCACTATTGAGCCTAAACACATAATGCATATTATACACAAGCTACCCCTCAGTAGTAACACTCCAAAGCAAATCCGCCATAGCCACTCCGACTAGATCCCATTCAATTGGTATATCAATCCGCACCTCTTGCCTCGGCCGCCTGCGCCGCGAGATCTCTCCGCACTACTTCGTTCTCCATGATACTTTCGCGAGTGATATTCTTTGCATTACGTTTTGCTCTTCCTCCAAAGAGACATTCCCACAGATCATCTTCGCCAACAGCTTCCCCACCACTTGTGCCTTTAGCTAGTAGATCGCCCAACTTCACATCTAGCAATTCCATACTATTTGCCTCTTCCAAGCCGCCTACTACCAACTCATCATCCGTAAGTTCTCTGCCTTTTCCTTTCTTTGATTCGATAGCATGCCCCAGGTGTTCCAGTCGTCTCTTCACGGATAGTTCATGAATGGACTCTTCCACCGTGCCTCCAACAAGGTACAGCCAGACATTTGTTCCTACAGTCTGTCCAATCCGGTCTACCCTAGCAATTGCTTGTAACTCCAATGCAGTGTTCAGGAGAGGCTCACACAAGAACACATGACTGGCATTGACCAATGTTAGTCCGGCACTATGTGCACGAGCATGCAACAAGAATACTTCTGTGCCTACATCATTTTTGAATTTCTCGATTCCGTCAGCCTTATAGACCGACGCGAATCCAATGCGATACCGCTGGAAAGCCCGAGAGAGAACGGAGAGAAAGTCCTTGAATTGAGAGAAGACGATTGATTTTGCACCGGGATCCGATTCACGAAGGTAGATGAGATGACGTGCCAGTGTGTCGATTTTCGTACCGAAGGAGAAATTGCCTGGCAATTCGATATTCTTGATTTGAGCAAGTGTAGCCTGACTCACATCGGAATATATTTTTGAATTGCGAGAAATAGAAGATGATGGCGAACGTGCCTGCACTGGCTCGTGCAGGTCCTCTGATTCTATGGAAGGTTCTTGAGGTTTGTACGTGATTTCATGGAGGTCTGCTTGGATTAATTTGCGCTTGCAGACCGGGCAGTTGTGATGCGCTTGAAGATGTTAGTGAAACAGAACTAGTATAGAAGGGAACGGAAATAACTCACAGCTCCACCACAACTTGATACAGTCATGGCAATATTGATGCCCACACACTGTTAGAGCGCCAACCTCAAATTCGTCTCTACAAATAACACATATCCGCTTCTCATCTGGATTCGTAGCCTCCAGTTTCAGATGAAGAAGATATCTCCTCTTGGCCTTGGCAGCAGCAAGTTTGTTGTACAATTTTTCCTCATCTTGAATCAACTTTGCTACGACCTTGTCATTTTTGGGTCCCTCGTATGGCCCTAAACCGTCACTAATGGCTTGTAATTGACGATAATATTCCAGTCGTGCATTCATGATGCTGGTAAAAAGTTCTATCTCTTTCTCCAAAGCTGTAATGACCTTGCTTTGCTCGGTAAGATGTTTATGAATGCTGAGCTGCTCTTCGATAATAGAAAGCTCGTGTTGAGCCCGCAAATTTCCGTCCTCCGCATCAGATCTTAGAGAAGATGCGATAGTTCTCAGTTCTGACACAATTTCTCGCAGCGTACCCTGATCTTTGTGAACATGCTGCTCTCTAATATAGAAAAGTTCAAGAGTTTTCTCTGGATAAGGCCCTTTGCCCGCCTTTGCTTCTCGCACAGCAGCTTTCGCTTCTTGCTCAGCAAGATTGTTGGTGCTAGGGGAGTTAAGTGTCAGTATGTATAACGTAGAAGATTCATCCAGCGCTCCTAGTTTGCACGGAAGAGGGAAGCAGTAGCAAGATGTTGCGCGCGGGTTGCACTCACATGCCAGTCAGAAATTTGTGCCTATCAGCGATCATAGTTCGTAGCGCATGTACGTATACCATAACCTCATCTTGCAGTTTGGTTGATTCTTCATACTCGTCTCCATTGACCTCAAGCCCGTCATCTTCATCTACCAGAGGTCGTAACAGAATCTGGATCAGATATTCCCTCCATTCATCAATCTGGTTTGCTTGCGCATCTAAACATGCTCCTAGAATATCTAAACTATACAATTGTTAATTTGGGTACAAGAAACATGTGTCGATCATAAGAGCTGAAAGGCCGTGGTCCAAAATATCTGGAAGGATAATGTACACCTACTTTTCAACAATACGACGGCTCTCGAGACCCGCCTTTGAAATGTTCGATGGGATCTCGGGTATTTCTACGAAGTTTTGAGATTCTGCTCGGCTTGCAATGGTTTGCATAAGTGCGTTGGCTTTGCTATATACCTGTACATCTGTAAGAGAATCGCTCATCGTATGCTTATAGAACTGCTAGAAACGCGAAGACATGATTATTCTGACAAAATTTGAGATATGCATACCTCTTGCAATATTTCGCGCCGCAGCGTTTTAGCTGCTTCGTAACCTTCCGTTTCAAGTCTTTCCAGTTCTTGGAACTCTGCAGAATCAGGCTTCGTCATCTCCTCATTAGTTTTGATCTGAAAGTATGCATTTGCGCGGAAGAATATTGCCATGTGTTCAATCTCCAGAGCACTTCTCAAGCGAGTGCGGAGCGTTCCTATGCGCGACGTGGGGTCGGATCTAGAATTTCGAATCAGAGTCTTCTAAAAAGATCATGAGTATTTACTTACTCTTCCTGATCATTGGCATCCGCATCCGGCCCGGAGCTGTGACTTCTTGTATGAGATCCACTGTTGCCGGGCTTCTCTAACTCTGTGCGTAATAGCTCGCGGCACTCTTGAACCGTTGATGCAGCCTCGATAACCACTGCCTCCCAGATTCTAAGTGCTTCCAGTACTCGAGGGGAATTTTCGAATAACTGTCCTCGCTTCAGCCGACATTGAAGGAGCGAACGATGGTCTGTTCTAATTGCCACGTCCGCTTGTTCAATCATGACATCAAGAACCTGGTCCACAGTTCGCAACGGCGCATCTTTGCTCTGCCCAAGTGCTCGTCTATTTCGGCCCCCGACTTCTGGATGAAGTGCAGTTTGCCTGAGTCTGACAAGCCAGCGTCGCATGACTTCAGTGTAATCCTGTGGGTTCCAGTCTTCAGTGATTGGGTCACCGTCCACATTCAAATTTGCCTCTTCGCACATCTGCTCGAACAATTCCTGGTAGTATTGCTCTTCAATCGGCGTGAAAGGCATAGTGATAATGTAACGCCGCTGTTGAGGCAGTTTTAACTCATCACAGACACTCCGTTTGCTGTGGCGCAAAGCCACTGTTCCGAAAAGTCTCTGAAACTCCGCCTTGTAGGAAGATATAAGCGAGAGGAATATATGCTGCGAGGAGGCGTACGGCTCGTATCTCAAGAAAATCAACAGACCTTGTAAGTCGCTAATATTCTTTCTCACCTACGGAGGCTTAGTTTAGTAAGTTGTGATAACCCGTTACTGATGGTAAATATAAAAAAGGGATGATTAGGGGCGATTCCTAGTAACTATGTGTACGTCTGAGAAATAGGGTGGAGAGTGCTTACTGGCGTGCCCGTGATTGCCCAGGCGTTAACGCGAGGTATCATTTTGGCTACAGTTGCTGCTTTGCTAACACCACTTTCCACCATCTGTGCCTCGTCCAAACATACTCGCCACCATGAAAATTGCATTAGGGGTGATTTCCGTCGCGGATACTTCGACTCATGGCGTAATTTCTTCTCAGGGTTTAATTTTGTGAAGTTAATCTCAGCAGAAAGTACCGCATAGGTTGTGACAACAACATCGAAATTTGCAAAGCTGTCCAATATCTCACCTTGCTCGATTCTCTGATTTTTAATGCCATGATAATACATAACTTTGAGATGCGGAGCATGCCTCTGAATCTCGGTAATCCATTGTTCTAAAGAGTTTATCAGTGACTGCTGGGAAAATGGGAAAAGGGCACGAAAAGACATTCTAGGGTCTCTTACTTGAAATGGACGGCGGAGAAATTATCAGTGTTGCACATGTTGGCTGCACATCTTCTCCGGTATACGCATCGAATAACACTGACTTCTCGGCTGGACGCTTATGAAGTGTCATTAGAGCAATAATTTCGACAGTTTTCCCTAACCCCATTTCCTCTGCCAGAATGCCGCCTTTGATGTTTTCTAGAGCTAAGAAGGGCTCGAGATTAAAGGTGACTATGCCGAATAAGTCGCTCACATAACAAGTTTGTCCATGGGCGTCCTTAACAGTTCTAAATGTGTTTGGTAGTTTGTTTATAAGCGCGTCCTTCGAGGGTTGAATACCACGGGTCGTACCGACCCACTGCATGCCCTCCCGACGAAGTAGCCATTGCACTGCGCGCTTTTGGAATGGGTAAAGATATGTGGTTAGTTCCGTCTCAATTGATGCCGCAAGATCATCTTCCTTGTCAGGGGAATAGACACAGTTATAAAACTCTTGGGCGGAGAAAGTGTCAGTTTTAGAGGACATCGGATTTGGGAAGTAGTTTTCCAGGACTTTCGTTAATTCCTGCGGCTGTTTTTTTAGAATGATATGTTCTGGGGAAGTAGTAACATTCCATTTGAGCGTGAAGAATATTTTTATGTAGTCGGTTCCATCGCTTCTGAGTAGCACAACATCAACCTCAGTCCATAATCTGCCTTGATCATGAATCGAGCTTGCAGAATTTCTATCGACAGCCAAGGAAGTGATGATATCGTTGAGATCATCAACCGTGTCATCGGTTTGCTTGTTAATACTAGGAGGATCCACCGATAATGGCACGGAAAGCAGATCATTTCCAGCTTCATCATATATGTTGAAACTATGATCTGAATAACTAGTGGTGCGCCGACTCCAAGGACTAGAGTAACCGATATTATTCTTCCTCAAGGCCACGTCGTAGCCAGACAACTTTGACCCAACGCAACTGATTTCTAGAAGACTTTCCTTGACAATGATATATTGATGTTTCGATCCAGTCTGATGTTCATCTTGGCGTTCAACCGCCCGTTTCCCAATCATCGTTTTCTGGTGCTTGCGGGGAGGTTCTAGTCGCGAATTCTGAAAATGTTTGTAGTCAGCATTGAAGCAAAGTCAAATCTGTGCTAATAGCGATCGCTGACAAAAGAAGTACCACTTAATTTGGGACTGTTGTTGAAGGTTCACATCCCAACCTCGAGGTCTTTCATGGTGGCTTCGAAAGGCGCATCATACTGAGCGAGAAACAGATAGACTCTGGTTTAGAATCATCAAAGAGGTGAAGACGAGGTAACAACTTCTAAAAAATGTCATTTTTAGAAAGGAAAAGGAACAAACCTCGTCATAAGAAAGAAAGTCTATAAGAGCATCTGGGATCTCCCTCACAGTAGGTAGTGGCGATGTTCCTCTCTGCTTGGAACCGGATATTGTTAGCTTATGGACCCTGCTATCATCCTCGACGCCGGTAGTTGATAGAGTCCAGCTAGACGTAGGCCGGTGTCGAGCAACTCGTTTTGTTGGAGCCATCGTGATCCGCACATGAGAACGAAACGGTAAGGTCGTGGTCAGCAAACCGCTTTCTACCTACAGCAGCCTGTGGAAGTAGGTAAAAATTGAGCAACGGCGTCAGATTGCAGGTTTCTGATGGAATAATGATGAACTATGCGCAGCGCGCCGACGGATCTCAAAAGATTGAAAGCATAAATGGCTACCTAGGAGGCTCGGGAGTAAGCCGTGCATGATGGATATCTGATAACGATAAGAAAGTTAAATGCGGGCAGCGAGTAGCGTAGTGGAGCTAGTTCAATTGAGCTTTGGATTCACGGATAAAGGATTTTCCAAAGCCGAAATCTACTAGCTTATCCGTATTACATAATCTACAGTTCATGTGATCTCGGAATTTCTAAATCAACGCTAAGCAAAATCGCAAGATATGGCGGAGCTTCTCTAGATCCTTTCTATGTATGGGCTTTAAGGCAAGTTGATGTGAACGTTTCGGGGTGTCTCGGTACTAATACCTTGTCTTCGTTGTGCCAACAAGGCGTTTCTGTGATCTACCGTATCCAGGTATTCACTCCTTCTCTTCAATTCTACTCAATTACATTGTGTTGACTTTGCTCGCAGTCTGCCCAACATGATTGTTAAACCTCACCAGTTTCGGCCGATACCATCCTTTTTGCTTCCATTCGCAGAATCGACAAGCTCTAACCAAATACGAAGTCTACATTATCGCATGAAGGCGCCGCCTGTACCTCGTCCTACACCATTTGTGCCAGATGCTCCGACGTTTCTCACACTCATTGGACGAAATTTGATCCAGCATGCGCCTAAAATACCTTCTTGGAAGGCATTATTTACTTTGACGTCTGATCAATTACGGGAGCTAGGCGTTGAACCCCCACGAGCCCGCCGTTACCTTTTACGTTGGAGAGAGAAGTTTCGAAACGGACAGTACGGCATTGGAGGGGATTTCAAACACATTGAGAATGGGTCTGCGGAACTTCGAGTGGTAGAAGTACCGGCATCTAATGATATACCAGCTACAGCGACTTTGTCCCCAGGAAAGCGGAAGATTGTGGTGAATGTGCCAGCAGGAGGCAGTGCAGAGGAGTTGGCTGAGCAAATGGTTCCGGTCAAAGGCATACGCATCAAGGGTGCAAACACCATCGTAGGACCGCATATACAGCCTATCAAAGGAGGGGTTGGAGCAAGAATTGTGGTGAAAGAGGGATTATGGGAAGATCGCAGAGGACATAAGATCGATGGCGGCGAGAGAAGACAGGCAGAAGTTCGAGCAAAGAAGAGGGGAGAAGAAAAACGTGCGAGATAAGGTTACAAGGTGGTCGTTGATGTAAGATTATGTTGTGAGGCTGGGCACGACATGCTTCTGTGCGTAGGGAGAAGGTGGCTGTTTGCAGTATTTGCAGGTCACTCATCTATGGGCCGGCCACTTGGAAGCTTTTATTACAATACCGCAGGTCAATGGTGTTGAATTGGTTCTCTCTGTGATTGTGATTCGTTTCATCTCACAACTGTGGTCAATTTGCTGGGTCAGCCGAGATATGAAGATCGGTGGCGGATAGTTTTAGTCGAAACGCCATTCCCGACAAAGGCCGAAATACCTCGTAGCCATACCCAGACAGATTCATGTCTTTCCCTATCTTACAGATCACTTCCTTTTGAGCTCACCCGAGACCTGTCTCACGCGGGAATCGGGAAATTGTTTGTACTACGAGTAACATGGCTGTGATTCTACCGGTTCCCCGGCTCCTCACAGCCCTAATCTTTCTATCATTCCGTACATCCAGCATATGTAGCAATCACGGTGGACGACCAACCAAATATGTGCAATGTGCATTGCATTTTTCACTTCCAGTGATTTGACTGTATGTTTCGTTTAGATTTGACGGATACATTAGCTGATTAGGTGGATTGCGCCCGCCCTGGCTGTGCTTAAAGAGGCAAACGGGCAAACTTTATCCCGCGATTACTTTCTTCCAGTACTGTACATTGCCAGTCTGATCCGGCCAAGCTGCCAATCCATCGCGCTTGCGCACATCCTAGAATGTAGCATGGAAGCGACGGCAAGCTGATGCAACAACCAGCAATTGCAGCGCAACAATTCGTCCAACAGCAAGCTTACGGGACCATCACAATCAGGTCTGCTTTAAGGCTGGCTATCCAGGTGCTTTCAGGTCAATCAGGCCACGACTATCCAATATGGAATCGTTCCTTGAATTCCTCGAAGGAAGGGAGGCAAATGGCTCCAAGACGTGGTTTAGGGCACAGCAAGGCATACCTATCGCTAGCCAGGTCTGTTCTTCGTTCGTCTGATGTTTGGTCTCTCTTTACACTAATTGAATCTATCGACTCACTTCTTCCACAGAACCAATTGAAGTAGCTATTTACGGTTGCAGAACAGGAACTGTCGACCGCAAGATATCTATCTAGATAGTGGAGGTGTGACCAGAATCGTAAGTGTCCTCGAGGCGCAACCCACCCCTTCTAGTTCCATGCAGGTCAGAGGTTCAAGCAAGTGAGATACATGACAACTTTCCATCGGGCGGGTACAGAGGTACTTTGAGGTGGAAAATTGGCAACCTAGAACTCGGAGAGTTCCCACTCATTTGCTCAATCATCGGTACCGGATTTTGGGGCTTTTTCTGCCTATTTTTTGGGCCGCTCTAACCTTAAGAGCGGGACTCGCTGAATACCCTTGTTCAGCCATCAACAGCTAAAACGCAGGAACAGCTTCATCTGCCTAGACGGCAGATGTATACCTCCGCTATATTCGCTACTACTTCTACATCTGGCGTCATATGCTTTCTGACTGCTCGCAATCCCATAAAGTTCCTAATGACAAGCCCCAGATTGATGATAACAACTGCCAAAACGGTAATGCCGTAACGAAAGGATTTTACTTATTTTCTCCATCTTCCTGCGAAAATGGCCCCCATTACGGTGCAAACCGTCATCCCAAATCACATCCCAAATCACATCCCATTGATTTGGGCTCCACTATCATCCTAGCTATCTAGGGACCACGATTCTACATCCTACCATACTCGTCCCGTATTTGAAGGAGTTCCTTCGCAGGTCACATGTGTGGATAGTCCCATCTCTCCATTGTTCAGGTTAGAGTAAGGCTGCCTCGATAGGGACGGATCGGGAGTCCCATATCAGTCAATTACTCTCACAGGTCACGTTTCCAGTGGCGGACATTCACCTAATCCATACAGAGGCAGTGCTTCTACTTTGCGTGCCATTCACTCTTGGTTCTCGTTTTCATTGGAGTCTGCTTAATCAGTTCTTAATATATGTCTTCTGGTTTTCTAAATACGCTCATTACATCTGCCATCTGCGCCGTCACTCAATCTTTATAAAGTAGGGAAGTTCCCCCGAGGTGAAACTCATTCTACTCACCATTCTCAAATACAGCTCATCAATCAGAACATCGTCAACCATAAACCAATCCCAGTCTATCACACGATTACACTTTCAGGTTATTTTACCTAACCAACCCGGCTTCAAGTCAACACTCGCTTCCCTCCTACTTGGCGCCTATCTTAAAGTCTACTCAAGAGTAATTACTCGAATTAGAGCTCTCCAGTCAATGTTAGTAAACATTCTCTCGAGCATTTAAGCATCATCTGAGACCTACAAGGGCTTCCGCCAACGAACATAAAACCTTGGAATCAACTACCGAGCAGTCTCCCGCATCCAACCTTCCTCGCATCACCGTTGAGGACTCGGATTATAACCGACAAGTCAAAGTCGAACCAGAGCTTACATCCACCCCTAACGAAACCGAAACCGAAACCGACACCGAGACAGAGACCAAAATGTCATCTTCTCACCACTCCTCAACCAGCAAGGGGAAAAAAAGCTCTTCATCTAAATCGACAAAGAGGGAGAAGGATGATTGGTCTGGCATTACAGACCCCGAAGAAAGAAGACGAGTGCAAAACAGACTTGCACAGAGAAAGTTTCGTAAGTCACAACTACTAGGAACTAGTGATAAAGTAAAACTCACGCTCTACAGGAGACAAGACAAAGGCAGACAAAGAGCGCCAAGATCGTGAGGCCGAAAATCAAGCTCACGCAGGTCACGCATATCACACGCCTGACCCAAATGAAATCTACAACGATGAAGAGGCCTCCGCGACACCATGGGGATCTCTCTCGATGACACATGTGGTTGCCAAAGCAAGAGCTCAGGACAACACCCATAGGCGCGAGGCTCGACCAGACGACGAAGCAAGTTATTACGGAAATGCCGAAGCTACCTACGAAGGCGAAGCTTACTATGAAGGTGAAAACGCAGCCTACGAAGAGGATCAACCCTACTATGAGTATGGAAGTGCAGCCGGTAGCAGCGGGGCATCAGGATATTGAGCACGGTCGGTGACGATCAATGAGCAACCGCTACGACGATACTACGGAGAGGACACGTCTAATTTTACTTCTACGACCTCGAAAAGGCCTTCCAAGTCGGCACGAGTTTTACTGCATTGCGAACTTTTCTTTCTTACCAGCCTACATTTTCGCTATTTATTGATAGAGACGGTGCACACGCAAGGAAAAGGGGGACAAGTTTTAACGATACCAAGGCCCATTATCCAGTTTCAGCCACCTTTCCAGCAAGAAATGTTTAATTGCTGCCTACTACATGTAACACCAGAGTTTTCCTTTGTATTTTCTATCTTCTGCTTACTGTACTATCATGTTTCTTAGACCTCTAGATTTCAGCTCATCATGTACTTTTAAAACCTCCATAGAATTTCCTCCAATTGCAAAGACATCACTAGAGATTTCGCCCAGACATATCGTATATGCGGGCTTGATGGGCGCCCACCCCTTCTCGTGTTACTTCGTTACTCCCTTCCCTCGCAAAAGCCCGCCATGGGGGTTTATCATTCGGCGATGCGGTGAGATCCCCGAAATTGTGTATCTTTGCGAAAACAAACAAATGCTATTCTGCAACTATCACAAAGAGTCAGCGGGACAACATTTGCCTATCGTACCCGTTACGGTTACGGACTTCCTTGTCGTCGTTCCCCCCCCCCCCTTCCTCCTCTCTCCAAAACAGAATAATTTAGCGAATGTCTGTCAAGCCCATCATCTAACCTTACCCAAGGATTGGGGAAGTTTCGCGCCTTGTAAGGCTGTGTGGTTATTTTTTGCTGGAATCGTCCACTTGGGACTAGCTCGATGGATTGATACCATATGACATATGCATATGGATTGATTGACTCATTCATCTTTCTACTCCTGAAACGCGATTCGCGAATATCAACTACTAGCTCCTCTTGTGATCACTCAGCTCGAAATCAATGCTAAATCTAAATCGGAATCGGAATCGGAATCTATATCTGAATTTGAATCTGAATCTAAATGTAAACCTAAACCTAACAGCTGACCATTGTTGAGGTCAAATTAAGAAACGAATCCATCCGTAGCGGGACGGCACTTCAGTGGCTGGGCGCTGGTTCGTTCGTACGGGGTGAGGATCCGGTATGCCTTGAATCATTAGGATTGTGTTAGAAAATGTGCTAGGATGGGATGGGATGGGGATGGTTTTGGGAATGGAATAGATGCTAGGGTTGCGTTGACAGGGTATGACTCCGTGGGTGAGGGAGCGACAAACGAGGCGCATGTCGACATTTAAGCTCGTAGGCTTCTTGGGATATGTTAGGATGGGATGGGATGGGATAGGATGGGATGGGAATGTGATAGCATGACATGGCGTGAGGCGGATGGGACGGAGCGAGAGGGAGAGGGGCAATGGGAATGCGTTTCGCGTTCGGTACCGAAGTCGGCCTGAGGTATGTAGGCCGTAGTTCTAAGGCTGGAAGCTAAGGTGCGGAATGCCTCGTACTGCGCTGCAGGTTACATTTTGGGCTGCGCTGTACGGTGTACGGTGTACGGTGTACGGTGTACGGTGTACGTTGTACGTTGTACGTCGTAAGTTACATTGTACGAAAGATTTTATGTCAGTATCGTCATGTGCCGTGACGAGATATCTATTCTTAACTGGGATTCTCCAAGCTCAGAACGGCTGGGAGGTTGGAAGCTCCATCCTTTCAGCCTGAGGTATAAGGTTACTCATAGCTTTCCACTCTTCCCGCACTTCGCCATCCTTTCAGCCTGAGGTATACACGCAGAGCTTCCTCACCGAACGACGGTAGCCAGAAATGTATAGCTAAAGCTAGAGCCTTAGAAAGCTTCAGAATAGACTAATTGCTGATGCGACTTTTCTTACGACAATCTTGATCCGAATTCTAATTTCAATTCTCTTTCGCTGTGTCTTTCCTTTTTCTCGCATTTTGATGCCATTCTTGGATAATCCAATCACATCTCTTAATCCCAATCGACACGAATGAATTTCAATTGAATTGAATTGTATTGAACCTACATGCCGATTCCTCATCCTATTCGCTGTTGCAGGTAGTTACTCGGTACGGTTGCAATGACGGAAGAGATGGCCGATTCAGCTCTCACTGTCGCTTCCGAGACGGAGGACGTATCACCAACCCAGGCAAACTCTAAAGCCTCGCCATCAAAGACTGTCAACAGCATCGACTCCGCGCGAAACGCTCCTTCCACAACTAAACCACCCCACGACATCACAGAAGACGAAGATCGCAGAACGCCTGCTTCGGAAAATCCTATAGCCACTACGAGCTCGGCACGGTCGCGCAAAACAATGAAGGAACAACCCATCACGACAAGTATGCAGGCAAATATAGGGGTTGGTCCCAATAAGATCCGTCACCTGAAGAAGGATGACGGTGAGCCTCTCTGGAGAAAGGATATTCAATACGATTTTTTGAAACTCATTTTCGAGAATGATAATGCGCAGTTCACCAACAGCTATGATCCAACTCTGCCTAAGCAGACCTTCGCAGACCTCTACATCGATGCAATGGCCAGGAGCAGCAAAACAAGTAAAATCTTGAGGGACAAGCTATTGAGCGAACATGAGCCTGCAAAAAATATGGCAATGGTTTGCTTGCTGGTCAATCTTGGTCGCATGAACACCACCTTGAATTGTGAGTTTTTCTATTCGCGTCATCCTTCCCCAACTAACACGGTCGCAGTCTTCCCGGAAATGCGAGCACAACTACGAACTTATCATGCTATTCCATCTTTACAAGCACACCAAGATCCAAATTCCTACAAGCAACTTCAGGATGCCCCTCGATTAAAATCTATACTGAAGGGCGCATCGGAAGATCGACCCGAGCCAAGTTCGCTCGACAAGATCAAGTTCAAGCCATTGCCGCGCACCAACCCGGTGAACCTCATATTTGTCCTAGCGACATATGCAGCCAAAGTGACGGAACTGCACTTCCCCCCCGGTCGAGAATTCTTCGATCTCATTATGAACACTTCGATCACTAGCGAGTCGAGAGCAAGGGCTTTCTTGTGGTTGATGTGGTTCTATCTTGAGTCGGACTTTACCGAAGAGGGTGCAGAAGAAAATCCCTTTGGCGCTGGGGTTGATTATGATACTGACGTTAGAAATCAAGGTGTCCCGCGATTGGTCGATATGACAGAAGAAGAGGAGGCGCAAGAGAATGTCGATACACAAGAAGAACTAGAATATGGGCAGTTGAAGATGCGCGACCGCAGGCGTATCATAGAACTCGATCAAATCGCTTTCCAAGCTGAAAATGGTCCTCCAAAGCGCGGTCCCAAGCCAAAACTCTTCCTTCCCCCCGATGAGGCTGGGTCTGCAGCACCAGGACTTACTAGTCGTATTAGACCCCGTTTTGAAGATGCCTATGGCACTCCTGGGGGCTTGATGGGTAAGGTTCGCCCAAGATATGATTCTGACATCGAAAGTTCGCGCTCCACCCCACCTCCTCGAACCCTTCATGCCCGTAACAGTCGTATTAATAATTTGCTTAATACAGGTGCGAGGAGTCGAGGCGGCAAGCACCTTATGCCAGAAGGTTCTTCCCCAGTACCAGAGACTATTACTACACTAAGGCGTCCCCGACCCTTAACGGCGCATCAATTAGCCGTCGAGCGTAACCGAAACCAGCGCGTCGATTATATCTTGAGTCGTGGAATTAGGAAGAAGCATCACTGGGCAAGAAAGCAACGAAAGCAGGAAGGAGCTTTCATTCGTGCCAAAAATAGGATAGAAAAAATGGCCAACCCCTTTAGTGATAGCGAGGATGACAGCTACAGGGGAAATCCCTACCCATTCAGAGACCGAGGATTTGGTGGCCTAGTTCAGCTCGAGTCAGAAGAAGATGATTTCGGAGAAGAGATGTCTGCTTATGCTGCAGCGTTCCGCCGCGCAGGTAGAAGGTTAGATCGTTGGGAAGGCCGAACAGATCTGGTCGGCGTCATGGGCACAAATCGCATCCTCCATGGCAATGGTCTCAATGGCCATGATCTTCAAGATGACGATGAGACCGAAGATGAGCAAGAGCCGCAATATCATGGCTCGAAGCCTAACGGCACCGCAGCGGACGCGCAAGATGACGATCTAGATGATATGGAGAAGGAGCTCCTAGGTTTAGGCACAGATAATGATGATGATGATGAGCTTGATGTAATGGAACGGTCGTTATTAGGTCTTGCGGGTGATGATACTGAGGCCGATATCAGTGATATGGGCATGGATATCGACTAGTTTAATGGGTTGTGGGTTTTTGGTTAATTATTTGTATTGCTAGGATTCGGCACGTGGGAGCTTTCGATGTGTTCGTCGAAACATGTCAGGGGCGTTTGGGAGGATATATTTTTTATTCGATACCGAGTATAACAGATGTCTGGCTGGCATCGATTCATGAAGTGGGAGGGATGGAAAGAGGAAAACGAAAATGTTGTTTGCAGTGGATTGAGCGGCGTCTTGACGGGTCATAAATGGATTGTGGAGAAGATTATCTGGGAAGGAAAAGCGTGTATGATCATTGAGAGGAGGACGCGCTATGGTTCTTAGATACCTGTTCTGATGACTCCTTGGCTTCTGGAGTTTATTCTTGGGATCAGGAGAGGGTGTAGACGGAGATAATAGAGTTAGTTGCTTGGTGGTAAAAACCACTTCTCCGGACAAATGTAGTACGAGATATATGAAATGCAACCTTATACTTGTTCAAAGTACAGCTGAGGGAAAGACATTCAGACGAGTGGATATTTTACGTGTCTTTCATATACCAAGCAATTGTGTATTTGAGTACGAACGAAAAGTAGCATGTTTGAGATGAATGGCGATCTTGAGTTGGGCTTGGCCTCGGCTAAATACGCTGTACAGACAGACAGTCTTGATTCGCTCAACAGCACCTCACGCCTACTACTTAGGTACAGTATCAACACAGAACCTAGTACTGTAAAGCCACCGAAAGAGCGCTGGGCAGAAAGGAACGTGCAGCGGTGAATCGAAAAGAGCAAACAATTGAAAGATGCGAATCCGGTAATAACACAAATTTCTACCCTCCTCATCACCATCGACACCATTTTGCAAAGTTGGGAATCGACCCCCCGCCCACATTCATACCACACGATGTCGAACTTCAAACGCGCCTATCCTGCTGGCAGCAGCAGCACGCGAGCCAGCATTCTCAGCTCCCTCAAAGCCACCGAAATGATTGGCAGCGGCAACGGCAGTAAACCCGTGCTCCCCGCGGAAATCATCTCGACGATTCTCGACTACCTGCCGATTCCCGACCTGTTGAGTTTCGCGCGCACGTCGAAACGCATGCAGGAGATGGTGTATGAGGATTCGAGATGGGTGTCGCGGTTGCGGTCGATGGGGGTGTGGAATGAGGGTGAGGCGCGGAAGAGGTTTGAAGAGGTGTTGAGGAAGAAGAGGGAGATGGTGAGGGTTAGAGCGGAGGAGGATACGAAGAGAATTGGGATTGGGGTTGGGATCGGGGTCGGGGTCAATGGTGGTGTGGGCGGGGGTGGGGGTGCAGGAGGGGTGCGGAAAGTTAGCACGACGCTCTTTGATGCGGGCGAGGAGGAGCAGAGGCAGCAGAGACGGTCGGCGGATATGACTGCTTCGAAGGGTGCGAAGGGGTTGGCGGATGGGTTTGAGACGCTTACAATTTCGGGCATGGGACATATGAGTTTGCCGCCTTCGCCGCGGATACGCACGCCGATGCAAGATCCGGAATCGTTGTTGAATGTCTTTACGGAGGTGAGGTCGATACGAGGGTCAGCTAGACAGGAATATGGGAAGATATATGCGGCATTGGCTCCGTTCTATTTTGATTTGGCGAGGTCCAGGAGTCATGTTGATCCTGTTTTGTTCCGGGTGTATCGGACGCCAGAACAACAAGCGCAGATGCTGGCGAATCTGCAGATATTTGCGCGGAGTGATTGGGCGCAAGGATGGAGGCAGCGGGAGGAGAGACTTGTTACTATGACGGGGATCTTCGAGACTGCGGTATTGCGAGAGTTCGAACAGGGTTATGAGGCATGGGATATTGATGGGAGGATGCGACGGTATGCTCATGTTTTAGGAGTACTGAATGGTGGGCATGCTGGGATAGAACTCTTTGTGCAGAAACATCCGTTATTTTCTGACCGAGAGGTTCTTGGTCATTCAATGGATTGCATCAATCAAGCTCTTTCAGAAGGCATCACGCTTGAACCATCACGCGAGTTCTTGGAAAATTTATCGAAGAAAGTCAATGAGCAGTCGGACATCATTGATCGAGTGTTCCCTCCTGGCGAGGATGTTTTACAAATCTTTCTGGACAAGATTGCCGAAGATATTCTCATGGAATATGTTACCCCTCTATTTGATGAAGCGCACGAGCGAAGTATAGCATCATACGTACAGGCCGTGTCTGGTATCTTTGAGCAAAGTATGCAATTTGTATTAACAATTCGACCAATCAAGAACTCGGGGGATGGTTATCTCGAGAAATTCAAAGCTATTATAGCAAAAGTATTCGAGCCTCACGTCGACCTATATCTGTCCGAGGAGCTTGATTTCTTCAAGAAACATGCAGAGCAGGAGGTAGCGGAGTGGGAAACGAAATTGTCCGCTCATGATGCGTCACAAGAGTCATTTTATATGGCGAATGTGAACCGCGTCGCGGATAAGAAGGATTTTATGAGTTCTTTCAAAAAGGTCGTCATGATGCCTGTTAATGTCTTGCCCAGCTTGCCTCTATCACCCTTTGCCGCGAGCAAACCGGCTGTGACACCAACTTTACCAGATCACCGATCGAGTTTACAGGTTCTAAGTGCGACTCAATCACCCATTTCATCACGCTCTCCGACACCCTCATTGCCACCTGGCGCGATATCAGTTCCTTTACCTAACGAAGCTCCCACCGATGAACTTGCGGCGAAAGCGGCATTAATGGCTTCAAGGTTGGAAGGAATCCGTTCGCTCTTCAGTATTGAAGTTGCGTTAGACTTGTCACATGCTGCAAAAGCTAGCATTGAACGTGCAGCTTTATTCGTTCGGCTTGGAGGTCAAACGGGCGAGGAAGCCCGTGAGCAGTGCGAAGCAATCTTCGTAGTTCTTCTCCAGATTCTCGGAACTAGGCATGTGAAGATAGGATTCGATAAAGCTGTGGATCATCTTTCGAAATACAATCCCCGTGAAATCAGCGAGCATCAACAGGGTGTTGTTGTTCCTCTGATGACATTCCTCGAATTAGTCAACGTAGGAGATCTCATCTCCCAAATGATCGACGTCTTCTACGAACAGCAACTCGCCACAACCAAGCTCGCCGACCGCAACGACTTCCTCGACCCCGCCGTCAAAGCCAAGAAAAAATTTGAACAAATGCTCGACGAGCGCGTCGCCGCCGGTCTCAACAAAGGCATCGACGTCCTCATGGACGAAGTCGAATACATCTGCGGCTCTACCCAACTCGCCACTGACTACAACCCCCCGGACTTCGACGCCAGCGGCGCAAACCAAGACATGGACATTGGCCCCACCTCCACCGCTCACCAGGTCGTTGCCCTCGTCGAATCCCACACCAAGATGCTCGTCGGCAGCACCGACAAAACCATGCTCGACGTCTTCAACCAGGAAGTCGGCCTGCGCCTCTTCACCGCCATCTGCAAGCACCTCAAGCGGCAGCGCATCTCCACCGCCGGCGCCATCAAGCTGATCTCGGATATGAATCTGTATTTTGCGTATATCAAGACGCTGCGCAATCCCGACTTGCTGCAGTATTTTGCAGCGCTCAGAGAGCTCAGTCAGATTTATTTGATCGGCGGGAATCATGCCAAGGAGATGGCCACGGTGATTGCGGATGGGGGTCGCTTTGGCGGGGTTTTTAGGGCGGAGGAGGTCTATGAGTTTGCGGAGAGGAGGGCCGATTGGTATACGGTTAAGAGGGATGTTGAGAAGGCTATGTATGGGTTTGGGTGTGGGGTTATGTGAGGAGAGGGGGAGGAGATGGGGAAAAGGGGGTATATAGGACCGGGCTGGAAGTGCGTTCGTGCATCGTGGATATGGATGGGGGCGTACGGGTAGATAAAAGAAAAAGTATCATGAGTTATGCATAAATATATGATGGGTCTTCGAGAGACACATAAGGATGAATCTAAGATTTCCAATTTACTTTTCCTTCATTGCACATGCGAGAGACCTCCAATAAAGACCAGTCCATAATCTCCGCCCATGCCCGAGACGCCAAATGCCGCCAATATCCCAGTAATCAAGCAGAAATCCTCTACCTCATCGACCCAAAGTCTAACTTCCTAGCTACTTTACTAAGTCTATCATCCTCAATCATCCCGGGCCTCCTCTTTAAATCATCCACCAATTTCGCCTGCCCTCCTCCCTTCTTCGGCAAATCCTCGTTCCGCGTTGGCTTCGGATCCGATGCCCACCAACTATGCTGCAGTACCTCCCTCGCGGTGATTCTCCTCCTCGGATCTAGCACCAACATCTTCATCAACAAATCCACTCCTTCGTGTCCGGCGGTTCCAAAAGTGCCTAAATAGTGTTCTTTCGGTCGCACAGGGTTCGGCGGCTCGGGGACTGTGTATTCGGGTAATTTCGATACCCCCGGCCAGTTCTCTTCCGTGGGCGTCCCGATCGCTTGACAGATGAGCGATACTTGCTGGACTTCTGTATCGCCGGGGATATACGGGGCGCGAATAATTAGTTCTGCGAACACGAGCCCCACTGACCAGATATCTACTGCGCCGGAGTAATGTCTTGCGCCGAATAGTAGCTCCGGCGGTCGATACCAGCGTGTAATGACATTCGAAGTCATCATGCGATAGGGATCGGCAAAATTCCTCGCAAGACCAAAATCAGCAAGCTTGACGACACCGTCTGCGGCAATCAGTAAGTTGTTCGGCTTGATGTCTCGGTGCAGGATGAAGTTTTCGTGGCAGAACCAGATGGCGCGGCTGAGCATGCCCATCCAGGCTTTGATGTCGGCGGCACCGTAGCGAACGCCGTCGACGTCTTTGATGAGTATTTCCAGGTCACCTAGCGGTAGGTATTCGAGGACTAGGTTGAGGTTTTGGTCTTTGGAGGAGAAGACGGCGAGGAGAGAGATTATGTTGGGGTGGGAGATTTCTTGGAGATGCTTGAGCTCACGCACGGCGTCGGGGGCCATGCCTTCGGTGTATTCTTTTTGGATCTTGATCTTTTTGATGGCGACAAGAACAGAGGGATCGGTGCGTAGGTGGCCGAGATAGACATTGGCGTATGTTCCTTCTCCGAGCTTTTTACCTGGAATGCTGTTAGCAAGATATAGTTGAGGGGAGAGTCGGGGGGTTAAACCTTTAACGTATTTCTGCTTTTCAATATCGTTCATCTGCTCCGCTAGATCATGGCTACTGCCATTACTCGTAGAGGCTCCTTCAGCTGGCGTGCCATTGGAGCTAGGGACGGCACTGGAGAGCTTCGACTTGCTTGCGCTTTTGTCGCCCGCATTTGCAGGCGGGATGATGAGGGGTGAAACTGCCATTGTGAGGTGTGGCAATGGATATCAAATTAACTCGGCATAATACTGACGACTGGAGGAAGCTACAAGGAATTATAAAATTTCCTTGAGCCGCACTAGTTCTGACAGAAGTATTCAGTCCAAAGTTTATTGATGAAGCTACGAGGTTGACAAGGGCTGTTGTACCCTCGAATCGGTGGTGGTAGGCTTAGTCAGCGACCTTAACTGGATGTTCTGAAGTAAGGTTAGAACTAATGGATACTAGTGAGGCATGACGTTTGTTCCTGAATAAACCTCGGACAATGATCCTTGCTTCTCCAAGCTACGCTTGGCTTTCATAAGTCTACCTACTTGGAACGTCTCGTTCACCATTGAGTATCAAGTTATTTAGTTCAAGTAACATACTTCATTGGTGTAGGTTTGCTATTGCTACAATTTTATTGAGAATGCCCATTGCAGGGCAGAACATTGACCATCCTGGCGCATCCAGCACCAGTCGCAATGAACAGGAACCAACAGAAGGGACCTCTTCAGATGTGCAAGAGGCGCCTCACGATAGCTCATGGATGAACCGATTTCTGCATTTATTCTCACGCGACAATCCCGCGAATGTCGACACTGCAGATTCCAGGGAAGAGCAGCGGCAGGGCCCGTACTCAGCGGGTACTATGGGCGATAATTCTCTGACCGTGCAAATGCACAATGAGGCAGAGAGGAAAAAACATGGTGCAGCAGTTCCAAGAGTGGGATTAGGTCCGCGGCCTATTGGTGGGCAGGAGAAGCTGGGAATGTTCTCCGGTGTCTATGTGCCGACATGCCTCAACGTTCTGAGTATCCTGATGTTCCTCCGATTTGGATTTATCCTAGGACAGAGTGGAATAGTGGGAATGATGGGTTTGTTCTTGTATATCAATATTGAGGCTTGTACTGACCAGTCTTAGGCATGCTTGTGGCTGCCTATCTCGTTAACTTCATCACTACCTTTTCGCTCTCCGCGATCGCTTCCAACGGCACTGTGCGCGGCGGCGGGGCTTATTATTTGATATCAAGATCTTTGGGACCCGAGTTCGGCGGATCAATTGGGATTGTATTTTATATGGGATTCGTCTTCAATACTGGATTGAATGCTGTCGGCTTAATCGACTGTATAACCTTGAATTTTGGTGCAGATGATGGCAACTGGTCTCAAGTCCTCCCAGAGACCCATTGGTATTGTTACCTATGGGCTACGATCATCATGGTCTTATGTACTCTGGTGTGTTTGGCTGGATCTGGGATATTTGCCCGCGCTAGCAACGGACTTCTAGTCATTATCTTTATTTCAACATTGAGCATTCCATTATCTGCGCTGGTTGTTGGTCCATTTGAAAGCCGAAAACTTGGAATTGAATACACAGGTCTCAGCATTAAAACCCTTACCGATAATTTGATGCCTCACCTAACCAAAGGGGCTGCGGGCAGTCAGATTAAAGGAAGGGAGACATTCCAAGACTTGTTTGGAATTCTGTTTCCAGCTACAGGCGGCATCTTTGCAGGCGCAAGTATGTCTGGCGATCTGAAAAGCCCAAGCAAGTCAATTCCCAAGGGCACATTGTATGGGCTTATCACTACCTTTATTCTTTATTCTCTGGTCATACTAGCCATGGCTTCTTCAGTTACCCGAGCCTCTTTTCTAAGGAATACCAACATCATTCAAGAGGTCAACATGTCTGGTCTCCTTATTCTTTCTGGAGAAGTATGTACCAGTCTGTTCTCCGTTCTGATGGGTGTTATAGGTTCAGCAAAGCTTCTTCAAGCCATTGCTAGGGATAGCTTGTTGCCAGGGTTTTCCATATTTGGTCAAGGAACGAAAAAGGCTGATGAGCCAACTTTCGCCATCCTCTTCACATTCGTTGTTACTCAATTGGCGATGCTTGGGGATCTTAATCAAATTGCTAGTTTCGTTACTATGACCTATCTTGTAAGTGATATATGCTTGAAATTTACATGTTTTCCATCTGTATCATGCAATTCAAAAACACCTCCAATACAGGTTTTACAGTAGTATGTACTAACTATGTATAGATGACTTTCCTGGTCATGAATTTAGCATGCTTCCTCCTTTCTGTCGGATCCGCTCCCAATTGGCGTCCCAGTTTCCATTTCTTTAGCTGGCAGACTGCTTTTGCCGGCGCCATATCTTCAGGATCTGCCATGTTCTTCGTGGATGGATTCTATGCCACCGGCTGTGTGGGAATTCTTCTTATCATCTTTCTAGTCATCCACTACTCTGTTGAGCCAAAAAGCTGGGGTGATGTGTCCCAAAGTTTGATATATCACCAGATTAGGAAATATCTTCTCAAGCTTAGGCAGGAACATGTGAAGTTTTGGCGACCTCAAGTCATCTTGCTTGTGAATGATCCTCGCCGACAATATAAACTTATACAGTTTTGCAATTCTTTGAAAAAGGGTGCTTTGTACATCCTTGGACATATAATTGTGAGCGAAGACTTCAGCCATTCAGTCCCAGAAGCTGTAAGTGGATCAATCTGATGGTTTCAGATCTTGAGGTTTACTGATCATCTACACAGCGTCGTCAGCAAGCAGCTTGGACAAAATATATTGATTTCTCTAAAATCAAAGCTTTTGTAAATATCGCCATTTCTCCAGCCGTAGAATGGGGTGCTCGAAACCTCATCCTTAATGCTGGATTAGGAGGGATGAGACCTAATATTGCTGTCATGGGCTTCTACAATTTAGACGATCTCAGAAATTCGCAACCACTGATAGATCTTGCAGAAGGGTCGCAACCACAGTCCTCACAGCCACAGCAACGACCGCCTGCGAACAAACGTCAGAATAGTAGAGATAAGAAAATGGAAGGCGTACTTCCAACGGATTTGTGTCGGACTGAAGGCATGATGAGTGTTACCAGTTACGTAACAATTCTAGAGGATCTGCTCTTTAAGCTACAGATCAACGTCGCAGTTGCAAAAGGATTCCGGGATCTTGAACTTCCTGGCTCGGAAAATACGAAAAAATACATCGATCTCTGGCCAATCCAAATGTCTGCAGAGATTGCTGCGGAGGGTGATACAAAGCAGAATGTTTTGACTACAAATTTTGATACTTGTAAGATGTCACTCGTAATCGAAGAGCTGTTGCTGACAATAATGTAGATACATTGATTCTTCAGCTTGGCGCAATATTGAATACAGTACCTGCTTGGAAAAAAGCATACAAGCTGCGGGTTGCTGTATTTGTTGAATATGAAACAGATGTAGAAGAGGAACGTGGTAGGGTGAAGTCATTACTCGAGACTCTTCGCATCGAGGCGGAGATCCTTGTTTTTTGGCTTGCCTCAGGAGATATTCCATCTTACGAGGTCATTATCAATGGAGCAGATCCAGGGCCAGAACAAGTTGCAGAGGTAGAAGAATGCTTGAAGTCTCAAGAATGGTGGGACGAAATACAGCAGCTGCGTGGAAATCGTGGAGCAACAACATCTGCTACCGTGGATCTGGCTCAAATTGCCAATATCTTTCAAGCCGCCCCTACTTGGCCGGAAGCATCGTTTCAACAGGGTCCGAGAGGTGAACGGGTAAGTCTTCTCAATTTGTTGTTTCCGTACTTTCTGTGATATATCAGGTCGCTGATTAATGCTTAAACAGGTTCAACGTTTCCTTGACCTCAAACGATTGCTGAGGAAGTCTAGAAAGCGGCATAACATGAGTAGCCTAAAGAAGTTTGGGGTAAGCTTCGGTATGAGATCTCAACGACTAGAGCCGGATGTCATAAGTCGGCATGCGGGAAGTGCTAGTGAAGATTCTAGTAGTGATTCGGAATACGACACCGAATCTGAACCCGATGATGAAAGTGCTGCAAGTGAAGGCGATCTTGATGATTTCAAATCAGATACAGAGTCTACCTCGAACGAACCCACTCGACTCGTGCGAAGGAGAAGTCATGGAGACAGTATGCGTGGTCCGCCAATTTCAAAACGGGCAGCAGGTGAGAAAGAGCCTGTTCCACCTACACATTCAACCAAGCGACCTTCTTTACCAGATGCTTTTAACAAGCCGGCCACTGTTTCAGGACCTAGTCCTTCTGCTCCAGTATCACCATCCCACCCACGACCGAGTAGCCCAATTAAGAGGGACTCTATCTCTAATCTTGCTACGTCGCTTCAAGCTCTCAAAGATACTCAAAATTCGATGGTTGATACGCCCACGAAGAACCCGTCGTCCTCACGTCTAACGCCTTCGCAGGCCGCGCGCCCACCACTCTCTCGTCATACATCCACCCCGAAATTCTCATCGAAACCTGTTCCCATAACCCGAGTAGCCACCGAAGATGGACCAGGTCCCAGCATCATGTTCGCCGAAACTCCTTCACCGCCCACAAGACGAAAATCATCACAACCACGCATCCCATCTGCGTACCAATCCTCATCCACTTTCTCTGAAATACCCGAGTCACCACCGGAGCTTCTACGTCGGTCCTCTTCATACTCGCTGCAATCGGTTCCAATATCTTTCAATGATCTACCATGTCGAGCTCAGCATTTGATTCTTAATCAATTGATAAGATCACAAAGTGCAGAGACGGCAGTTATCTTTACAACACTTCCCAGTCCAGTTGAGGGGACAGGCAAGAGCGAGGAGCATAGTAAGAGCTATCTTGGGGATTTAGAGGTGCTCTGTCAGGGGCTGCCACCGGTATTGTTGGTGCATAGTAATAGTATGACGGTGACGGTCAGTTTGTAGAAGGATAATTTGTATAAATGTACAATAAGTGTGCATTGTTGTTAGGGTATTATAATTGGCGAATTTGGACATTCCTGTTAAGGATAGATGTCAAGCAAGCAACGATAGTTCTAGTTATGGCCAATTCCTTTGGTATGCATGTTTCAACTGTTACATGGATCTCACTACCCAAATGTCACTAATAGCATATTGGAACTACAAAGTCTATTAACCTACTTATCTATGACACGACCATTCTCCAACAGTAGCAGCCAAATCATCATACTTCCCGCTCGACCTCTTTCCCCCTTTTCTTCCCCTCCCAGCTTCTTCCCAGCCAGCCACCCTCAACCCCTTGTTCCCATCGACACGTCCCAGCTAATACCGCCTGACCAACCTGAAATTTAAAAAGCGAAAACCCATCCGACAAACATAGCCAAGAACCCCATGGCAAGTTGTGGAGTGGTGGTCGCACCTGGACCTTCGACGATACTAGTGCCAGTTGCCCTACCAGCAGTTGAGCTTGCGCCACTGGCACCACCACTTCCACTCTGATGATTCCCAGTCGAGGTTGGCTTAGTAGGTGTACTGAAACACAAAGAGTTAGCATGACTCCTCTTAGTAGACAGGAAGTGAAGAGATAAGAGAGATAGACGTACTAAGTTCCATTGGCAGTGGCAATCGAGGCAAGACCCGTACCGGTGATTGCTTGCACCTCAAGAGAGAACATGAGGATATTGAGAGCTCCAATGAGGAAAAGGAGAGAGGTTTTGGTATATGCCATGACTGTGGTGGAGTTCTGGAGACTTTGAAAATCGGTGGAGATGGAGATGGATGTGGATTTGGATTTTCTTTTTCAAAGCTCTTAGAATAGATTCAGAATGTTCTTGACTCTAGGGTAATTCTTGACTTTCGGAACTTCATCAGTCATTATATACGCCATGAACCAGCCTCTTCGGTTGCCGGTGCGATATACATGGCTGGTACATTCCAATGGATGGCAAGATACGTCTTGGATAAGAATGGATTTGTAATGTATTTTGAGTGGCGATGCGGCGGCTGTCTCGAGATATGCTATTTTGAGAGGGCAACTACAGCCCGACATTCTCGAATTCTTTGTGCCATTCCGTTACTCTGCCATCAGAATAATATCGGGTTGTGATTGGTTGATGATGGGGGTGAAGCACGTGTCGAGTAATTTACACGAGATTACACGAAACGCGTATGAATTTTGGTGAGCGCGTCAAGCTTCAATAGTATGTATCTTTGCGACTTGATACGAAAACTCCACACAATTCAAGATGGGGATATCGTCAGAAGAAGGCAACTTCCTACGGGGGCCGTCGTGAGTTATTTTGTTTCTTTTATCCATTGACATTCATGGAAAGCTAATCTAAAGAAAAAAACAGAGCGTCTCATGATCTTCCCCCACCTCGACTCCCCTCCTCATACATACCAGATTCGACCTTCACACTGCCCAAAGCTAAGCAATATCAACAGCAATATGCCGACATTTACTTTCTCCGTCTTACGACACTCAAGAGGTCTGTCGAAGCTATCGCAAGCTCGAGGTGGGATGGATTTCAAATCGCTGGCGAAACAGTGCGGAGAGTAGAGAGAGTGCTGGATGTAAGGCAGGGAGAACTATGCTGGGTGGCTGGCACAATATATATGGAGATGCCACTGAAACCGAACATTTTGGATGATATCAGCAAAGACGTACGCATAATTCCTTGCTCGTGAGGCTAGCAGATTCTGGGCTTGGTACTGACTGAGAATAGCATTGGATATCTGCGCCTCCTCCTAGAAGGAAGTACCTTTCACCCGATGGAGAAGATCTCATGATGCTCGAAGACGAATCAGGTCGCTTACGACTGATTGGCGCGGTGTTTGATAAAGAAATCCTAGTAACGGGCTGTATAGTGGCGGTTATGGGAACGGAAAATGCGAATGGAGAATTCGAAGTGGTAGACATCGCAGTACCTGATCTGCCACCACAGGACGAACGATGGGGTTCAGAAGAGAAACCAGATAGTCCGAAAAACGAAGAAGAAATGGAACTTGATAATTCACAACCGCGCAAGAAGATCGCCATAGTATCAGGTCTGTCGTTCTCTGGTACAATATCTCAACATTCACTCGAGAAAAGCCTCCTTACTGAATACCTACTTGGCGAAACATCTTCCTCCGCTCATGAGATAACGCGCTTGATAATAGCTGGTAACAGCATCGCCCCCGATCAAGATGCTCTTCCTCCACTGGACACCCCCTTCCCAACAACCTCCTCCGCGCGCAAAGCCCAGAAGAAATACGGTTACGACGCCTCAGCATACAACCCCGCCCCAACCGCACATTTCGACAGTTTCCTCTCCGAACTCCTCCCCAGTCTCCCCATCACTCTCCTCCCCGGCGACACCGATCCCGCTAATGCATCCTTCCCGCAACAGCCCATCCACCCCGCCATGTTTCCCCAGTCCCGCGCCTACGTAACCGGTCCCCGCCCCGGCGTCGTCGACCCCGATTCCGAATCCTCCCCCTCCTGGTTCTCCACAACTACCAACCCCCACTCGTGCCTTCTCGACGGCTGGTCCACCCTCATCACCTCCGGACAGAACGTCTCCGACGTCTACAAATACATCACATCCGATGACCGCATTGAGATCATGGAAGCGCTGTGTCGCTGGCGGTGTATTGCGCCCACAGCTCCAGACACACTGTGGTCGTATCCATTTCAGGACGATGATCCATTTGTGCTGCGCAAGTGCCCGCATATTTTCATAGTGGGGAATCAGCCAGAGTTCGATACGGCGGTTATTGAGGGGCCGGAGGGACAGACCGTGAGGTTGGTGGCAGTGCCGGGGTTTGAGGAGACGGGCGAGTTGGTTTTGATGGATGTGGAAACGAGGGAGTGTGAGAGAGTGAGGATTAGAGTTGAAGGAGGAGGAGGAGGAGGAGGTGAAGGTGAGGAGGGAGGTGAAGGGGAAGATGGGGGGGAGGAATGATGCATGCATGCATGTAAGGATTGAATGAAAAGGGAGGTTAATGGAAATACAACTCTTCATAATATCCATAGAGACATATCAAATATTACACGTGCTAGATAGATGAGCATATAACATGTATGCATTGATCGATCCATACACTACACAGCTCGACCTCCAAAAGCAATTACATATACCTGTACTCTCTCTCGCTCCCACACCAAACAAACCACTGCATTCCCATCCATACATTAACATTGATTAATAGTCAGTCCAGTCAAACTCTCTCTCTCTCTCTCTCTACTCATTTCATCACTCCAAAACCCACAACCCACAATCCACAATCCACACATAAGGAAGCCCATCCACTCGCATCGTATAAATAAGTTAAGTTAAGGTAGCAAGAATTCCCCATCATACACGTAAAGATAAGTTGATAACTTATACAGTATAAAAGACGCATATATAACATAACATAACATATATTTAGTAATTCCATCACATTGAATTACAATATACCAGGCATCTCCATCTCTGTATTCAGTCTCCCCTCCTACCCATAGCAATAAATAAATAAATAAATAAATAAATAAATAAATAAATAAATAAATAAATAAATGTGAGTCGTGGAGTAACCGTGACCGTGACCGTGAAGTTCATGTGTATCTATCCATCCATCTTCCTTCCTACCCCCGAACAGTTGTTGTACCATACTATACATGCAGACATAGATAACAAATACACCACTTAAGTTAGACGTGAAAGCGAGAAAACACAAACCAAAACATAACCAAGTAGATACTATTAGATAGGAAAAAGGAAATCAGGTCGTGACGTCGTGATCGAGGAGTTCCTTCCATCCCACTCCCCCAATTTTGTTACCCGTATTAAAATACCCATTTTCCATACCCGTATCCATATGCCCCCGTCCCCAAAAACCCATCATAATGATTACATTCTTCCCATATTCATATCCATATTCATCCCACCCCTACCCCTACCCTTACCCATAACCTCACCCCCACCTCCTATTCACCCCCCTAAATCTCCTCACGAAACTTCGGCAACCTAACCGGACTACTGCTCTTCGGTACCGCAAACGTCGGCGGCGGCGGCGCCAAATCCTCATCGAAGTTATCCCTCGCCTCCTGAAAGTCCTCTTCACCATTTCTAACTCCATCCGCCTCCACATCCACGCCCATATCACTCATCGAACTAACACTACTCACCTCCCCATCCCCAGCAATCCTTCTTCCTCTATCCGCCCTCGCAAGCGCAATATCCCTCACACTCCTCTGACCTAAGGATGTCGTGCTATTATTAGCACTCGCGCCTGTCAGTGCCGCGCCGCCTACAAAGCCTCTTTCTTCCTTTCCTGTACCAGCGGCTCCTGCATCGCTGATGTTTGATACTGATTTATGGCGACTTGAGCGCTTGTGTAGTTTATTTTTTAGCCAATTCTTCACTTTGGAGGAACTTTCTGGCGAAATAGGAGATGGGGATAGCGGAGTGCGTTCGCCAGAATTAGCAGCTGCGGCGATTTCACGCATGCGAAGAGAAGCTTGGTCTTCCATGGAGGTGCGGAGAGGTGGGATGGAGGATGTTTCTGCTGGGGCGGTCGTGGGGCGTTTAGATTCTTTGTGTGCGGTTGCTTTTGCTGCCACTGCTGAGTCTTCGGTGATTGGTTCCCCAGGCTCGGATTTGGTTGCGAGGGACTTGCGTTTCTCCATTGACTTGTGCTGTTCTTTTCGAGCAGTTTTTTCATCTGCTTTGCGCATCTTTTCTTCGTCCTTTTCTTGTTCTGTGACGTGAGATTTTAGCTATGGATCTGATGGTAATAATGCATAAATTTAACTTACGTTTCAATTTCTTGGTGATTTCCTTGGACTCCTTCTCTCTTGCTTTCGTCTGTTCGGCCTTTCGCCTCTGGGTTTCTTTCTCGAGTTGTAGAGCTAATTGACGTTCTCTTTCTACTTCAGCCTTTTCATTGAGCTCGTCCAACACAGGTTGCACATTCTTGGCAGCGGCAGCATCAACAATGCTTTGATCAACAAATCTCCCGCCACCAATGTTAACCTTGCCATAATTTTCCATCCTGGCCTCACTTTTTGCTTGCGCAGCAGCATGTGCCTTCAGCTCCCATTCGTTAAGAAGTGATGGAGCTACTTTTCCGGTATCAGCAAAGACTCTTTCGTCCATACCATGCAAACTTTTATTGACGTTGCGCTGCGCTGCAGCAAGTAAAGCTTCCCGGTCCCGTTGGCGCTGTTTATCGTCAATCTGAGAGATATTGCTTGAAAACATAGACATTTGAGCTCGAATTCTATTCGATTGCTCTTGATCCTCGTTACCATAGCTGGAAGCTCGAGCTCGAGTTCTGCCTCTGATGGAGAGTCTTGAAGTTGGTGGTGAAGAACTAGCGTAATAATCCCGATATTCACGGGCTTGAGCATGCTCATCATTTAATTTTGACAGTCTTTGTTGAGCAAGTTTCTGCGCCGCTTCTTGAAGATTGTTGAGGCGCATTGGAACAGGCTCTTCATCGCTATCCACGGATAAACGTCGACCATGTGCTTGAGCTGCGGCTGCTTGTGCTTTGGTGTAATCGTCCAACTGTTTCTGTTGTTGGTTATACATCTTCTTTGCCATTGCCACTGCTGATGCTTTTAATACATCGTTTCGGGTCTGATCTTCAGATTCTACTTTCACAGGTGGGTGAGATGTGAACATTTCCCGTGGCATTGATACGACAGGACTTGCTCCACCCTTCTCTGCCGTGATACGGGATCGATTCTTGTTCGAGACGGAGACAGCGGCTTTCAGAGCATTACTCGCGGCATTGGCCTCGTCTGGGTATAGTTCGCGTTTGGTAGTACTTGCTGGTGTTGAGTCGGATCGTTTTCTGCTTCTCGACATCGCGCCAGTAGCGGCGAGAAGAGATCCTTTGCGACCAAGATCCGTATGGCCGTAGTCAAGCTGTGGCGAAAGTGTATTTCCCTTCTGCATCGCCTGTGTGGCTGCGGAGTTGCCCCACGCTGTGGGCTGTGGCTGCCAGAGCCCAACCTTTCCACCGGTTTTGTGGGCGAGGAGAGCTGCCTTTGCGCCGTGTGAACTTGCTTCTGGTTGCCAAAGGGGTGCCATCTTGTAATCCTTCGCTAGCATAGCAGCAGCCGATGCTGATGCGGATGGATCGGGTTTCCAATGTTCGAAGGTTTTCTGGTTCTGCCAGCCTATGGATGCCGCAGCTCCTGCCGCGGATTCTCTTTTCAATCCGACTGAAGGGAAACTCGGTAAGTCTTGGGGCTTGGCGTATTTCAGAGATGCTGCAGCGCCTATAACCGTTGATGATTAGCGGTCGTCGAGGATTATCTTACCAACATTCGGATGAAACTCACCAGCCGAGGATAATCTGTTGTCATCGTCGAGATGTTCGAATCCCTGCTTGGACTTCCGATTGTTCTGTTTTGTGACGTACAGTGCTGCCGTCGCAGCTTGATCTTCTAGCTTGTTGGATGAGGTATGCTGCGTATTGTTTAGAGTCGCATTCCCCCCACCTACCGGAGGCGTAGCTGTGAGAACATATTAGTAAGAAAAGTTGGGCAATTCTTTGCCGATTAAATGTGCTCACCGTGGTTGGTGCTTGCTGTTGCCATGATTATAAACTCTCGAAGCTCTTTCAGTCTTTGGTTGGTGGAGTCGTTGAAAGGGCGAGTAGACGGACGATGACGTCTACAGCGCTCGCCGCGAATTGGCCAGTAACCAACAAAGAAGTTTGTTAATGAGCCGAGCTCTCGACGAAAAGCCGGTGTATTGTAACTCGAAAGTCAGATATTGAGCTTGCTGCAATACAAAACTTTGTATATATCTTTCCGATGCAAACAATGGTTTGTGTTGTGGGTTGCTTTGTATTTGTACGTGAATGTTTTATCATACAACAACTTGACAGCTGATGGTGGAGTCTTTCGTAGAAAGTTAGGAGCATGAACATCATAGGTAACATTTCATCTGCAGCCGGAGATCAATAATTACAGCTATCGACTAACTGTGTTCCGCGTAGCTTGCTTGGTAGCTCCCTTATATGCTTGAATTTCTCTGGCTAAGATTGGTCAAGACGAATCTTTGAACCAGATCTGGAGAGAGCTGGAGAGAGCTGGAGAGAGCTGGAGGATCAGAGGCTAAGTAGGAGCGACAATGACGTAGTTTCGGTAGTTCGGTAGTTCGGTTGGCTTTGCAAGCCACAGAGCAAAGGACTGTGGCACACCTTCATCCAAGCACCAATAGAGGATCTCGCCGTCGTGGAGTGGGAGTACAGAAAGAACAAGGTGGTGAGAGTTATTGGGAACAGTGATAACCAATTGCAATAGACATTATATTGGCATTGTATTAACACTACTTTGCACTTTCGTATAAGTTATTGAGCTGCAGATTCTAGATTTTAGACAGCTGGTCTAGTACCCTCAATTTACTACCCCAGAGAATCATGGATACTGATCGGCGGCAAGGATTGGAAATTGCGGTAAGGCTACTGTATGAAGTATGGTTTGTGCAGCATCACATCCTATCCTCTTCCCTGTTTTCTGTTTTCTGTCTTGCACCCTGACGTACCGCCATCACAACGAAAACGGGCATCTCAAAATAGGAGTGACGGCTTGCCAATATTTTGAACACCCTTTCTTGTTCCTTCCTTGCGCTTGTAGCGACGTATCATCAAGGCATTTGGTCAATTACAATATTGCTCTGGGCGTGTGATACGGTTGGTCAACTTTGTGAGTGATGGCTTCTCATACAGAAGAACAGCTAGCTGGGCGGTTTGACAACATCTTGAATTTCCGTGACGTTGGAAAAACCATCAATAATTTCTTAGGGGAAAGGTAGGCAAATCTGTCCCTATCGTCTGAGTATTGCCAAGAACCTACTCGCTAATTTACCTCGCAGGCGTTTAAAGGAAGGACAAATATATCGTTCAGCTAGACCAGGTGTGTAGTTGTACCACTTCATGCTCCACTTTGTCCGACTTCACTCCATCCAACGACTGGCGGTCATGTGTTGTCTTAGATTGACAAAGTAGATTGGTGGGTTAACATGTCTCATTTCAGATGATGCGACACAATCGGATAGGAAGAAACTAAAAGAGTACTATGGCATCAAGACGATTCTGGACTTACGGACTGTGTAAGAAAATGCCCTTGGCCTGGTCAGGTCCAAGCATACTGACCCATCCAAGAACCGAACATACCAAACAAACCAAGAAGCGTGAAAATGATATTCGAAACCCCCAACTCGTGGAATCCAACAGGGCGCTCGCTGAACCGATGAAGATTCCCGGGATTGACTATCTCGAGATCAACGTTAATGGAAAAGGATTCGAAAGAAGTCTGATATGGCAGTTGTCGCCATATAGTCTCTTGTAGGTAGACCCGAGAACTCCTTCCTTCTGCTGTATAGCTAACAACCACGCATAGCAAATTGGTTGGATTGATGGCAATGGGATACCGACTTGAAGCCATCAGTATCTTGGGTCGTGAAGTGATGCAACCTCGAGGTCTTATAGGATTGGGACTTGACACCATCCACCACTGTGGACCAGAACTCGCACAAGTAAGTTGATGATCAACCTCCATCACACACCAAGCTCATCAATTCCAGGTACTTAAAACTTATTCATCAGAGTCAAATTACCCGATTCTTGCTCATTGTACTCAAGGAAAAGATAGAACAGGTCTTACAATCGCGCTGATTTTGTTCATGCTTGATATCCCACTAGATGCAATCTCGTACGATTACTGCATGAGCGAGGAAAAACTTCTTCCTGAAAGGGAGAATCGACTGAAGGAGATCAACGAGATTGGTCTCAGTGATGATTTTGCTTCATGTCCAGCCGACTTTATCCAAAGGATACATGAATATCTTATTAAAGACTATGGGAGTGTTGGGAACTATTTAACGTCAATTGGGTTCTCCGAAAATGATAGAGTGGCTCTGGTGCAGGCGTTGAAGGCTTGATAGATTTCCTGCGTTGGATTAATTACATAGAACACGGGATATGAGGAGTATATATTGCCCGATGGACTTCGAAGGGGTTTTACATACGGAGAGAACTTCTCGGTACATACTCATCGCCCTCCGTGCCCTGTCAATATGTTCTTTGAAGTGACCGAAAATTGGCACAATCATGTCGGAACTCTCTGCCAGGTCGCAAATTTGGAATGACGAACGCTCGACCAAAGAACTCGACCGGTTAGTCGGCGATCCAATCCAATATTGCACAGTTTGATATCAAGGCCCTGCATTGGCACAGATATCAACAATCCATGGTATACTCAGTCGCGATGTTACATGAACCATATTGCCAACACTGAATTAATTCTCTGCTTCTCCATCGGAACAACCAAGAGGTATCCAAAGAGATAATCAATATGACCACGTTGGCCACATATATCTACGCCATTAGAAATACAGCCAGAACCATCCTGCCACAAAGGAGACTCCCAAAGTCACAAGGTATCGCTCAAATAGGGGGATATTCTCACCATTCGCGTGTGGAATCCTCAACGGGCCGTGTTCGGGAATCTACATTTACGTCCACCTGATGATTACTTAGCTTGCTCAGATGATGTTATTTCAATACTATCACAATCCGTTGATGTCAAATACCCCTACCATATCATGTAAGAACATCTCATTGGGCCAGTTCTTGATTATCTATTACTCCTTCATGTAACCCCAACATGACAACCCGAAAATGAAAATGAATAATAGAAGCGTCAGCAGACTTACTCGTGCCATACCATACCACACCTCATCCTCCCCAAGTCGTCCAGAAATTCCGATCCTCCTTTGGCAACAGCTGTATTTCTAAAACAACCCCCCGCTGTCTCAAATCTATATCCACATCCCCAACTGTTAGGATATCCCCGCGCTTAACTTTCCCTCCTCCCCCCTCCATCACATCACCACAACCCTACAAATTATATACTCGGTCTTTCATCCCAAGTTGGGATTAGTCAACAGGTTCTCATCTCGTACCAATTGTACTAAGAATGCGTGGTACCTTGCATACGGGGTAACCTTAAACCCACCTTCGATTTGCATTTTCAATACAAGTAGAATGACAGCCAAGGCAGACGGAAAAGAAAACCCAAATCATATGTCTTCTTCATCAATGTGTAAGTAAGTCTTTGAGTAACCAAAAACTACACATCTCCTCACCTGATCAAGGCTGTGTCGCAACTCCTACAGTACATACGAGGAGCACTTTGTGCAACCCCACCAACAACTCCAACATCCAGCCAGGTCAGGCTTACAGTACGAGTTTCCATTTCCATCGAAATCTCACCTCAGTTACTACCACACCACAACACACACAAGCACCGTACAATAAATTAAAAAGAAAAGTTCCTTCTCCCCCGTGCGAAATGAGCCTCACGTTCGTACTGCACAACCAATCACATACACAGCCCAGCCTTACGGCATCGCTTATTCCATTCCATTCGATACACCACACCCACCCCCTCCATACCCGTACCCTTCCTTCTCGTTCTCTCACACATACTCTGGACGCCTTATCTTCGACCCCTGACCAGGCATACCCAAGCCAACCCTCCTAATCGCATGCACGTCACTTTAGGCCCCAGCCCTACTGTACTAAAAAGAACACAGTACCATAGCTGTGCTGTGCTGTACTGTGCTGTGTTTCACCCCCTCATCTATCCTACTTTCTCTTCCTCCCTGCAAAAATGACTGGTCGATATGGAAAGGGGTGTTCTGAATGTTGGAGAGCACTAGATGGGGGAGTTCATGCATGTTCTCCAGACTTGGGAGCCGGTTGTGGAGACAGAAAGACAGACCCGCATGTTGAGATGAAGAAGTAAAGATGAGATGAGATGATTTGAGATGGTAAAGTGAGATCGGATGTAAGGGTACATATGGTATGTAAGGTACGGGAACGCCACCCGGTGCAAAGAGTCATATCATGAGCATTAAGGCTTAGCCGCGAGTAGGTGTGAAGGCAGATAGAATTAGATTCTATTAAGAAGTCTGAGGAAAAGAAAGAGTGTCATGTTTTAGGGATGCAGGATATTCTAGAACCACGATTGGGTAGTGGCTAGGATATTTCGACCTCAGCCGCAAGCGCAAGGACAAGGGAAGGAAAGGGAAGACTCATGGAATGGGTTGTGTGACCGTGGGGCGGCTTTGCCGTTTCTGGTTTTACGTTTTTGTGATACCTAACTACCTGGCTATCTATGTTAAGTTTTTTTGGTGCGGCTATGAACGGAACGCGGATCAGTAAGTATGTTAATAGGCTAAGCAGGCAAAAGTGCCTATTCTCGGTGTACGAGTCCATGGATGGGTGAGAGTTCATCTGTCACACTTGACTCAATGAAAGTCGGCCGCTGTGCCGGTCGTACGGCACCGCCGAGAGAGGCAGCAGACTGAGTTTCGGCCGAGATATAAAGAGAAGACGCCCTTCCAGTGGAGGGATGCATTTCCTTGCCTTTTCCGCGAACCACTGCATATTAAGCATAAACCACTCACTTAACATCTGGCATCCATCTGCGCAAGAATCCTTACTAATACCTATTGATCCCTCTCCCCCAACCCAATCCGACCATGGCCTCAACCATAACATCCACCACCCTCGAGCCCGAACCTCAACCTTCCCGCAACAACACTCCGACTCCCACGCCCCGCGACCTCGACCCCCTCGGCATGGACGAAAGCAAGTACGTCCTGCCGCCGCTCTCTACCCTCACCGAGCGCGAGTACCTCTCGGTGCTGCGCTCCATCGGCGCCACCCGTCCCGACGACCATTCTCAACCCGTCGAAATCGCCTCTTCCTCTCCCTTCTTCCCCCACCGACACCTCCCTCACGGTCTCTACCGGGACATAGTCCTCACACGCCGCGCGTCTCAGCTAAGCTACTACATCTCCAGCATTCTGTACAGCGCCGCGCTCGTCCTCCAGCTTCTCTTCGGAGCGGTGCTCACCGCGCTCGGATCCGCGAGCCAGAAGAACGGCCTCGCCATCACGATCCTCGCGGCGGCGAACACGGTGAACGCGGGCCTGATCGCGCTGTTCAATAACACGGGGATACCGGATCGCTTCTGGAATGACTGGAATGAGTATGAAGATGTGGAGATGTATGTGCGGGAGCTGATTGAGACAGGGCTTGTGGAGGCGGGGAAGAAGAAGGAGGATGTCGTGGCGGGGTGTTTTGTGCGCTTTCAGGCGGCGAGGCAGACGGTTAGGAAGAATAAACCCGCGAGCTATAATGGGACGAGTCCGGCTGCGAAGGGGGTAGTGAGTACGGAAGGGGCTAGGTGAGAGGGCACTGTGTGAATAGATAATTGTATATGAGACGGCATCTGGAGTTTGAAGGATGGGCATGTGACTGGTTTGAAGGTTAATTCTCGGGGTAGACATGGTTAAGGCGTTTACTTAGCATTTCTTGGAGTGGCTGCTTGATGTTGCAGTGGACTCTTATTCGAAAATAATGTTTATGATACCATACACACTTCATCTTCCCAGTTTTTTATGCTTCTCTGACACCTGCGGTTCGGTTCCCGCTTCCAGCATTAATTCCCTGCACTTGAACCGTCTGTAATCGTCGCCCATGACCGCACACTTCAACATCACCTTCCATATAAATCCCAAATCTATGATCCTTACTTTTCGTATTGAGGGCCGGCAGAAAGTCGAAGAGATAAGAAAGAATGTACAGGCTGAAGATGAAGGAAACAGCCCACTCGATTGTAGCACACGCGTCCCAGTTCTTTACAACCAGGACATACCAGAACACAATCCCTAGAGCCGACTCGATGAACATAAAGACTAGCTTGATCTGTGAGGATATAAGAAGGATTGGTTGTATATGTTGGTATTCTATAAAGCGTTAATCAACAGAAGATCATCATGAGCAAGCGCGGTGGAACACTTACTTCGACCCATGCGATAATACTCCCAGCAAGTGAAAAGGGCAGTGAGACTATACCCTCCGATAAAGAACCCAAGCATTATATGGTGTATGAGTCTGTACTTCCAGACGTCGAAAATACTAAGGAAAATCAAGCCCATTGTCCCGATGATGGAGCCAGCTATGCCGCAGCATGCCAGCACTTTCTCCACCGTATCAGTATTCCTAGCAAGACGGCCTCTGTGACGAAGCCAGCGATCGGCGATGAGTGCTGCATCAATGAAGAAAGAAGTCAGAATACAGCCGGCGATGAAGTATGGCTTGATTTCTGGGGATGCAGCGATGTCGGATATGTAAGGCACGCGTTGAAAGTGGAGGTACATTGAGGGATAGGGCGGATCGGCAGGAACAGTCGGATCGAGGGGATCTCGGGGAGGGAACTCGGTCCAACATATCAGTAGAGAGGTGAGCATGGCGAGCCAGATGAGAGCGGCGATGGTGGGAAGCATCTGGGATATGATATGATTAGACGCATGGAATGGTGTCGTGGGAGCAGTGGAGGCTAACCCAGTAAGAGAATATCTGCAACATTTTGGGTAGCGAATGGGTTGATTATTCGAAGAGAAAAAGATCCTACAGATAGCTATCTGGATAGAGATAAAGACGAAGTCTAAGACGGAGTGAAGAAGAGAAACTTCTTCGGTACCTGTCTTCGCAAGAATGAGTGTAAATGATTGTGATAATGGATGTATGTCTCAAAAGCATTTCCATTGATGCGGAATTGAACATAGAAATATCCACATCAGAGTTCACGGATGATTTCAAGAAGATGAATATCGCGGCAACTGCTATCCACTTGAGGTAGGAGCTGGGCATATGTTATGCTTGAACGAGATAGGGCAGTTCATTCTTTGCCTGCCGATTCGAGCACAACTCTAGAAGACAAGTCTCTGCCGATACAGGGCAAAAACGGCGAGTTAAATGGAAGGGAGGTCTGTTATGGCATAACTACTTCATCCCGTAGAAACGGATCTGCAATACAATGCGTGCCCTTCCTGCAGTTCAATCATCAAATTATTGATCTCCTCAGCTCGCGTGCTTATACATCTCGGGTCCAAAAAGTTCTGAAGAACATAGAAAGAATTGAGATTCATCAAAGAGAGGATACATAGGAATATTGAACCTGACTGTAATAACTTTCCTACTCTTCCTTTTTATTTGCATCCCAAGCTAGTAGGAAATGGGTTTTCAATTCTGAGGGATCAAAATCTGCCGCGTCTAATGCACCCATGGTAGCACCTGCTAAAAGTCTTGCTCTACTAACACTAGCACTGACAATTCTACTGAAAGCAGCACCTCTCACAGCGGCACTTTGACACCACGCAAAAAAACTCCCAGCTTCTACAAGTCCTATGCCAGATTGCCAGGCTGCAGCCACAGAGCCAGCAACAGAGCCAGCAACAGGGCCCAAAGCTGCAAATCCAACTGTTCCAAAGACTGGTACAGCGACAAGGGACGCAACTGAAACCAGCCCACCAACGACTTGGAAACCAAATCGATAGGGATGCTTTTGGATATATTTCTTAAGACCTACTTGAAAAACAATGGCGAGAGAAGTTAGGCATAAAAGGACATATAATAAAAGAGGAAGAAGAAGGTTCATACAGGAAGACAGTAGAGGAGAAGGGAAACATACTTTTCTTGCGTAAAGTATTCATTTTTGGTATAAAATCCGGACACCAGCATGCTAGAATCCATGGAGTTAATGGTAAATCCCAAAGATCATCCGGAAACATCCTAAGAGTAACAAGAGTCTTAATTACACTCTCATTAGCCACACTTTCGTCTATTTCATGAAACAATTGGCGACCTGTAGCGACTTCGTACAAAATGCTGCCCAATGCGAACAGCTCTGTGCGTGCGATTCTTTGTTCGTTTGTGTCAAGCCGATCTGAAATCACTTCTGGGAGTTGGTAACGCGGTGGATATAGCATGGCCGAGGAGACTGAGTGATCCTGGAAGTAGTTCTCGGCAGATCCATCATTCATGTTGAGAACAATATCCCAATTGCGGATATAAGTACGATTTGGCGGTTCATGATCTTTAAGGAATAGCTGCTGTATCGAATTTGCCCATTGCAAGCGTAACTCGTCTTTGCGGTTGGGATCAAGTTCCTGGTAACTCTCTTCGGAGGTTGGTAGCCGAACTTTGCACACTGCTCGCTCTCGCTCTGAAGCCGACATATCTTAGATTGTCAAGATGAATAATTTCGGCTTGGAAATCAAAGTATGAAAGTAAAAGGATCAGCAGGACAGCTATTACTTATAGACTTTCCTAGATCGATTGTAGTGATAGTACAGTAACAGTTGCTTGGCTGAACTAAAAGGTTTCGAATCTTTCTACGCCTCCTTTTATTATTGGATAATAAATCATGGGGTTTTCTATTTGGCCAGCGCATTTTTGCTATCCAACCGTCGCCCCACATTATGTAGCGAATATGGGAGATACACATATAATTTTCGTGAAACAAAATTGAGGATATACTTTTCTTTTGTGAATAGTCCAATATGAATACTAACAACGAGATTCAACTCGGCCCAGCTATTACTTCGCAAGTATTCGATACTCTCGAGGTGTTACGTCGTCGACCTCCTAATCACGTGGAAGTGGTAGAAGACAGTAGGGTTCGTATTGAAGCAATCAAGTAGGGGATTATCGATGGAATATATTTCGATTGGTAACTAAGTAATAAAATTACTATTTGAGTTGAGCACGAAGCTCTATATACTAAGGAAATACTGTCTGCTTATATAGACCTTCGTTCCTACTGTACCAGTTGTTCCAGTTGTTCCAGTCGCACCCCCGGATGATTTTGCGCGGCTCATGAGTGAGTGGTCTTCTGCAAGCATACCGTCTTCCTCCATGATACCTAGATCGAGGGGAGTTGCGTTCTGAGTGATGGCAATGGCAGATTTCTACTCCATATCTGTAATGACTGTGGCTGCTCCACGAAATTTTGCTGTGATGTGACCTGGTTTCAACCTTGACCACAAATTAAGAAATGACGGTGTCGTATTTGCGTCCCCCGGAATGAGATATAGCAACGAATGCATCTATCAAAGAGGAAATCCAGAAATGGCGGAGCCGTCTTCTGGTGAATTTGACGGGGGTAACGGCACCTAATCACTTTCAGCCCATCAAAATTCGCCCTCAAACGATAGTATAATGTTTTCCAGTTTGTCAATTTGAATGGAACGGCGCGACCCTCGGTCACTTTGAGATCAGCGTCAACGACCTCCAACTTAGAGGCGATAAAAAAGTGTGGGTGGCATTGGATTCTGTCATGCTGACGCAAAATTTACAGGCCGTAGGCACCTGTGCTCATCCCGGCAGCTTGCCCCTCCCTGATCGAGCTTGGGTACTGTTCGAGGATATGTACGTTGTAAGAAAGTTGTTTGAGCATAACACTATGCACCAGTCCTGATGGAAAACCCCCAGTCTGAAGCATACAAGGTCAGCTAGCACAGATGCAACAAATGGTCTTGTTGGTGTCGTTGTTGGTTTGTTCGTTGTTTATCTTGGGTAGGGCGCAGCACGATCTGATTGGGGATTCTTTAGGATGGAAAGTAATTGACAGCTGCATAGTTCCGTGTGAGATAGCGAACCCACGCGTGTGCCCAAAATACGATATTTGTGTTCGTCTAATCGTGGAGACAAGTTGGCCGGGCGCTGTCGAGACTTAAGCATTTCGCCGATGTCATATAACGGAAGATCCTCAACGAAAGGCGAAGAATCAAGCGCGGCTGATTGAGAAAAATAGGACTTATAGGCCATACCGCGGTAAATGACATGTAGTGTCGAAGAAGACATCACTCTTCTAGAATGCTCAGTCATTGTGATATCCAACTATTTATGACTTGGAGGCTTCAAGCTACCGAGGCGGTATACACTTAAATGTGATGCTGAATACTTCATAGCAAGTTAGTTTAAAACAGATTCTTGCAATACATTTCCATGAACCTCCATTCTCTCAATCATGCCGAATGCTCCAAAACGAAGAACAAAACCTTGTGACATTCCCGGATTACCGCGCAGGGACTTCAACAGCACTCTAAACAACATCCACTGTCTGCTTAACGTATATTTGATCAAGTTGATTCGGTGGAGCTTGTAAGACTCTTGATCGACTAATGCCCTACCCGTTGTAATTGACGCTGCTAGAGATGGTGAAAATGACTCAGCAACCAGGTCTTCGTCGGTATATTCAGGCCAGTCTTAGTCCATATCCCTTCCTGATTGTGTTCGATTTGACATGTCCTTTGGTTTCAGCAAGTCTTTCACTGTCGGTGTAGCTTATATAGCATTTGTAGTCTAAGTAGCATAGAGAGTTCAAACCTTGAACGATTTGTCTCCTTTGCAAGCCGGGCATCGGCTCCTTCCCCCGTTTTGGCGTCTCCCTTAGACACCTTGATTGCTTCATTCGGATAGCAGAGTACGAAAATTGATCCCGTGATTATCCTGCTTGTCGCTGGCTCACTAACAATTGTAGAGTCAAGTGTCGTCCTGGTACCGCGCGTCAAAACGACTGACTTGACTGATGCCACCCCTTCAGCACAATATGCTTATGAGTTGCGATTTGGGACTCGGTCTTAGAATCAGTATCAGCACACTATTCCTAACCATCAATCCTAATGTCAAGCGACGGTACATAGGTATACTTCCCGCAGCATCTGATAAGGCTGAGACTGATTTGAATGCATGTAGCTGTTGCGCTCGGAGCACTGCTGCAGGGTGTGACAAGATGAAAGTCGCCATGGGATTAGCAGTCGCTCAACTTCTGGCTACTCTATACTTGGGGAGCTCTCGAGAACCAAGTTTGATAGCTGTGCAATCTGACATTAATACCGACGGTCCTAACTGGGCGCCGAGCTACCTAACTCTGGATATAAGAGGTAGTTATGAACGCGTTTGGTTGCATTTAACGAGCTGGGAATAGTTCGTTGTATGTAGGAAGGCGAGGAAGGGCCGCAGAAGTCACCTACCAGTGCTACCTAGATAAACTGAGACCTGTTACGTAGACACAAGAACGTGACTCAACATTGTCAGATCTTAAATCAGTTATCTCGCTCGGCTTAGCTCAACCCAGACTGATTCAGTCGTCGACCATACAAAGTAAGGCGATAGCAAGAACAGAGAAATCGAAGATCATTGGCCAAGTTTTTTGCTTGTTCTTTTCGGGGTCTTCCATTTTGGCATGGGCCACTTTATGCTTGAGACCTTTGAAGATCAACGAGAGCAGGTGACAGCATAGCTTCATTTCTTGTTTATTTCTTCAAGACCATAGAAAGTAGAAGGCTTTTCGCTACTTTATGTGAATAATAGCAAAGGTATATCCATTCATTCATTCATTCATTCATTGATTCCCTTCATCTGTCAGCCACTCACTTTGAGGTTGGTGATCCGCGTTGGAAAGGATTTATTTTTTCCGCACATTCACCACAGGTCGTCTCGTGTTACTAGGATTATTACTACAACACGGCGATTACCATGAGATAAGGGACAACGAATTATTGCCCTCGAACCAAGACATACTTTTTGCGTATCACACCGACTTAATCTCATATCATCATGTCGACTCCTTCCTCACCTCGGCCTCTGCCAGTCCCAATGTCTTCATCACCATCACCGAGTTCTTTTCGAGGGCGGTCGGGAAGCCCAGCTTCGAGAGATAAATCAACAGCTCGATTAGCTTCTCCAGTACCTTCGCATCAAGGCACTCCATCGCTCAGACAAATACCCACACCAAGTCAGATCGGCACAACAGAAGAGCCTGGAAACCTCACTCCTCTTGCAGGTCCAGCACCGTATGCGCCAGGGCCCGGTATCAGCGCGTTAGCCGCTGCTCTGTCGAACTCTCTCGGGCAAACACCATCGACTTTCGGGACTCCTCCCATCCGACCATTATCCCCCGCGACCGCTGGTAAACATCTACAAGCATCTGGCGTGCAAAGCACTTATGGCTCTTTCGATAGGCCAAGATCATTACACGGTGGGCAAGGACGGAATGGGGCGACGGCATATGAAGACCCGGAGATTGTCAAGAGGCATTTAGTGCAACCAGAACCCGCACAGGCTGGCGATGGGACCGCGGATGGACTTTTCGGACCCAGTGGACAATCACCTTCGTTCCGAGCAGGATCTCCAGCTAGTGCAGCAAACAAAGCGGTCGACAATGTAGCACCTGGACTAGATGACGATGAATTCTCGAGTCTGCGATTGCAAGGTGGCGATGTTACTCGGCCAATCTACAGGTGGACAGAAGAGACCGCAGGCAAAGGCCGAACGCAACGAAGTAAAAGTTTTCATGTTTCGCGACCGGAACCGGAGAACGAAGTGCTTGATATTGGCACGATTAAAGTGCCTGGTGGATTCCGTCGAAATTACCTTCGAAGAGCTGTAGGCAGTCCATCTCCAGATGGGAGGGATGAAGAGGATGGCGGAGGGCTTGCGCGACGACGCGGTGTTGCTCAACCGAAGATCTTTACCAACAACTTCCTGGAATTCCTGACACTTTACGGTCACTTTGCTGGAGAAGAGCTAGAGGAGGACGATGAAGTTCTAGCGCCCAACGAATACTTCTCATCGGATGCGGTTGACGACGAATATGGTGAGGGAAGTGATGAGGATAGAGAACCTATGGAAGATAGTGCTTTGCTTACTCCCGGTCGACGAAAGAGGAAGCGCAAGGAGCGTGCTCCAGTTGGCACGAATACTCCATTCGGAGCTTCTCTTTTGCTACTCAAATCCTTCGTTGGTACCGGTGTTTTATTCTTACCGAAAGCATACCTGAACGGTGGCATGCTTTTCAGTAACCTCATTCTCCTCTTTGTCGCGGCTTTGAGTTACTACTGCTTCGTTTTGCTCGTCAATACGCGATTGAAGGTTGAGGCCTCTTTCGGTGACATGGGAGGTGTATTGTACGGAAAATGGATGCGAACCCTCATCCTCAGCTCGATTGTCATCAGTCAAATTGGGTTTGTAGCTGCATACATTGTGTTCACATCTGAGAACCTGCAAGCTTTCATCGCAGCCGTAACAAATTGCCAGACGCACTGGGACGTTTCATGGTTGATTCTGCTCCAGATGGCTATCTTCCTACCTTTCTCCTTACTTCGCGATATCAGTAAGCTCGGAATCACTGCGTTGATAGCAGACGCGTTCATTCTTGTTGGTCTGATTTACCTCTACTACTTCGATATCTTCACAATCGTGAAACAAGGTGGTATTGCAGATATCGTCAATTTCAACTCTCAAGACTGGACCCTCTTCATCGGCACTGCCATCTTCACATTCGAGGGTATTGGTCTTATCATCCCCATTCAAGAATCCATGGCTAACCCCAAGAAATTCCCTCCGGTTCTTGGTGGAGTCATGATTATCATTTCCGTAGTCTTCATCTCCATGGGCGCTTTATCATACGCCGCCTACGGATCTGCCACCGAAACGGTCGTCCTTCTCAATCTCCCTCAAGACGACAAGATGGTCAACGGCGTCCAATTCCTCTACTCCTGCGCTATTCTTCTGTCCACTCCTCTGCAAATCTTCCCAGCCATCAGGATCACAGAAAATGAGCTCTTCACCAAAAGCGGAAAGTACAATCCATATATCAAGTGGCAAAAGAATGTCTTCCGATTCTTTGTCGTGATGCTCTGTGCCGCGATCGCTTGGGTCGGTGCTAATGATTTGGATAAATTTGTGTCCATCGTTGGAAGTTTTGCCTGTATCCCACTAGTCTACATTTACCCTGTGAGTATCCCATTCCTCTCGCATCTACGCAAACCAGAAACTGACAAATTTTCTTCTAGCCAATGCTTCATTACCGCGCTGTAGCAAAAACACGCTTCCGCAAGACGTGCGATGTGCTCCTCTGTATCTTCGGTCTCATTGTCATGGTCTACACCACCGCATTAACGGTCATCAGCTGGGCGGGCAGCGGTGACGAAGCCCCAAATTTGGGATATTGTGATAGGAAGAGGGGAGGAGATTTACCTGCATTTTAGATGGTATGGATGTGTTAATGGATGAGTGAGATCAAGTTGGAGCTCATGTGTACAGATCTGCGCACATACATACTCCGAGAGTCATACACATGATATAACACCCATCTCGGGTCTAGCGCTGTGTTTGTTTTATTTCTCGCTCGTTTCCTCTTGTCTCTTTTTTTCTCTGCCGTCTCTTGTTTCATATTAGATTTCCTCATGATAGGTCGGTGGATGCATAGCGATACGTTGGTATATTCTCTCTTTTTCGTTGCTTTGTGCGCTGGACTTATTTGTCCATCATCTGTTCATCTTGTCGTTGTTCTGTCTACATGCCTCACGGGTCACTCGCTGTGTCTATGTATGTTGTGTATTTATTTACCTAGGACGGCATTGGTCTTGGCGTTTGGTTTTCTTGATGTTGCTTTTGCGTCAGAGAATACAAATTGGAACCATACATCATTCGCGAGAAGAATTTTTAATATAGAGTTTGGTGTGATTGGATGCTTTTTTGATACTGGTGCATTGAACCGTACTACAAATTACAGATGACTCCCTCCACTTTTCAATAATCTCTTCATCCCCTCTCTTACCTCGACCACAACCTCTCCAGCCGGCATGACCTTCTTGATCAACCCCACCCCAGTCCCCGCATACGTAGTCATTCTCCCCTCATCGCCCCACCCCTCATCTCCCTTCTTCATCTCCGCTTCATACAACTTCTTATTCTCATCTATCCCTAACCCTTCCTTTTCATCCCACCAACTCTTATTCAACACCCCCCTGGCATTATATATCCCGGGCCAACCAGTCGTCCCCCTCAACTGATCATACAAGCTAGTCCTCGCAGTCGACACCCCGCCATCCGAAGCAGCCAAGACGGCATTTCTATACCCTTGCGTAATCACTGCCTCGGGACAGGCAAGAAATCGCGTCCCCATACAGATCCCACTCGCGCCTAGCATAAACGCCGCTGCTGCGCTGCGCGCCTCTACTATACCGCCCGCAGCGATGAGTGGAATGTTTCCGTATCTGGCTGCCTGCAAAGTATCTGCGCATTCGGGTAAGAGAGGGATGAGGGATGAGGAGTGCGCGAGACCGTGGCCGCCGGCATCGGAGGATTGGATGATGAGAGCGTTGGGAGAGCAGGCTTGTGCGATGGAGAGGGCGGAGGACACGGTGCCGACTTGGATCCAGATTTTGGTGCGGTTTGAGGTGAGTTTGCGGATGGTGGCGGTCCAGATGGGAAGGTCGGAGGGGGAGTTAGGGGCGAAGAGCCAGATTGCTGCGGGGGGGAGGGGGAGTTGAGATAGGGTTTTGGTTACATGGGCGAGGTCGAGACCCCAGACTATGAAGCCGATTCCTATGGGGAGGATGTCGGGAGGGGTGTTGGGGATTGGGTTGCTGGTCAGGGATTCTTGAATCTCGGATACGTCTGAGGCGAGGTCGGAGATACTGGAGATGAAAGTCAGTTTTTCGCATACAATGTACTGAAGATGCTGAACATGCTGAGAGGTGTATGTAGGTTCTACATATGAGCACGAGGAAGTCATTGTATACTTGAACTAGCCACATGTGGAGAAGTTATGGAATTATACTCATAATTCCCCGAACGATTCCAAGCACAACGAACAACACTAAGAACTCACTCAGTGCCTGCACCTATAAACCCTATACCTCCAGCTCGAGAAACCGCGAGGACGAGAGCTGATCTCGCTATCAAGCGCATGGGTGCTCCGACAATCAATGGAGATGTTATCCATGGGTAGTCTTTCTGAAGCGTTTCCTTGTGGGACGCAGTGAACATAATGATAATATGTAAAGTTCAATGGATGTAATTCCTCCTCGAATGATGACCGTGACTTCCAGTGAGTTGCTACTAGCAAATACTGTCAAGAATGGGTGGATTCTTCCGTAAGCTTCCTGTATAGATGTGACTGAGCAGGTGATTGATATATACAAGAGAAAAGGGGATGACTTTCCTTGTGAGGAAATATATAAAAGACTACTTAGTTCAGATTAATAAGTCATACATGCATTTGGTTTTCACAACAGTATTTGACCGGTAATACTTTCCCCGCGGAGAACTTCGATAGTGAAGTAATGCTCGAAAGGAAGTTCGGAATCTTAAAGCGGCCCCGCTAAGAATACATCATTCCGGATATAGTTAGACCTATCTTATCGCGGCGACGACGACGCAGCCTTGCCAAAAGTTTATTAAGCTCTTTCATATAATCGGACTTATATCTTCATCTCTGCTAACCTCCGGAACACCGCCATTCTACTTCCTTGATACTGGTTTTCGCTACCAATCATCGTTTGTCCATTTACACCGGTCTGTATAGTCCTGTCGGCGCATTCCTACATATTTCAAACATGTCGAACGCGCCAGAAAGGTAGGTCGAGTTTCTCTTTGATGCCTTGCAATGCATCAAGTCCCTGCAGACAGAGCTAATACGCGCGGAATAGATTCGAGCTCTTTATCCTTGGCGAAGGAGAGAAGAAATGCACCGAGGCAGCCGATACTCGTATGTTTTAATCTCTTCCCTGCGAGCTTTGCGCTCTAGGCAACGTGCTAATGGAACTGATTGACAGGCACACCTAATTCCTCGATATTTACTTTCAACAAAGAAGACCATACAGTGGCCAATCTCTTGCGCGCATATCTTCTAAAAGACCCGCATGTACTGTTCTCGGGTTATAAAAGTATGGTTCCCTGAATTTGCTATCTGTTGAATTCTCGGTCTAAGGCCTGCATTCTATGGGCATTGAAGCTAACTGGCGACACAGTTCCTCATCCATTGTTCTCCAAGTTCGAGCTCCGCATCCAGACCGATGGCGAAATCACCCCCAAAGAAGCACTTACAACCTGTTGTCGTAACCTCGTCTCCGAGCTCGAAGTGTTCAGTCGGGAATTCACTAAGGAGTTCGAGTTACGCAAAATGGTCAGTGGCGATGCGGCAGCTGCAGCCGAGCAGTAGATAATAGTATCGTTCTCGGTGAGCTGGTGTTTAGATAGGGATATAATCTCACGGACATGGGATAGCATGAATATTGGAATTTGAACTGGAATGGTATGATTTATCGTATAATGGAATTGAATTGGTTGAGCTTTGGCTCCCATAGACACTTTCCGTTAAGCTACATTGGAGAAATAACTCAGCAGTCATGAGTTGCCTGCTGTGCCATGTACCAATTGATGCATGTCGGCGTTTTGGTAGTTGAGCAAGGACCAGCAGTATAGTATCAGCAGGCTCAGGCAAAGCACCGAAGGTTATTCATTCGACAAGGCCGTTGAAGAGCGATTGCGTCAAAGCAAAGCAGGGTTCAGCAACTTGGATCCGCTGGCTCGCCGCTTACATTATGGGACATGCGCTTCTAGCCTCGAGGCAACATATCCTTCCTATGAGCATTGCCGTGCTCGTCTCTTGCAGCCGGCCGAAGTGCGAAGTGGATCAATGATCCATAAATTCATCCATAGCTGCCTACTGTGTGCAACATAATAGAATGTGAACACTTACAATTGATGCTGTCAACAATCTTTGGCGCACAGAATATGGTTTGTATTGTCCTGAAGATGTGACTAGAGAGTAGCATTGGACCATCATTCTCCTATCTATTGACCTGATATTTCACATTACGCGCGGTTGCAACATCTTGGGCCCGATTATTTGGGACCTCGATGGTTTTCTTCATAGGAATGCAGGATACCAAGCAGCAAAGGCCTTGGCAATTCTCAGCATTCCCATCTACAGATACGCATTCCATGTTCACGTCATGCAATTAAACATCAAATCTTGATGATTTGTCTCCTCTCTTTCGACATTCAGATCCCATCGCCCTCAATTAAGAAGACACACGAAAACCGAACTTCCTATCAAGGATTGTTGTTCCTCTACAGAGCCTCACACTCGAGAGAGTGCTGGCAACACACCACTGTTTCGAAGTCGAGGTGGAGGTCGTGGCTGGCTCTGATACTTTTTGATGAAGAAGAAAAGTTTTCTTGTTGCGCAAAATTTTGAATATTTGTATGGTCGATTGTGCTTGGCGCTAATGACTAATCATAGCTATCGGAGCTTAAACCTTTTACGGAATAATCAGCTCGTGATCTGCTGACATAACTTCAATCTCAAGCTCTTGTGAATTCTTGATGACGACCTCCACATTCCACCGGCGGTTCAACCGAAATCATTTCAGACCCTACATTCCAATGAAGACTCCAAATACTGCAAGGAGATGACTCCGATACTTCCTTTTGGTGATACTGTAGCACATCATCATCTAAGTGGATGTGATACGAACGAATTCCAGATGATTCAACCAGTGTTTATGTTTTGTCAAAACCCAACTGCCTGGTAGCGAAGACTACCCCAAAGGACCTTGGCGTTGCTGTTCAATGTCAATACACGGTCTTCGCCATTCTTCTGGCTCGCCGAAGCTTTGAATACAGAGAGCTCCAAATAGTGAAATTCTCCAAAGTTCGACACGATATGCTCATCCCATCCTCCTGAGAACCAGCAGCCACTTTCATGTTTGCGCTCGAGTAATACTACAAAGAAGTATACCTGCGTTGAAACCTCATGAATCGTAGCCGAGAGCAGTCGGTGCTTGCTGATAATGAATACTTCTGTCTGTTTTCTTTCCTCCTTCTGCGCCACCTTTTGAGAGAATCTCCTCGGAACAATTCATCCGCACCGATCTGAATACATTATGTTGTGCGCTCGGGAATTTGATGATGCGGCTATCGAAGATGAGTGTCTTGACTAGGCTCTTGGCATTAGTGTTCCCGCATTCAAATATGTAATAAGCTGAGAATGCCACGGGAGTGAAACATCACAGATGATATACTTATAGTCGCGACATTTTGCCTCACCCGTTAGGTGGCACGACTCTCGTAGGGTCCGGACTTTGACAATGTTTGTGGTTTACCGACTTCTCCTTTTGGCGGCACTGGGATTTTCAGCGGCCATCAACCACGAATTTCAGCCAAATGTGAGCGGTACGATAATACAGAACCGGATGGTAAGTACGGGTGTATATCAGATGGGCATTACAAAACTGTTAGGAGTTGGAAATATTCGGAGGAGGGCGCCTGCTTCAAAGATACAAAATCCGGTGATAGGAGATATCTACATGGTCAGCAGTATGTTATATATGCAGCCTTCTTGTACCCGTCCTGACTAGACCAGTGCAAATTGGTACCCCGCCTCAGCCAATCACTCTCAGTGTCGACACAGGAAGCAGTGATGTTTGGGTGAACCCCACATGTTCTACCTCGGGATGGAACACTTTTTGCGTCAAATATCCTCGCTTCGATCGAACGAAATCTTCTAGCTTTCAGCCTACAAGCCAGCCTTTAAATTTAGCATACGGTACTGGTCAAGTTACGGGAGCATACGGCATAGATAACTTCCTGTTAGACACATGTCTCTTTTGATATTCTTGTGCTAATGATGTCTAGTATGGCCCCTGGCCCTACGATCAAGAACCTACAGTTTGGTGTTGCTACTTCGAGTAAATCATTGTTCGCAGGTATAATGGGCATGTCATGGGGTCTGGGTCTAGGGACAGGTTACTACAATATTGTCGACCAACTTGCTTTACAACGCATTACACAAACACGTGCATTCAGTATGGACTTAGGTAATGTTGACACAGCTTCCGGTATGCTTAGGTATAGTCTGCGAATGCGGTTCTTGTGACTAAATTCCGCAGGATCCATTATTTTTGGGGGAGTAGATACAAAGAAGTACTATGGTTCATTCGTGAAGAACGCTATCATACCATTCTACAACAGTCCCGATGGATTTCCTAGGTAATTACACCAACATCAACGATGCTCGAGGGTCTTACTGAAAAGTGATGCCAGGTATTGGATCAATATGACCTCTGTCAGCATCCGACTCAATGGCCAAACCGAAGATTCCGCCATCACATCTCCCGGCTTCTCGTTAGCCGTCATTATGGATTCTGGCAGCACGCTGAGTTACTTCCCTCCGTCCCTCATCAACGCCATACTTGCCTACTTTCCGGGCTATGTTGCTAAGGGTGGCGGGTTATACACTGTACCCTGTAGCTTCAAAACTGGCAACGCAACAATGAACTTCGGTTTCAACGGTCAAATCATTCGGATTCCACTTGCTCAATTCATCTGGTTCAACGGTGCGACGTGCTACGGACCAGTCGCTAATCCAAGCGAAAAGAGGGACGCTATTCTTGGTGATACTTTCATGAGAGGTGCGTATGTGGTGTTTGATCAGGATAATGCAAATGTGCATATAGCTCAAGCGGCGAACTGTGGGACCAATATTGTGCCGATAAAGAAGGGCGTTAATGGTGTACCGTCAGCTGTGGGAGATTGTCCAGTTCCAGTGGCGACATGATCGATGTCGACCCTTCACCCTTTTCAAGCTTTTCTCTTCTCAGTATGTCATGTGAGGTATTTCTCGCCGTATTATATTCCATTTTGGGAATGTTTTTGGAGACGTTTTGCATATTCACGATGTTGAGTTTTAGCTAGCAATGCCCATGAGTTACTGCTGTATATGATTGTGGGAGTTTTTTATGCATCATGTGCATCTTGTCCTGTTCATCATCTGGAGTTGCTTGTTGTCAAGGTGGTCCCCAATGCGTATCTCACAGCTAAGGCAGATCATACACATATTTAGTACACAAGTTTATGTGGATATTTAAGTACAGATACCTTGTGCCTCTCAACAAGCCTTGTCGGAGAGGGGGGGCAAACGATAACCCCTTGTCTTTCTACGGTAGGCGGGCTCCGCCCAGCCGTATCTACTTGCAGCATGTAAATATATGAGCCTCCCACAGAGATTATCTGGAACTTGGTTTAAAGCTGTTTGTTCGCTATAACTCAATGAAACTATCCATTTTATGTACGTATTGAAAGAGATCACCATAGTTACTCGGCCATTTAACTTTACATTCCGATGCAAGCACCCCCTTTCGCCCAGACGGATTAACTCAACGATGAGCCTGATGTCACGACGTCATCAGCATCCGATGCATTCTCACTACATTTACCGGGCCAGTCTCAAATTTATGTGAATCACCATGGAAGAGTGAAAGAATTTTTGAATAACGAATTCCTTCTAAAGGACTTGGAAGATATCTCTTCACGATTATGAACGACACATATCAATCTTTCTTTTCTACATGTCGTCCGAGAACCATCCCGACGACTTCCCATGACCAGTTGCAGACAACGATTGTCCTGAAGAACCTTCTAGTTATCAGCTTCCAGAGTGGTTTTTTGTGCGCAATGTCAAAACTGTAGCAGCGCTTCTAGATCGGAACATGCCAATATTAATATCATATATTGAACCAATAGAAAACAATAGCGATTTGAAATATGCTCCGAACGGTATTCTAAACTTAAGTGAGGCCAATATCACGCTTCAATATCAAATCTCGCGCTCCACTGGGCAGCTCGGGAGGGACGAGAGGGGGCGATTCACTTCCTCCGGGATCACGGAGCCGATAGCTCTGCCAGAAGCACATGGCAAGATTTTGGAAGCGCCTCCAGAATGGTGTCATATACGGACACTGTAAATGCCGAATTCCCATGGAAAACCGTTGATGAAGCAAACTTGTTGTCACTCCTGGCGCAGGCGGAGGATGAGATTGTGAAAGGGAAAAGAAACATCGAACTTGTGGTCTCTACAGGAGCTTATTGTATTTCTATCGCCTCTTCTGTATAATTGTTACGTATAAGTATCCCTCCATTGACTGCACTGTCAAGGGTATTGATATTAATCATAACTAGCATATTGTTGTGAGAATTGGCAGTAGGCAAAGCGACCGACGGCCTACAATTTCTTTGGATAATGTTTCGGCTTCAAGGGGGCTATGTGCTTGAGGTGGTTCTCATCTCGTAGTATTGTGATGGGTCCATATTTCCATACGCCAGTTTCGGGCGTTCGCCAAGATGTTCGAATGACGGTAAAGTTATTTTCATTCTCTTCAGCATATTGTGTTCTTTTTATAGCATTTTTTCACACTTTCGCTGGGGATGTAGCCCTTTCGAGCAATCACTTGATTGGCAGATACAAATGGGCGTGGCGTCCCTTCATTGTGTTATGGTGGACAGGACATATGGCCTGCGCGAGACGGGGACCTATTCTTGTTGCATACTGGTAATGGTGCCTTGGTGGTGGCACGATAGGGTTTTGGGGCATGGGAATGACAGCAGCTGTGAGCAAGGATCCGCCGCCGGGCAAGACAGCAGCCCAATTAGCCGCGTCGAAAGGATTTGTTGAGGTTGCGCAGCTCCTCGGAGGAATCGAGAAGGGAAATACAGTCCCGGACGCCGCTGAAATACAGAAAGATCTCGTCTCCTTTGATAGTGAAAGCTCTCGGTAAACTCTGCTCCCGGTGCCAAATCTAAGGATTTCATCATACACTCCAACGTGACCACGCTTGATAGCTGCACTGATTCAATTTGACCCTTTTAAAGTCTTTTGCAGAGAACATAAAGTCAGTATGTGACCATCTTGAGTCACCTAATTGCTGTTTCTAACTATCTAAAAGAGTTCGAGAAAGAATCACAAGGTATCGTATCCGGTAGATTTGGTATGTAGACGAACTCAATCGGAGGGAAGAGGATTCATTACCTAAGCGAGCATCTATTGGCTCTTGAGTTTATTTGAAAGTTAGAAACTAACGAAAAGCAGGACGATTTCTGGAACCGTCGAATGCTTGGAGCAGTTGAGTGGATCTTGAAAAAGTGAGAGCTTCCGAAGTTGGGAAGATGGAATTGCCAAAGAGTTGTGGTGTCCCGGCGTTCGTGAGTTGCCATGTTAGGAAGGCGCTGGTATTGCTGATGATGTAGAGAGGATGAGCTAAGCTAGTGAATATATCCACAAACCTGTCGATTTTATCAGCGGCGAGGAGTTTTACTCTTATCTCCTCTTGCTCCTTTTCCCTCTCTCAGCTATAACACTCCGCCAGTTCTCGCTTCTACGAAACAGGAAATGTCACGAAACTATATATGAAAGGGAAAGGGAACTTATTATTTACTCATCGCTATTTACTCTTCTCAACTTGCTGTTATCTGAAGTGCAACTAATTGGTCCCGAATATACTTAATCACGAAGTAGCTACTGTAAATATTCCGCGACTTCCACCGGTCAAAGCACCAGCTTCTGAGATAGGAGTCGCATATCACGGTAAGTCTTACTCCGTGTCCTCTTGTCTACAGAGATACTAATAATAATTTGAATATAGATCCGACTAAGAAAGTCAGCTCGCTCGATACTCTTCAGACTTCAGACTTCAGACTTCACTAAAATATCGAACATTGTTTTCCTGCAACGGAAGGGCAGGTTGTGAATCCTTAATGGGACACCCGCAGAAGCGCCGCTTCCTCAGGTAACTCCTTCGCAACGACACTTAAGAAACGCACACCCATGAAAGCGACAACAGTGAAAACAGCCCCTGCGAAACTCGAAAACTTGCCACAGACTCAATAAATACACTTGCTATATAGACTTTTGAATCCAGGTGTTGGACTGTGGGAGCGATTCATCCTCAACTTATCTCTTCGTCCTTCGGCCTATATCACTTGATCTCTGACTCCGCCCTCCCCTACCATTTCCCAATAATATCTGAGCACAAAGTCTCTCCCTTATACTTCGCGCAATAATGCCCGAGGCGCTTCTGCAAATGAAATTCCACATGTACCTCCAAATCTGATCGTTGTAGTGTCGTGTGCTTGACCACAACCATAACGGAATTGAGGTAAGTTGTCGACTAGAACTATACAGGATTTGTCTAGCTCACAAAATTTTCCTGCTGCTGCACTGAATGTCTCTACAGTGTGTATATTTTTTGGATTGTTGTAGCAGTCGCTACACCTGGCGACAAAATAACGTGGATCGTTTAGAAGGCTGCAGCCGAAGTACCAGAGACAACATGATAGCGTCCCTCTTGACATATTTGGGCGCATTCAACATTGTCGCTGCAGAGAGTATTCTGAGGAAGAGCTGTCGTTGAAGCTATAACCAATAAACAATGCAGTACACTATCAAATTTTGCATAAACAAGCCCCCTTGCATAACTCCAAGCGAACTATCTGCATAACTCCTTCCTTCACTTCACAAACCACCAACTACTACTCACCCCACTTCTTAGCTCCGCTATCCATCACTATCCATCAGGAATTCATAGAACTACCCCAAATCATCTCCTCTAAGAAGATCAAATCCGGATATTACAGCTCCCAACTTACCATCATATCACCAATATCTTCCCTAACCCCTTTACTCCTCTCACTCCTCCTCCTACTTCTACTTCCACTCCGAGTCCCACTCCTTCTCTCCTCTCCCACCTCTTAATCCTTTCCCTCACATCACCAATCTCCAATTATCAATCCCCAACCCCATCCATCCATCCAACCAACCGCCAGACCCAGCCAACCAACCACCAACATCTTAACTCCGTTATCCGTTATCCACCGCCGTCGGGAAGCCGGAAATCCGGTACCCGAATCCCGCCCCCTCTAAGAAAATCTTACCTTCTTAACCAGTACTTTCTCTCTAACTAACTTGTCTATCTACTTTCACTTTCTACTCCAAAATTACCTTTCACTTTCTACTCCAAAATTACTTTCACTTACTCATCATTCCTTACTATCAACTATGCTCGCTTTACAATATAATCAATTACTTCCAACACTTCTCCTTAATATCATATCTATCCATTATCAGAATACCCTTCTACTCCCTCCTTCCCCTCCCCCTTCCCCATCCACTTCCCCTCCCCCTTCTCCCCAAGCACCAAGCACCCCGCACCCGAAAAGAAAGAAGAGATTGTAAATCCACTCAATCAATCAATCAATCAATCAATCAATCAATACTTTAAAGCCAAGTGATGTTATGTGATTGATTACCGCCAGAAAGCATAGCATAGCATATAAAACCACTCCCCCTCTCTCCCCGTCTCTTCCCCCTTCATCACTTTTATTTTCCACCACTTATTTCTCATTTACCTCCTCCTCCTCCTCCTCCTCCTCCTCCTCCTGCTACCTTCTTTCCATACATACATACATACTCCCGCATTTTTTTCCTGCGCGTTCACCCTCTCTCTCTCTCTCTCTCTGACTTACCTTACACCTTACGCACCCAAGTAAGGTGGGCCGCGGTGCAGCGGGGGGGGGGGGGGGGGGTATATAATGTCATGTCATGTCTGCTTGGTTATCTATCTATCTCTACTACCCATCCATCTCTCTAGATCATCAAGTGATAACTTAGATAAACAAACAAACAAGCACAGCACGCCAAGTTTCCAAAAACCATCACCACATCACTAAAATCTCACATCGCCAATTACAGTCGCGGCTTGCTTTTCTAGTTCTTCACTCATTCACTCATTCATTTATTCATTCGGTCAGTCACTCAAATTCAATCTATCCAGTAGTTGGTTGATTTGATCATATCGTAGCATTTCCCCATCACATTCCATTCCATTCCATTTTCATTTCCATTCCTATCCCCCTTTTCGCCAATTCCGCCTTGCTTCCTCCACATATATACGCGTGCTGCGGTGTAGTGTAGTGTACATCTGGGCGTTACTATTGTCTGGCTCTCTACCTCCCCCCCTCATCCTGTATGTATTTCCTCTCGTTTATATCTATCTATCTATCTATTCCGCTCACACTCTATCCTATGCTATGATTACCCCCCCCTCAACTTCTCGCTACATTCCATTCTCAAGCCAATCATCTATACAGACACAACTATCCACTCACCCCACTTCCCTCCTCCACACCCCTCCTTCTTCCACGCCGAAAATAACATGTATAATTCATCCTTTCATACATAACAAAACTTATTTCACCCTGCACTAGGAAAGAAATAAGAAGAACAACAAAACGCAAAACAAACAACAGAACAAAATGGGGAAACATGAAAAACCAGAAAGCTGCAAAGAGAGAAAAATCGAAATCAAAATCGAAGATGTTTCTTCCGGAACGCCAAAACGTGTAAGTCATGCGGTTGGGGTTGATGGCGGTGTGGTGTGGTGTGGTGTACTGATTTGATGGTTGAGCACACCAAGAGAGAGGGAGAGAAAGAAGATGGAATATATACAGAGCGGGCGAGGTGGTATGGTGGTGTGGTGTGGTGTGGAATTAGTCGTAGTATGAAGTAGGTAGAAAGATAGGTATGTATCAAGGACGACGGTATAGATCTCTTCAAAAGAACCAAGCCAATTTAGCCTCATCGAATTATAATCATTACTAAAACGGCCATTAGCATTTCATCTCATTCATCCACTCATCACACGGACATACCTCATACAATCCAACCTCAACTCCTCCGAACTCCGCTAGAAGACAAAAGAAAAGCCCAAAACCCCGGCGCCAACTAAATCGACAGAACCGTATTCGTACTCTTGTCATTCTTCCAAACTCCACCACCAACCGCCTTTGAAATGCCCACTCCCACACCCACCGCCAATCCAATAATAACCAATGCCATCATAATCTTCACCCAGATCTTGGTCTTCCGATTCAGACCCGCCATACACCCACACACACCCTTTCTCCCCCTCTGGAACTTCATCTCCTTCTTCTTCTTCTTCATCTGTTTCTGCCCCGGCCACACGGTGCATTCCTGCGCCATCATCGTCGACGCACCGGTGCGTTTCTGGGACAGCAAAGCCCCGGACTTGGTCGTCTGCTGCGGCGTCAGACAGGCTTCCACGTCGGTTTCGTACGCGGTGATGTGTTGCTTTGATGAGGATTTCTGCACTTCGACCGAGTAGCGTGTAGGGGTGGGGTTGTAGAAGGGAGAGGAGGGGGAGTTTTCGCGGTCGTCGTGCCGAGACATGGTGCTCTTTTCGTCGTTGACGCGCGTGGGCGAGGGACTGAGGGTGTGCGTTGAGTCGACGTCTTCGATGGTGCTGAGGACGGATTGGTTGGATGGCTGGCGGGAAGGAGTTGGACGGGTTATGGTTAGGATATTGGTAGTGGTTATTGTTGGGGATGACTTTTCGTCGATGGGGACCGGTGTGTTAGTGGCCATGTCGGTTGGAGGGTCGGTGGCCTTGCGTCGTCTTTTTGTGGCGGACACTTCTTTCTTCAAGACTCCTTGGCGAGGATACACGGAGGTGGTTGGTGTGTTATTGGTGTTGTACGAGCTAAGTGGATTCAATGTTTATCGTTCTACCCGTCGTTCGTTTGGTTTCGGTTGTTCGTAGGGTTCAAGGAAGCTCCAGCAGTCGCGATAGTGATAGTGATAGTGATAGATGCAACGAATTGCGTACACTTGCGCCAACAAGGTAAGAACGAGAGAAGAATTGTTGTGAAGAAGTCTCCGAGTTTGACGGTCAATTCAACAATTGATTGTTCTTAAAACCCGTCCAATTAAACACGTACAGAGAGTGAATCAGTCCTTTTTTTTTTCCCCCCCCTCTCTACGACTTTTTATCGGTGAATATTCTTGTGGCCGGAAGGATTGAAATTGGTTGCAAGTTTGCGCAAATTGGGGAGGTCTGGCTGGATTTCGGCTTTTCGTGCTTCTTCGTGCGATGCGGGAAGTGAGACGGACGATAACGACAATCTTATGCAGTGACTTTTGCATGCACTCGCAGATGTTTATGTATATGCGCAATTAAACAGGATGCGAAGATGTTTTGTAATTCAGTGAGCGACGATAAAAAAACAATTCAAATGATTGGATGTGCCTTTTTCTTCTTCTCTTTTTAATAGAGAGAGGGGCAGGGGCAGAAAGAAGAGAGACGGTTGATTGAGTGAGGTGAGGTGGGTGAGGTGAGGTGATGAGAATAAGGGGGAGGGATGGAGATGGAGATGGGTTGAAGTCTTATCCAGAGTTTGCTCTTGCTCTGTGCTCTGTGCAGTGAGTGGTGGATGAGTGGAGTGTGCAGTGAGTGGTGAGTGGTGAGTGGAGTGTGCAGTGTGGCGTGTGCAGTGTGCAGTGTGCAGCGTGCAGTGAGAAAGAGAGTTGCCGTGAAACTGACTCTCAGTGTGGTAGCTCTTGTGGCGACTACTCTAGATCAAGGTAGCTCTGTGTGGCTACGACTCTAGAACAAGGCAGCTAGCTGGCTGAGTCCATCTGATCCAAATGCGCCGAATCGCCTTTCTGCGTCCAAACAGTATCGACGTCCGGTTGAATCAAGTCCTGTCCGTATCGACCGTATCGATACTATATCCATCTAACCCGTAGGAGTAAGGTAGATCCATCTAACCCGTAGGAGTAAGGTAGATCCGAAGATAATCCACTTTTCATTCCCACTCTACCTCTCTCGTTCTTTCTTTCTTTCTTTCCTTCCTTGTCTATCAGGAAAACCATGTGCATACATAATCTTGCAGCTCAACTCGACACAGGAGCTTTTCCCCCTCCCATCTTCCCATCTTCCCATTCTCCATTCTCCATTCGCCATTCTCCATTCTCCCATGTTTTCTGCCAAACTTCCCAAACGACGAAACCACCAAACCCCCACCCGCACTAGCCTCTCCCCCATCTCGCCCCCTTCCATGCTGGTCCTCATCTCGCTATGGCCTGCGCAACCCACGCTGATCCCTCCCTGTTCCTGACCCAATCTTGATGCCAAGCGCCTGCTCTCCGCGGAAGCTAGTTGTATGCGGGTTAGTGTGTTTGTATGTGGACTAGGTTCATACTGTACTGTACGCGTAAATAATTGGACGGAGATTCAGGAGGTGAGTATCGTCTATTGCATGAATGTTATTTTGTATGATGAATGATGAATAATGAAGGATGAAATGAAGGATGAAATAAACGATGAACAGTAAACAAATGTGCAATTTCAACAAACTTCCAACTTCCAACTTTCATCGAAAAACTTTCTGCCGGCGCTACTGTATTACCCAGCATCCAAGGAATCCAGCTGGAACAATCCGACCCAAAAACCAGATGTCGACCGTGAACATGACATGACATGACATGACATGCTTGTAGTCCAACGCCTTTTCCCCCCTTCAATCTTCCATTCCTTGAACTGTGCGCAAACACCCTAGAGTCGCAAATAAGCAAGTAGCTCTCGGCTTCTTGTTCCTATAGCTCTCGGCTTCTTGTTCTTCGTATATACAAAGTATACGGTACAAGCACTGTTCTACTGCATATTATCTGTAGTCATCCAATAAATATTCCTACGGACTCGATACTTCATTTCCTATTCGAGCGTTGCCGTGGCGTTGTATTGCACCTAATAAGCTTAAAGTTATAGTTGCTGGCTACTGGTTGCTGGCTAGGATAGGGGTGGATGTCACTGTGAAGACTCCGTAGGTTGCGATGGACAATCACTGTATCACTCCAATTGCATGCAGAAATCCAATTGCATGCAGAAATCCAATTGCATGCAGAAATCCAATTGCATGCAGAAATCCAATTGCATTATCGCCCAGTATCCATCCCATCCCATCCCATCCCATCCCATCACATCACATCCTCACTCAATAAAATAAGCAAAAGCAAGCATAACGCAGCTAATTTAACCACGCACCCGCACCCACATACACATGCACGCTCGTACTGTACCTCCAGACAAGTTCGTTTCGTTCCACGCACGCCAACAGATTGCCATCCTTCATGCATGCATGGAGCCAGATGGCAGCCTTTTCCACTTTTACATCCTGGGCAAGCTGGCAGTCACTTGCTCTAAACTTCTTCTTTTCCACTCTCGCGTCTGCATTTTAAGGCTATCATATCAATCTGCGTCCGGGCCAATTACATTGCTTTCCTGTTGTTGCTCACACGCGGGGTCCTTTACTCTACCGAATCCACTCGACTCGACTCGACTCGACTCGACGATTCTACGGGAGACTATTCTACTGGGAAACGGGAAGACAACCGACCGACAACATATATCTGCACCTAGACTCCATTCCGCCCCAAATACCAAGCTTCAATAAGCTTTCACACGCCTAGACCTCGGACAACAAGACAAGTAAGCCACAAAGTAAAAGTTACTACCACTAATCTTACCTCCTACAGTAGATGGGCCGGCTAGACCACGAAGAAGAAGAAGAAGAAAAAGAAAAAGTTGAACAGGATATCTTTCCCGTCCAGCGCACCGAGAAAGTAACCTTATTTTGCTTTGTCTGTTCCAACTCCAATTTCAATTCCAATCCAATTTCAATTCCAATCCAATTCCTATTCAACTTCTCAACTAGCTATAACCACGAGTTCGCGCATATAAAAGATCAAGCTGTTTACTATTCTCTTTGACGTGATCCTAGGACCTTGTGTATTGAAGACTTGCAAGCAAGCAGGGGATGGTTCGGAGCAATGAAAACTAAATAATGGCATTACTATTTGAGTTGAGCACGAAGCTCCATATACCAAGGAAATACATTCTGCTTATATAGACCTTCGTTCTCGCCAGATCAGTTCGCTCAGTACTGAGTCGACTGAGCTGCACTGAGCCAGTCATGTGACTCTCTACTTGAAGTCCTCCGGTTACCCCAATGGGTATCTGAGCCTAATGTCCTCAAGTCTTACGGTTCGCAACAGATTTATATAGAATTCTGACGGCCCCTATTGCGCGGAGAGTTGAAAAGTGAAGTTAAAAGCAAGAAAGAAAAGCACGTGTCTGTCCATTATCCACGTGACTCACCTCCTGTCGTTCACCCCATCTATTTCGAGGATTTCAATGTCACAAATGTTCATCCAAGCTACAATCATCGCATATCCAACTGGTTGCATATCAGTCTTGGCCCAGCAATCTCGTTCGCATTTTATGCGGGCGTGAAATTGTCGCCAGCTCGAAGGAGACAATCGATTATCAAGGGAATGGCCGTTTCAGGAAATCGGAACTGGTACACTAGCAACCATGTTCTGGGCGAGGCTTCGATCGACCCGAACACACTGGCTAGCGTGTGCGAGGAATTGAAGAGCTATCACCATCTCCGCAGCACGTTCAGGATCAACATTTCCTTTCTATACCAACGCTTCGTAGAGCCGGATGAGGACACCCATCACGCGAACCGTTTTAATTTCATGTACGAGCTCCAGCGGGCGCGTCATCTCAACTTCAGCGACGACAGGGATCGGGTTTTTGCGTTTCTCGGCCACTTCTCTGTCCGCTCACTCCAGCCTCTCGCTTGTGGACTCGTGTCGATAGCGGCTGACTACACCAAGACCATCGAGCAGACGTACGTTCATGTTGCGGTGCGAATATTGCGTGCACACCCAGCCGCGGAACCACGATCCAGGCAGACACGAACCTACAAGCATAGCTTTGCGACGAACACAGGCTGCCATCCTGGGCGCCCGACTGTCGATGATCCGAGGGCATCATCCCGGCGGAGTCGATCTGTCCACATCGCGCGCAAGGAGACACGCCCGCGAAGCTCGAGATCATGGAGGAAGACCCCGTGCTTCGAGTACGTACATGGTAGGCGTAGAGGCCGACAGCATTGAGGTGTGCTTCCGGCCGTTGCTTGCGTTCCCGCGATTTCTACGGCAAGAAGACGCCCAATCGGCCGTCGTCCACAATGATAGACCGGCTCGGGCATGAGATTGGTAGAAAAGAAGGCTTCAATCTGAACGACGAGTACCTAGCTGAACGGCCAGACAGACAGCCTTTCTTTGCGTTCATGCAGAGGCTGCGCGCAGGCCGCAGGACACCAGTGCAGACCCCATCACGAGACTTCCGATCGTGTGTAGCTGCACAAGGCAGCAAGGTATACCGTGGAGACCGTGGGGGTAATTCGACGATGAACCAGGGGGAATACAGAGTGCAGTCGGAGATATAGAACGCGAAAGTGACCACGAGAAGTAGAGCCGATGAGCAACCTCGGCTTCAGAGGGCCGGATCTTTGCGAGAACTATGTACGAGGGGATATTATGTGCTCGAACCGGCGGCCTTGGAAGCAGGGGATATACAAGTAGTGTGTACTTTATTTGCTAGTAAAGTACCGTTCTGTTTGAGATCTATAGATAGGTAGGCTTTATCTGCTTGTAGGTGAATGAACACTATGTTCATGGGTTAATGAAAGGAGAAATGATAAATAAATAAATACGTTAGCTCCAGGTCAACTTGATAAGATGTCTGGTTTAGTATTATTTAATTCCAATAATAATAAGTTACTAGAGTTCAATTCTCATCATCTCGCGACCATCATTCTAACCCAACCCCTTGGACTTACTTCTTCTCTTCTACACGTCGTTTCAAACCTCTTATCCTCTCTCTCTCCAAACATCACCGGCAGTTGTATCTCTCTGCTGCTGGTGATACGCCCCATGAGACTTCTCGCACGAAAAGAATTAGCCGCCAACACACAGGGACCTGATCTGCGTCTAGAGAACTGCTCCACCTCAGTCAGTGGACAGGTCAAGCGTTGCGGCCATCTCGGAAAATACAGCTCTCTCTAGTCGCTGTACTGTAAGAGTTTATAGCCACGCATTGCTTACACATCTCTTACCGCTCGCTAACTATAGAGATTCCGTTGTCGAACTGCCATCAAATCAACTAACTCATTTCGCAGCTTGGGACGGGCTGGGATGGGCTCGGCGGTGTAAAAGAACGAACTCACTCACTCACTCACTCACCCACTTGAGAAGTCTGAATGTTTGTTTGTTTCCCTGCCAGAAAACCATAGAATACGTACTTACTTAAACAGGTCGGTCTCGCTATTCATTCATCCATTCCATATTGAATACGGCAAGCCGTGCGTGCGTGCATCTTCCGGGACAAGGGCGCGCTGCTTCCGGAATTTAAAGTATAGTTGTTTGTTCGTTTGTTCACCTCTACTAACGCCTTAGAGAGCAGATGATACGAGATGGATGGTTGCATGACCGGCCGGATTCCAGCAAAGGATTTTTGTCGTCCTTAACCAAAACATTGTCTGCACCGGGAGTGAGACGAGGAAGCTTTTAATCCTGCCTTCCACCCCGAGGTCATCAAAGCCGGGAATCAATCAGGTTGGAAGTAGGCTCTATCATGAAATGAATACATGTGCCTATCCACAATCCTGTGCTCGTTACGTTTGGGAAACATGGAGGCGGCAGCTGCATCAATAGTGTCAAAGGATGATACGGGTGGGATGAAGCGCTCCAAGTAGTTAGCCCATTATAATCCCATTTAGACAGGCGTGACACTTTTCCTTCCAAGGGTCGGTGAATCGCTTGGGCGTCATGACTCCCCTATGCGGCGGGATCTGTATACCATCGAGAATACTTTGAGGGCCTTGATACGTTAGACCAAATGGTGAATACTCAGTTTCAAATATAAGTAGCGTTTTGTCCAGTCCAACAAAGGTTATATTAGTGAATTCGGTGTGTGTGTGAAGTAAAAAATATGAATGAATAATCTTGCTGCCATACGCACCTCGTCGAAGCCAAAAACGACCAAACGAAACATGTATTCATCACCGGGAATAAACATCCAGATTCCCAGCGGGCTGGGTGTCTGTCTATCCCATATCGCTTCTTCCTTCCTTTACCACAGCAGAACTTCTGTTTTCGCGGATCCGAAATCAAATCCACTAGTCTTACTCCTCCTTCACCAAACATCTTTTTATCCCAATTCAATTCTCAATGCTGATCCCAAGCTCTTCCTCCTTCCCGCGCTTGTCGTAATAGCCCCAGTCGTATCGATTACTGACAGACACGGCTTCCCTAGCCGTCATCTCATCATTAAATTGACGTCCGCTGTCGGGGCCATAGGGAGAGCCCGACATGCGGAGAATCGATCCTGTCGATTTCTACTTCTGTGTCGACGTTGGCATGGCACACGAACCTTGCGCTGACACGATCTGTTTCTTTCGCGGCAAGCTGGAAGGCGTTCCATGAGCCGTTCTTTGCAGCGACATTAAACTGCAAGCTTTACGCTTTAACCGTCCCGCTGGCATGCGAGGCCGCATCACTGGGAAATCCCTGGATGGGGGGGCCGCCTGGCGCCGTGCCAGATGTTGTGCAGTGCGCCGTAGCATAGACTGCTGGATGTGATGGTGAATTGAGCGTATACTTGCAGTCTGGTCGTCGTTGCAGTATCGGCATAGTCGATAGAAGAAAGCTGAGGAACAATCACTCATACTAGATGTAGTTCGGACAGAGCTGTATATCCTAATAAATACTACAGCGGTGTCCATCATCCTCCGAATCGAATCTTACTGATCCAGAGCAGCACGCGCAAGTTGCACATACTGTACGTGACTCACTACTCATACAACTCCTTTCCGCACATTTTCGTACTAGCTTTTGGGCTTCCAAACGCCCTACAAATACCGAGAGATGAATTGTACCTGCGCTAGTGCTGAAGTTGTGTTTGGGATTCCACGTGCCTATTCTGCTGCAGCGGGGTAAAATTGTGCCGAAAGAAAGAAAGAAACAAAGAAAGAAAGAAAGAAGTCTATTCGCCCCCTTTAAGTAAGTAGTCTTTATTAATCTTACAAAACACACTTCCTCCTGAAAACCTATACATAACTACCTGTTCCCAATGAACTCCCGATTCTAGTAACGGACTGACTGACTGCATGATTTAAAGAGTTCTCATATGGATTAGTAGCAAGTGTACTGTACTTGAAGTTCGTTCATGGCTCCAAACTTTTCAATGCCCTATTGTCGGCGAATGAAGCGAGGAGAGTCGAGACCTGCCCGCGAACACGAGGATACGATACTGAGTTATTCGGGTAAAGAGAAAGGAACTGGAAATACTGTTAACTTTAAGTTATGGGGAGCCGAATAACTTATCTACTCTTCTTCCGTATTCATGTGACTACAGTATTCCCTTAAACTACCTACCAAAAATTTGCAGCTCACCAAAAAAATAAAGTGGAGAAGTCGCGTATACGCAGTTAAGCTACAGTAAGGGAATAGCGAACTTGATCCTTGCGCTCGAGTCGTTATCCATTTTCGGTATCCATGTCTTCCTATTTGGGCCAGATGGAGCTGTTTGCTCCGAGGTACTGTAGAAAGAGAGGCTAACCTTAACCTTACTTTGTCTTGTTTCTAGAGTTGGCGCTAGCATTCCTGCCTTATTTAAGTTAAGGACCACTTGCGGGGTAATGTGGGCCCACCCAACTCATGTTTTAGCTGTTACGCTCCGCGGCAAATAGAAAGGACGCTCGCTCATTCTCGAATAATCCCGAGAAGAAAGCATGTCGAGATCCACAAGCGATCCGTCGCTTTAGATTTCCCTTGATCGTTTCAACTGTATCTGTAATCGACGATGAGGAAGAGAGAATACGAATAAGGTTATGTTCGGCGTTCGAATGTTGACGTAAGGTATTCAGATTCTCCGCCGGCGGAGACGACGAAGTCATTAAGGATGATTGCGAAGAGTCTTCAAATGATAGCGTCCCAGTGACCTTGAGTCTGCAGACCGGTGACGGCTAAATACGCACCATCACAATTCTACTAGTCGTTATGCATATTGTCGTACTTAGTAGCCGGGATAACAAAGGTTAATACATATACCCTGGTTATTGTTAAAATTCCATATAATTGTAGAATCTTGACGATATGATTCAACAAAACCCCCCTTGTTGATAGAATATATCAGAATAAATTTAACCTTTGTTTCCCCGGCTACTATGTATAACAGGCAGGATTAGTTCGCCCCATTTTTCTGTAAAGATTGTTTGCATTCTTTGCCGTGTGGACTTGCAAAGGTGGTTGAGATGCCTGCAGCCACTATCCCGCTGTCTTCTCTAATCCAACGAGCTACTGAGGAGAGTAGAGCAATTTGGGTCAGGACTGCGATGGAGCAGGTCGGCTCTCCAGGCTTTCAGTGGCTTCATGTTAATCAGTTGACCTTTGAGCAAACCCGATTCGGTGTTAGAAGTGGTGGGCATTTGTCCCAAATTTTTTCTGCTTGTCAGGTATGGTCCTCCAATTTGCCTAATATTCCTTGATTCAAGCTAAAATACAGGCAGTGACTTATGAGATCTTGGGTCACCCTTGACGGGGAAAATTCTTCTCTTTTCGACTTGTGGAGAAATCCCTTTTTCTAGTCACCTAATATACACGTTTGCGTCTTCGTGTTATCAACCGGTCAGACCATATGGTCATTCTCCTAGTTTATATCCTTCAGATCTTCCTTCAAACTTTCTCTCATCTGAGGGCTGAGCCCTTAAGACGGGATTCTGCCGCTACAGGGGGTTATTTACTAAGTGTGGAGAAGAGACTTGGCGCCGAGAAGGGCCTGCTTGAAGATCCTGCCAAGCCCAACAGAGAAGAGTTATTGCAGCAAAACTCTGCAGGTTTATGCGTCTTCAAGGATAGGAAATAAGCACTATGCAGTAAGAACCGGAGTTAAATGTAAGGTTACTTGGACAATCCGAAAGTAGAGTTAGAGGTTCTTTTCTCTCTCTCTTGACAGCGTATTATTCTGGAGTAAATACTTCTTTTTAGTTCAACGAATCCAATAATCACATAGAAGAGCACGACGCACTCACAAATGCTGTTTGAAGCACAAAGTAAAATAGTCAATACTGCTGCCTGTAGCTATGTGAATGCTAAGGAACAGCGCTGACGTTCTAACAAAAACGCCAAGAATTACCACCAGTTAAGCTAGAAGCAACCCTGGTGTAAAATTGTGTACGAAACTGCCGAAAACTACCGTCATAACCTTACGAGATGATTTAAAGTTTGTTTCGATTCAGCCAGAGTGAGCAACGCCCTATAAGCCGCTATAAGAAGCCTATAAGAAGTCTGTAGGATAAATAGGGCTGTGGAAAGCCCTGTAGATAGTGGAGAACACGCTGGAATCATGTCCTATCAGGAAAAAATAGATGGGTGTTATACGATGCGGTAGGGCGGTCTTACTCTGGCTGAATGAACCAAACAGTCTTAAAACGTAACGCCAAGAGCCGCACTAAGCGAGCTATTCAGAGTTCGTCCAAAGATCCCAGCGAAGCGTGCGATCAGGAATCTGCCGAGCGGGGAAACAATATGTACGTTTGCTCGGCGGTATCTTGGCAAGAAAATAGACATTAGGCGGAAAACTATTTACAACATACGGAAAAGTACCTATTCGTCGTCGAATGATTCCAGAATTCGACCCCCTTGCATCAAAGCGCTTATTGGTCCGCCTGTAACGGTATGGTGTTTGGTTTATGCTTGTTTACACCCAACTTTACTCCCTTCGCGCTACTTCAACATCTCCTGTAGGGTGTGACGGAGAAGTATAGTAGCGCGCCTATCACCATAATGCCACTTATTTGTCTACCTAGCTGAGCACATTGGCCTGTTCTCCTATTCTACTCCTCTCCAAAATCCTGCATCCCTACTCACTGACTGCCTTTCTTTCCCCTTTCTCTGATCCTACTATACCTTGCTGCCCATGAGGGGTTAGTCGCAGTTATATTGAGTAATGACCAGGTAAGCCCTGAATTATCCCCGTACTTTTTATCCTCCCTTTCTGACAGCACCCGGAAGCAAATTTCGGCAATTTTTATGGTCACGATCGTCGAAAGGATCCGAAAGAGCTCGTATAAACTGGGTATTAGCCAAGAGTCGTTTTGGTTTACCTATTCCGCTGTTATTAGCCGTTGGAGCATAGTTTGTGTGTGATTGATTGATTGTCTCTTGGTCCAAGTTAGAGCCTTAAGAATATAGTCACGTATAAATATGGCAGTTCCTCCAAGACATTTCGCCCTTTCATTGCACAGTCATCTCGCATCTACGTAGCGCATCATGGTTTCTAAATCAAGCATCGTAGGAGCTGTCCTCCTCCAACTGGCACTGACTGTAGCAGGTCAACAACCTCTCTACGGCCAATGTATGTAAATATTCCATTTTGAAGAAAAAGAAATATATACTAACATAGAACTAAGGCGGCGGAAATGGATGGAGCGGCTCATCTGAGTGTGCTGCAGGCGCGTGCTGCAGCTCCATAAATCCCTACTACTACCAGTGTCTCTCGGGCAATTGCTCGCCCCAGACGACCCCAACGACTAGCGTCCCAACGACCACAACTCCAGGTGGTTCGACAACAACCAGTCCAGCTAGTCCAACCTCAACCAGCATTTCATCCGGATGCGGACAGTCAAGTCTGAACAGCGGCACATATACGACTACTGTTGCCGGTCAGCAACGCCAATACACCCTGACGATGCCCTCAAACTACAATGCCAATAAACCTTATAAGCTCATTTTTGGACTCCACTGGCGAGATGGCACGATGAACGATGTCGTGAGTGGAAATTACTACGGCCTCAAGCCATTATCCAACAACAACGTCATATTCGTCGCGCCGCAAGGTCTCGGAAATGGCTGGGCCAACACCAACGGCAACGACATCACCTTCATTGACAATATATTGTCGACGTTGAACTCGAAGCTCTGCATCGACCAGACGCAGATCTACTCGACCGGGTGGAGTTACGGTGGAGCCATGTCGTATGCGCTCGCGTGCGCGCGTCCCGACGTCTTCCGCGGCATCGCCGTCATGTCCGGAGCGAACCTTAGCGGCTGCAGCCCCGGAACAAAGCCCGTCGCATACTACGGCCAGCATGGCGTTTCGGACAACGTGCTTCCATTTTCGCTGGGTGGGCAGATTCGAGACACCTTCGTCAAGGACAACGGCTGCACCTCGCAGAACCCGCAAGCGCCCGCGGCCGGCAGTGGGAAGCATATCAAGACTGTGTATAATGGCTGTTCGAGCGGTCATCCAGTGTGGTGGGTTGCGTTTGATGGTCCCCACGAACCCTTGGCAACTGATGCGGGAGCGGGCTCTTCTTGGACCCCGGATCAAATTTGGAGCTTCTTCTCTCAATTTATGTGAGCAGAAACATGCTGGAATATTTATTGCTTGTAAATAGTGCTTTTGGAGATATTATTGTGGAGTCGTAGTAATTTTACAAGTGGCGCAGCCTTTGTACAAAGATTTGAAGTATAACAGCGTCCGAGTTAAAAAAATCCTTAATTTTGAAGTTTCAACACCGCAGAATCTGCACCTTTCTTAAGCAACAGCTTCACGACCGCCTTGTACCTATTCCATACAGCCTAGATTAACGGCGTCCAACCAAAAGAATCCTTAGTTTCGAGCACCCTTCTCAAGTAGCAGCTCTATAACCGCCTCGTGCCTATTCGTTGTAGCCACTGATAACGGTGTCCAACCGGAAGAGTCCTTATCGAGCTCTGCACCTTTCTCAAGCAGCAACTTTACGACTGCTATATGCCCATTTGCTGCAGCCCATAATAACGGCGTATTACCACAAGAATCCTTAGTTTCGAGCTCTGTACCTTTCTCAAGTAACAGCTCCACGACCTCCTCGTGCCCGTTCTGTACAGCCAATAATAACGGTGTTTGACTATAATCGTCCCTAGTTTCGAGCTCTGCACCTTTCTCAAGTAGCAGCTTTACGACTGCTATATGCCCATTCGCTGCAGCTAATAATAACGGCGTATGACCAAAAGAGTCCTTAGTTTCGAGCTCTGTACCTTTCTCAAGTAGCAGCTTTACGACTGCTATATGCCCATTCGTTGCAGCCCGTGATAACGGTGTCTGACCAGAAAAATCCTTAGTTTCGAGCTCTGCACTTTTCTCAAGCAGTAGCTCTACAAATGCTTTACATCCATTCTCTGCAGCCCAGAGTAACAGCGTCCGGCTATACCTATCCTTAATTTCGAGCTCTGCACCTTTCTCAAGTAACAGCTTTATGACCGCCTTATGCTCATTTCTTGCAGCTAATAATAACGGCGTATTACCAGAAGAATCCTTAGTTTCGAGCTCTGCACCTTTCTCAAGTAACAGCTTTACGACCGCCTCGTGCCCATTCTTTGCAGCTAATAATAACGGCGTGCGTTTATAGATAGAAGAGTCCCTAATTTTGAGCTTTGCACCATTCTCAAGCAACAGCTTTACGACCGCCTCGTACCCATTTCTTGCACCTAATAATAACGGCGTATCACCAAAAGAATCCTTAGTTTCGAGCTTTGCACCTTTCTCGAGAAACAGCTTTATAACCGCTATATACCCATTCTCTGCAGCCCGAAGTAACGGCGTCTGACCAGAAGAATCCTTAGTTTCGAGCTCTGCACCTTTCTCAAGTAGCAGCTTTACGACTACTATATGCCCATTCTCTGCAGCCCGGAGTAACGGCGTCTGACCAGAAGAATCCTTAGTTTCGAGCTCTGCACCTTTCTCAAGTAGCAGCTCTACGACTACTATATGCCCATTCGCTGCAGCCCGTGATAACGGCGTCTGACCAGAAAAATCCTTAGTTTCGAGCTGTGCACCTTTCTCAAGCAGCAGCTCTACAACTACTTTGTGCCCATTCGCTGCAGCCCATAATAACGGTGTATAACCGTATTCAAAATCCTTAGTTTCGAGCTCTGCACCTTTCCCAAGCAGTAGCTCTACGACTGCTATATGCCCATTCCCTGCAGCTAATAATAACGGCGAATAACCAGTAAAGTCCTTAGTTTCGAGCTCTGCGCCTTTCTCAAGCAGTAGCTCTACAACTGCCTTGTGCCTATTCATTGCAGCCCATGATAACGGCGTCCGACCAGAAGAACTCTCAGTCTCGAGCTTTGCGCCTCCCTGAATCAGCAACTTCGCGGCCGCCTCGTGGCCCTCCTGTAAAGTCCACTCGTGTCCAGCATTCATTACGCACTTAAGTACTTCAGTAGGAAGTTCATTTAATTTTTCTAAGAATTCTGGCAATGTCCAGTCGAAAAAACGGCGAATATTTAATTCATGGAAGTTTAACAAAAATGAAACAGTGTTGAAAACAACATCTTGAATATCCTTTCCATAGTCCGCTTTTAAAAGATCAGTGTTACATGTATCTGAAGATATACCTAGCAATGCATAAATTTTATCCCGGGGGTCAGTTGCTTCGCTGTTGCGGAATTTTCCCAGCATTGTGTAAAGATCCCGCTTTTTAGCCCACCATGAGCTCTCTCGGTGAGAACCTGGCATTATATCAATGATAGATTGGCAGTGGAAGTCTGGGGTAATAGCTAGTAGGGATGGCATAAGAGCGAAGATGCTTGCCGAAACAGATTTGCTACCGCAAACGATATCAGCGGCTCGCGCATTGCCAGTTTCTTGTATAACCCAGACTCTCTTAAACCAGTTTCGATGAAGAAGCGATTGTAGGCCTTCGAACAGAAGGCCCCTCTGGTCAGGTCCCAGATCGCGGATCACGGTTGACCAAATATCGGCCCACTGCTTATGTGAAATTTCCTGGCGGTGCTGCTCCTTAGAGATATATTTAACACAATCTTCCTCTAGCCGCTTCATATAATGCATGACATAGTCTGTATCATATGTAGCCTCGCCTAACCAGATAATTACTCGTTCAGCCTTGCTATAAATAGACCTCATCTGCTGAACTTGCTGTCCTTGCTCTTTCTCATCGCTTTGATTGATACAAAGGGCATCGACCCAAAGGATCCGGTCTTCTTCTCGGTAACGGAGATCCCGAAGTGCAAGATATACGTTTTTGGTGACTGTCATTTTGTCGTGATTGATGATTAAATCGCAGGGTCTAGATGTGCTGCCCCATGTGTAAGATAAAGCCGCATAGTTGCGGATGCGGATATCTTCTGGTGAGGGGATCATTGACTCAAAAAGCTGACACTGAATAGGGTCGTCGTCGAGGCCTCCGAGCACTCGAAGAAGGCGAAAGGCAGAGCCGTTAAGGCTGATTGGCTTATACTTGAAATTCTTCATTTTTAGTGCTTAGAAGTGAGAACTGAAACATAATAGTGGAGCCACCCGCTATTATAGAGAGATATCTCATATAGTTGTTGAGAGTTGAAGTTGGTTGATGGTACTCGGTTATCTCCATTTCGCGGGGAATAAAGTCCACGTTTCCTCGGCTAAGCCTAAATGGCCCTAGTCTATATTACATAATACCCTCCCTCCGATGTCTCCACGTTTCCTAAAGCCCTACAGAACTATTTGTTTCAAGGTATTTGTCTGGACAGTCAGAATGTCAATTGTACAATCCATTTGTGTATCCAGAGCTTCCGGCCTATATAGTTATATATAGTCAGTTAAGAAGAAGAGATTTCTTTTCTTTCTTCTTTGCACAAGATAATATAAGAGGATTCAACCCGTTTATTTTGTGTCACCTACAGCTGTNAGATACTACAGGATATTGGATACGCGCTGTAGTATAGTAGTTAGTACAGGAGAGAGGGTCTATATAGTCCAGCTCTCCCTCCCATCCAGTTTAGAGATTTTTCTCTTCTTCTGGGCACAAGATAATATAAGAGGATTCAACCCGTTTATTTTGTGTCACCTACAGCTGTACTAAGCCAATCGACAGTATTCCATGCAGAGTTGATGCTAGTTTGTCAATAACCTCTTCATCCATTGTATTATTAGTAGTATATGAATTTTCCAAGATAGTTCTAGATTATTCTCAGGAAATACAGGCAAACCTCGACGTTTTTTAGTGGGAGTCGATAGAAGTAGAACAATTTAATTTGAATTCTTACTTATTTTTCATTGGACGACATGAATCATATCATACCATGCAAATGACTGAACAACCAGCCAACCGATCATGTAGAAGAAGTAATGATAAGTCATCAGAATCATCCCATTATTCCCCCGGTAGCCTTGACCTTAGAGCATAAATCAACTAGTCAAACAACCTAATGAGCAGCAACCCCATTCGACGAATGCTCTCCATGACTCCCCCTAACCGGCGCCCCATTATTCTCACTGCAACTCAATGTGACCCCCTTCATCCCATTCGCGATCCTCTTCTCCCTATTCTTCGCCATTCCATTGTGCGTACCATTGAAGCTCAAATCACTAATCCCATCATAACCCTTAATCCCTGTAGCCTTCTCCAACCGCGTCGCCAAGTCATCCGACACTTCACGAAAGATTGCAATTTGGCGCTTGATGATTTCTTCCTTGCGGCAGTTCGCCATGTGACCTGAGACGTTATTGATGAAGCGTTCTTTGGCTTTGTCGTCGAAGACTTTTTCCCAGAGGGCGCGGGGCGCTTTGAAGTCTTCCTCACGGACCTCCGAGAGGAAGGTGACGGCATTGCCAGTGAAGTGAGCGTGCAGTTTATCGAGGTTGACGGTGCGTTCACGGAAGTGGATGGGTTCGATGGAGGAGATATAGTTGGGACGAGAGCCTTGATTGAAGAAAGCCATGGAACCGTCGCGTTGGAAGTTGGCCATGCGGTAGGTAGTGCGAGGGGCGTTAACTGGGAGTTGTTGGTAGTTTACGCCAACACGGTGACGGTGAGCGTCGGGATACGAGAAGAGACGAGATTGGAGAACTGGGTCGGCGGATGGTTCGATACCTGGGACCATGTGAGCGGGATTGAATGCAATTTGTTCGATTTCAGCAAAGTAGTTGACGGCATTCTCGTTGAGAGTAAGTTCTCCAACCTTGCGGAGAGGGAAGTCTTTGTGAGGCCAGACATGGGTAAGATCGAAGACGTTAATCTTCTCCTTCTCCCATAAATCTTCGGCCTCCTTAGCAGTCATGGTTTGGACCTCGAGAGACCACTTGGGATAGTCGCCCTTTTCGATGGCTTCGTAAAGATCCTTTTGTGCGTAATCTGGTGACTTGGTGGCAGCCTCTTCTTGAGTGAGGAACTTAGTTCCTTGCTGTGAGATCATATGGAATTGACAGTAAACCCATTCACCCTTCTTGTTGACGAGCTTGACAGTGTGTCCAAGATAACCATGCATGAAACGCCATCCGTCAGGAATACCTCGATCGCCCATAAGAATCATAACCTGATGAATGGACTCGGGATTCTGAGAAAGATAATCCCAGAACTGCGTCGAATCGTCAGCTCCCGTAAGGTGAGTAGCTGGATCCCGCTTCTGGGTGTGAATGAAATGAGGGAACTTTGCTGGATCTCTCAAAAAGAAGACCGGAGTATTGTTCGCCACCAGATCCCAATTTCCCTCATCAGTTCTGAACTTGACAGAGAATCCTCGGGGATCACGAGCACAGTCATGCGAACCAGACTCGCCGCCCACAGTCGAGAATCGAATTGAAATGGGACATTCTTTTCCTTCTTGGAACATGTCTGCAAGACATAAATCATCCAATGCATTCGTAGTTTTGTATACACCATGAGCTCCACCACCCTTGGCGTGCACAACACGCTCGGGGATTCTCTCTCGGTCGAAATGTGAGAGGAGATCGATCAAGTGGAAATCTTGAAGAAGTAGCGGTCCATTCTCTCCCATACGTTGGGTTTCGTATGGGTGGGGCATTGGGACGCCATTTGAAGTTGTGTAGACAGTGTCGCCTGATTTGGCGTTCCTATCATCTAGATAGTTGCGATAGTGATCGCCGGCTTTATGTTGGGCAGACATTGTGGTAATTGAGAATGAAAAAAAATATATATATGTGAAAATGTAGTAAAGTGAAGAATCAATTGTTTTTCAAAGACGAAGATCAATGAAGATCAATGAAGTATATATATAAGACTACATCTTGGGGAGGACAATAATATATGCTCTATTCCCCGCACTTGGCTTTGTTCCCTGATGACGGCATTGATGGCTAATATGTCCCCTTTCATTGGTGGAATAGGTAAAGGAAGGTTTATTACAAATATGTTGTATGGACTAGCTTTGAGGTATAAATCCGATCTGAGCACGGATGGGAGATCGAGAACTTCTCGACATGAAATCTTACTTAATCCAAGGACTTCTCGACATGAAATATTACTTAATCCTAGGACTCTCCATGTGAAATCTTACTTAATCCACAAGGACTCCCGACGCCACACACGATCTAGAAGGCATAACTCATGTAAAAGATATTAGAAGACATAATTCATGCAAAAGATGTTTGAAATACATGTTCCACCAAGACTCGTGTACATCCTCTGATCTCGGCACTTGTAGAGTTGAGAGTTTTGCTGACACAGAACTAGCTAATCCAGCCTCATGACCTCGATGGCGAGAAGGCGTTGGTGAAAGCGCGAACTAGTTCTTATGCTTTGGACGAAGGAAAGCAAGACATTGTCTAGTTGGGAAGATATCATGCAAGCCATTCCTTCCTTCCTTCCTCCCATTCCATCTCTCACATTGGGAACCACTTCCCCCAGCATCATATATCAAACTCACCACCATCACCATCCCCATCCCCATCCCCATCTCCACACATCCGACGTCGTTACAAGGCAAGAAAGAATCAAGCAAATCAGGGTCCAGCCTGGCCGCCCGCTTAGCTAATGCACAGGGATTTACATTTCCCCCAGCGAGCACGATGATTGGTTGCTGCAAGACTACACACACACATCCATACATAGATCTAGACTAACCTAACATAGCGCGCAAAGGTGTTTGTTGCATATCTCAACAAGTCATTTTTGTTCAACGTGCGACCCCATCAAATGAGCCACTTCTTTCTTACCTATCTATCTATATTCTTCTACAACTCAACTTAATCCATCAATAAATCAATAAATAATCTAATAACTATTCTAGAACTCAGTAAAGAAAGAGGCTCAATATTTCTATACTGGTATGTATAGATTTATTTAATTTTAATTGTCGTTGCTAGAACTACTTAATTGAGAATTGAAGTCGAATATAGATAGGTAAAAGAGAAAAATACTGTAACAGGTGAAGAAGAGAGAAAGAAGTCGAACGAACGCTCGAGTATAACTTAACTTATAACTTATTCAATTTTACCCGCAATAAGTTAATTGAACGAAAAGAAAGTGTTTGCGAATAACTTAGCGGGAAGCAGTTTAGTTTTACAATGAATGAATGGCCTTGAATGAATAGAATATATTGATTAGCAAAGGATATTTATTATATTACCTTCGATAAGTAAGTATGTTGTGATTCAGGAAAGTAAGTAAGTACCTTAGAAAATGAGGGTATTCCCAGTCTGCACAACACTGATTGATATGACGTCAAGAATCGTCTTATCACCAGGCCAGGAGAGACACGCAAAGTATATGAAATACAATATAAAGCATTATATTTTTTGGTATTTTATCAACGCTATGCTATGCTATGCACCAACTTTTCTTTCCGATCCATAAGAAAAATGCCCCTGGTATCCTCCCCCCCCCCCCCCCCCCAAAAAAAAAACCAACGCTATGATATGAGTATCCAATCCCCATGCTATCTGCAATTCAACAGCTCCAAAATCGTACATGTCGCAGTAAGAACTCCTGAAACTCCTTTACATATATGCCAAAGCTGCGCCAAAAGGGAAGAGGTTTTCTTCTGTTCTTTCTTTCTTTCTTCCTTCCATCAATATCCAATGCAGCCAGCAGCTTCTAACGCTTAAACATATAATGTCCATACATACCACCGACCTCAGCCCGAGCAACAGGAATCTTTCTCATTCCCCAGTGATTCGCTCCCCACTTCCAGTCGCGCCCTCCCGTATCTGCATGATCCGCGTTCCGGACCAGCCAGTATCGTCGACCTGCTTCTTTGACGCACCAGCCAGCGCGTTTGACGAGTGTGCTGTTCGACATCAACTTGTACACCTCGGCGTTGATTTCAAGGACTTCGAGTGGGAGGGTGTCGTTTCGTAAGACTGGACAGCTGGATCCGAATAAAGTGGAGAGATCGAGTTGGCGATATGTGAGGTCGGATACGTCAATGTAGTGGAGGGTGTGAGGGATCCATTGTAATTGTTCTTCAATGCTAGCTTCTTGGTTGGGGACGAAGAGTTGTCGAATATCATCTAAGACTAGACCATGGCCAAGTCCTAATTCCTCAAGATGTTTGGTGAGTGGCAAAAGGAGTGGAATATGCGATTTATCCATTTCACTACCTTTGAGACTCAAGGATCGAAGAGATGCTGGAAGAACTGGTAGGAGGGCTGTAACTTCTGAGCGGTTGAACATTTCATGAGACTTGATATCGGAGCCAAGATTGAGGTAGACCAATGTTTTCGCAGCTGGATGGTTGCTCAAGAACTCTACCACTCTTGCACCAGAGAGGTGGGAACATTTGCTCAAATTCAAGTGAGTGAGCCTGGCGGTGTGCGGGATAGAGAAAAGGATATCGTCGGTGATGCGGGTATGTGCGACATCGAGATGAGTCAATCCTTGAAGACGTGGGAGGATAGCTTCGAAAACAGAGGAAGGAAGACTAGTGCATTCGTGGAAGCTCAGCCTGGTCATCGGCAGAACATCAGGTAGCTCGCAGGTACTGATAACGGTGGTGATAGCATCGCGGAACGAGGCGGAAGAACATGCGCAGAAGTCCAGGCCTTGTAAATTTGGTAGTTCACACAGAAGCTTCCTGATGACGTTCGCATCCATATCATCATCAATGTGCTCCTGGCTCAGGAACTCTCTCAAGTTTGGTGTCAAGTTTAGACATTCAAGTAGTGTTACCGGAATCAGATTCAGTGTCTCTGCACGTTGCCTTGCTGTGAGACCAACACCGGTTGGGTTGAAGTGTGAGAAGTCCAGGCGCCGTACAATCGTACCCAGGGCATTATATTCTCTAATGTGACTGAGGAACTTGCGGAACACGCGGGAGTGAGGAATTGTAATCTTCTTGTAGAGAGTGCCGAGAGTAGCTGAATGCATAGTGCGTGAAGTAAGAAGTAGAGACATCAAATCAACGTTTCGCGGAGTGATTCCACCAGGAGGGATATCGGTAACGAGCTGATCGATGATGGAGCCTAATTTAGTTAGCACAACCCCGTGCAAAAATGTAGACAATACGCTAGACCTCAAGCCCCCTGGCAGTCCGTATGACCTTCCATGAATTGTAGCTAGTGTTCTTTGTTTTCCAACGCCTCATGAGAAACTAAAGTCATGTGACCACTTCATTCACTAGAATCCGAAGGATCGATATTCCGGAGCCGGTCCTGCCGAAGTATATTGGTGGCGAAAGATAAGGCTTCAATGGTCCAGGTGGGAAGATACTTCATAAATGGAAATAGCTTACCAAGTAATTCCGTGGGCAGAGTCTCGATGGGAGATTTTCCAGGTACAGGTGCATCGTCCTTAATTGGGGCCTTGTCCGTCGAATGCTGTGATTGAAGACCAACCTTGGATTCCTCCCTGCTATCCCATCCCCAGCCCATTCCGAGGCTCTTCAGATCACCGTAGCTCTTGCTCGCAATCTTGCCACGTACAGCAATCTGCTTCCATCCTCGGAATCCCTCGCAAGGGCAAACAAAACCATGGAGTGCGCTGTGAGGATTTGTCAATGGCCACATTCTCTGGTGGTCGACAACATCGGTTTCCGTGGGAGTCAAAGAGCCTCCACTGTCGCCTTCATCAATGGCGGTCTCATTACCACCAGCCTCATACCTCAGATAAGAACTGATCTTGGTATCGGTGAAGGATTGTACGATTCCAGCCGTGTTTTCCTTCACACTAGAAAAACTGGTACGATCCACACGATCAGATTTGGGTGGCGTAATTGAAAGTTTGCGAGAAGTCAAAGCAGGAGCTGATTTCAATGGCCTCGAGGGCAACAGGATATTTGTGTTTGCTACGGCCATATTGAAGTGTTTTATCGTTTTTGGTTGTGACCCCCCAGTAAAGCAAAGCGAATGCGGAAAGGAGGGTGACTTTTATATCCAGTCCCCGTTGGATGGTCAAGTGCTCGAGACCAAGGACTGAAAGGACGAATAGACGGTGAGGATTTTGAAGGATTCCAATGGTGTTATGAATGGAGAAGAGTAGAAATTTTTAGAAAAAGTGATGTGGTCGCACTCGCACTGAACGGAGGTTGATCAAAGAACTTGCAGATGTTGGATGGGTTGAAAAGAGGTTCGGGAGGAAATTCTCTTAGTCACCGATTTCGTAAGAAAATTCCAAAGCACAAGTTTTTAATATGCAGGGAAGGAGGAGATATTCTTTTTAATGTGTGACAAAGGATGAAATTATTAGATAAAAGAAAAGAATAGGAAGTGATCAAATGGGAAGATTGTTGAGTATTTTTGAATAGAAATACTTTCGTAGGCTGCCCGATATAGTTCATAGTTTGCCGGGAGTAGTCTTCTGTTGTGGGTAGACAGACGGCTGGTTTAGTCTATACGGCTCTTGCCCATACGAATAGGGAAAATAGTACAGCAGAAGAGATGGAAAAAGGCGCAAAGATGTTTCAAATATTTCTCCAGACGTCCAGTGCGTACTAATCAAATCACTACTTGCAGTCAGTCTTACCAGCCAACAGCTCTGCGCCCCAAACATGCCCGGGTGATTTGCCCCTGAGTCATTGAGTAATCAGTGAAGAATGATCGAGGTTGGATGAGCCAGTACGAGCCATGTAATTCTTGATATGCGCGATGCGAAGAATTTCATTCATTGTTCGAGAAAGTCGATAGTCGCGATCTGCGCAGGCTAACGGTTATAAAAAGGAAAAAAGCTTTCCAACGCTACAACACAAAACCTCCTTTCGGGCTAGCCGCGTGAGTTGGAGCCAATCCGACAGGGCGCTAGAAGCTTGTCTTTGTCAACGAAACCTCGAGCGAACAAGACTCGTGACGAAACATGGCATCGAGAAAGCCATCGATGTACCTCTTTCACGATGCAAGACAGCCGCCTCAGACAAACCACGCTCTCTCCTCTTGTTCTTGCTCTTGCTCACTTGAAGGTACATCTGGGGCAGCGGAGAAGCTCGAATCAGACGACTTGGCAAAGATGCAAAACATTCAACTATTACGTGTTATGTATTGGAAGCCCCTCTGCTTCAGTACGAGAGTCATGCTCCCAGTAGACCAAGCAGAGGATTCCTATCAAGTAATGAAATGAAGGTATTCGATGGGATGAAAAGTAGCGAGTCCTTTTACTATGCCTTTCCTTCTACTCTAGGAAAGACCCTGATGATTATCATTTCATGCTAAGTGAACCAACCTGCCTCCAACTCCACACAGGAGTCAAGTGGCAGGGAAGGAGGCCTGACGCATTTTTGAAGCCTTCTTGCGCCAGCTTCACTCAACCCCATACACGGGTTAAGTGGCCGGGAAAGAAGTCTGACGCATTTTCGGAGCCTTCTTGCGCAAAAATGGGTACAGTAAACATAACGTTATGCCACTCATGCAGCGAATCATCACCATGCATGCACACAGCGCCTCCGTACAACGATGGTGTGCGGGGATGGACAGGCGAAATGCACGCCGAAGTCGGTGGGTGGTGGTACGAAGTAGTGTGTCCTGTAGTGTATCGCTTACATTCGGTTACCTCAGGGTGGACGTCTCGAAGAAGACAGACATAACCCAACAGCCCGGTGCCGACGGACAGAGCTGTTTGTTTGCTACTATGCTGTCTGTACCTACCGTAACTTACCTCGTACTGTACTGTCTGCTCCTTCTGCTCCGTCTACTCCGTATTCTCAGACAGTCCCGGTCCCCCCGGCCCCAGTCGCATGTCCTCCCCGACCTCGAGTTCCTCTCTCTTCTCTCACCCAACTCACTCCACCCGTCTAACGTGCGGAGACACCGCGTGTGCGTATTACGAGGTCGTTAGGAGTCGGTGAGCCTCAATCTAGGAACAGGATAGGCTGAGTGCCAAGTGAAAGTATGGGGTAATAGTTTCCTTCAGTCTGCATGCATGGGGGATTTGCTTCCCCCTCCACATTTTCTGGGCGCAAATCAAGAAAGAGAAAGGGGTGGTGGTGGTGCTTTGTTCGCTCGCTCCTTGTACAAAGTACTGTACAGTACCAGTGTATCCTTACTGTACTTCTGAGAGGGGAGATCGACGCCACCCACCGGGGCACTCTGATAATACCTCTCTTATTGTTTTACATGCAGACGCGGATAGTTCAGGCCCTTCACGTGGATTACAAAAGTCCATTTCATTCTCAGCTCATCCATTCTCGTCGCGCTAAGCCTAAAGGTGTTCGTTCATTCAAGTCATTGTTACTGTAGAACAAGCACCCGGCACCGTTGCATCGCCGAAGAAAGCTTACTTTTACTTTTGCAGAAAGCTTACTTTTCTTTTGCCTGACAACAAGAAAACAACTCAAGTCTCACCAGTGAAATAAGCTTTGCACAACAAAAAAGTCAAGTGAACTTGCATTGCAAATCCGTAGAAATCAGATCCACTCTCACTTTATCTTCAAATACACTACTTTCCTTTTTTTACCATTCACAAATCTCAAAACGATCCAACCAACGCCCTTGCTATCCGTCCCATATTCATAATATATCCAGGAGCTTGTTTGTGCACTGCATAAGGCACAAGCTACCAGAAGGGAAGATATTAAAAGCTGCCACCTTAGGTATCAAAAACAGTGCCGAAAAACTCCATGCTGTTCCTCCTGTTGTAGCTGGCTGATTCCTGCCCATTCCCATTTTCATATCTACCGACCATTGTTGAAGCGTTTCGGTTTCATTCTTTCTTTGCATTCGTCACAGTACCATTTTGCTATATCATGTCAGTTTTCTTGATTTTTAAAATGATTGAGACAAAGGTCAACCCACCATTACCCTTTGGAGCGACCCGCAGGCCAACACATTCGAGATGAAACCATTCTTTCTTGCAGCCGGAATGATCGCATGCAACCATTTCGCCATAGCTGACCCCGTTACAATAGCAGTAGGTAGGTTCATCCGGGCCAGGTTCAGGATCCTCTTCATCATCTTGCGCACTACCCGTTGCATCTTCCATTTCTGAGTTTTTCTGTGCGATAAGTTGGGCAGCTGCACCAGCCCCTTTCTTATGGCTTCTCTTGACTGTTGAGGGCGCATCAGCAAAACTGCGGGATGATCTTGATCGAACAGGCTCAACAAAAGTTGGCATTGCTGGAGTTGACGGTTTGCTTGCCCTCCCACTTTTAGTAGTTGTTATCGTGGTTGTCTTGATTGATTGTAAAGCATCTCCATTTGATTCACTAGTCTCCTCTCTCTTCAACGGCTCTTTGGTAGTTCCTACAACGATGCCACCCATCACATCTGGGTTTTGAGCCTCTGCATCCTCAAGCATATGTTCGCCTTTTGTGTTTGTGGTACTTTCTTTCATTGTCGCTTTGATTTCTGGGATACTCTTTGCCGTTAGAGCGGCAACAGGTGCAAGATCAGGTGTGCCAGGCGTATTGCCGTTTGGCTTATTAGATGCTGAAGATGGCCGTCGTGCCGTGTCGGCGAGCGATTGTATTGAATTCTGTCTAGCTCTGACAGAAGCTGGTCTGGTAGCAATTCCTGGCGCAGGAGAACCGCGACCCGGTGGTTTAATAATATCGGGAAATGTACTTCGTATTGGAGAGGATGCTAATGATGGGGACATCGCTGTCGAGGTCACTGTGTTATTCCTATGAAACCCTGGTTAGTAACAGAATTAGACTGATCAAAATTATCAACGTACCTTTTTCTTGATTGTCCATTGGGTGCAGCTCTTGGTCGCTTCTTTGGCACTTCAGGCGCCGGAGTACCTCTTGGGCTTCCTGCCTTAGTCTTCGCAGCTGTCCCGTTGCTGCCAAATACCCCGCTTAAAGCCCGTTCCATTGGAGCCCCAGCAGGCGGAACTTTCTCAACCTTCCTTCTTTTGGAGGGAGGATTCACAGTTGTTCCAGCGCCATTTGTAATTCCTAGACCTACGCCAACAGAAGACTCCGCGGCCGCAGCTTTTCGAACTTTGCTGTTACCGTGGGGCTTTTTATTCGAGTCGACTTTTCTGCCATCGTGAGTATCGTCGAAATCCGAATCCACGTGTTGTTGTGTTTTCCCTTTCTTTGCAAGCATAGCTTGCTTCCTCGCATCGCTTCTGGCAGCGGCCTCTTCTGCGAGCTGCTGTGCTGCGGCCGAGAGATTATTAACCGACGCTACATCTCTTCTAGAATTTCCACCGGCCGCTGTCTTAGGTGCACGATTTTCTGGATACGCCCAATGTGTAAGACTACCGTATCGTGCCTCTTCGCTCACTTCGTTCTCGATGTGGGGGAAAATATGATCCAGACGCGAAAGTTGTTTGTTGAGTGCTTCGCCAGCTGTAGAAATGACGTGGTTCTTTTCGTCGAGTGAAACTAACATGTTCTGCATCGTCATAGCGCATGCTTGAAAGTGTCGTCGTCGGGGCATGTTGGGTGCATGATAGACGGCGTAAGCTGGATTGACTGGTACGAAGGGGTCCATGTCCAACAGAGGCGAAGCCGGACCACCATTACCATTTGTTGTGCCATTGACATTGTTCTGGGGAGCGGCAGGGGCAGATCTGGGATCGGCAGGATAATTGAGCGTCGTCGACGGAGGTGGGGTGTTGAGCGCGACATCAATGAGTCTGGCCAGCTCTTCTTCAGGGCCGAAGATTTTCGCATCTACTTCTTTGAGTAATGTAAAGTGTCGCACGAGTTCTTTCGGCAAGGCAGAGATGGCATCTGCGAACTGGGTTATCGCAGGGAATATTTCAATCGGTTGTTCGGCATTTGGCAATGCATCAACACCGCCGATAGAACCTCTGGGACCCAGAGGACGAGCGTTCGACAGAGAGGTTCTCGGTGGATTATTTCGTGTTTGGCGCAAAGGCTGAGCTCTGCGGCTTGAGGACGGGTCGGAAGGAGGAGGTTTTGCTGTTTTCATCGTGAGTGCGGAGGTGGTTTTTAATTACAAGGAGTCGGGTTATGAGGAGAAAGCTGTGCGACACGCGCAAAAGAAGTTTGAAGAGTTCGTGGATGTAAATTCTAACTCTTGAAATCCATTGAGATTTGACACCGGTCTCTAGGGAAATTTCTTGAAACTCCGAATTTATTCAGATGTGTGCTGGCTTGGTAATTGTCGAAGAGCTGCTCAAGAGGTGGGTGACTTAAAATGCGCCATTCAAAATGCCGGGAGTAGGACTATGGTCGCTCGGTATATAATTTTTCCGACCGAAACTAACTTGATGTAATGACTTGGACCGAGATATATTTTTAGTGGACGGAGTACAGACAAGCCTCTTTTTGAATATCGTCCGGGGTGCGCAGATCATGCGCGAATATATGGTCACAACATTCATAACATTCACAATCATCCCTATGCTACCGTCTGAAAACCTCTATATCTATTGGATATCTATTTTCTATTCATTTTTCAAGGGACTTCTGCTACACATTCATGATGCTAGTATCTCCATTCACTGCTATGCTGTAGCCAAACACCTTCTAAAAAGCAAGTATGCTTAAATCCCAAAGCCTTCGCCCAATGCTCTTCTCAAACTCCGAAAAACGCTTGATTTCTAACGCACCTTTGATTTGACCGTTCTCGCTCCATTAGACAAAGCTCTCTCTTCCACATGTTTCTGCTTCCATTGCCATTCAACTAACACAGGTAAGAACTGCCAAAGGTCGAACTCGGGCCATAAGCAGTCTAAGAACACAATCTCTGTGTCTTCATGGCATTGCCATAACATGAAGTCGCTCAATCGATTGACCCCACTAGTTCGAATCAAAAGATCGAGCGGTGGGTCTCCGGCAGTGAATAGATTTTCTTCGATTGTCTCCGTGGTTATGGTTTCTGGGTCTGGGAACACTGAAATGTCCTGGCTTTGCGTCGGTGGTGACTCGGGGTTGAGTGTAGTGGAGGAGGACACAGATTCGTCTGCTTCGGATATCGTCGATGGGGTGGGGGAACTTGAGCGTAGGTGTGTGTTTGGTGCCGAATCAGTATTCCTCGACATGATCTTTTGTGAAATTCGCGTTTGGGAGAAAGGTCGCTGGTGAGTATGTATCGGCTTTGAGTATTCCTCGACGGTGGTCTTGATAGCAGTTGTGATTTCGTCTCGAGACGTATAAGGAAAGCAAATATTGAGAGCGCAGCTGGTCAAAGTAAGCATATTTGGTTCTTGGAAATGGGCAGTTCACTCACTCTCCGTTGTTCTTCGTCATCTCGACTGTTCTATCAATAGCTTCCAGCACATCATCCTTCACCAGATTTCTCTGCCCAAGAATCCGCACACTGGCACCATACCTGTCCAGCAAGTCCCCATGCTGTGATAATTGCAACAGCTTAACCTTAGCCATCTCCATAAGCGCATCGACCTCGTATTTCGACCTCTTGAAATTCTCTATGCTAAATGCATAAACCGTAACTACCTTCACTCCTGCCTTGTAGCAAACCTCCAAGATCTGCCAGAAATGTCAGCGCATGCATAACAAACCACATCCGAAGTACCACAAACCCTTGTTAATGCCTCAAATCCCAAATTATGTCCCTCCACTGTTTCTATCTTGTGGCTCCTGGCAAATCTTCGGTTTCCATCCATCACGAACGCGACATGTTGAGGTATAGGACCTTGCTGTAATGCGCCAATAAGTAATCCTCGCAATTTCTCAATACTCCATTCGACTGGCGGCGACGACAGCATCCATTTTCGGAGCTGAGAGACGTGTCTAGAGGACATGCGAGCGAGATAGCTGAATCGAAGACTGAAATTGGAAGTTAGGCCTCGTTGTTGGTGAGAGTATTCTCTTCACTATGAGTGATCGCCAGATTCGACTGCTTGAAAAAGACCTACAAGCAAAATGTTGTTCAGATCGTACTTACTCAATATTGAAAGTACAATAAATGCAACAAAAAGTTGAGTTGCCGCAGAACTGCGGCAGCACATGCAATTTACAGTACTTGCGCCGTTTTAAACCAGCAAGGTAATCTTACCTTCCGTACAAGCCTCGCGGGATTTGCATCAGGCCACGTCCACATCCGCATCGTCCTTTCCCGATCGTCATTGAAAAGGCTGTTCAACTCACACCTGCGTCGCATCAATTCAGTTCAATTCTAGACTCCTCCTCCGCCAATTGCTATCGCCAATGGTCACAATCCGCTCTCATTGTGAATAGTCCTCTACCGCAGCAAAAATGATATCCACAGGTTTCGCCGACGTCCCCGTAACCCGCAGCCTTGTCTACACGATCATCTTCACATCCATCCTTGTGAGCATTGCAGATAGTAAACACTTCTTTTATATCCAGCTCGATCCACATTTACTGCGCTACCGCCAATTATGGCGCATGTGCGTTTATCAGCTATGTTATACGAATTCGACGGAAGTGTTCTTTGGCGCTATGACTTGGTATAATATGAGGGTTGTAGAGAGGCTTTGGGGGAGTAGGAGGTTTGCTGTGAGTTTTTACTTCTTCATTTTCTCCTTCTTCCCCGATATGTTACTAACATGAAGGGATCATAGTCGTTCTTGTTACTGTGCTTCGCATTCACATCCCTCGCAACACCAATCCTCCTCCTCATCCTGCGCCCGCTCTCCCTCTATACAATCAACTACCTCCCCGCAGGGCCCACCTCCCTCATCTTTGCCGTCCTCGCGCAATACCATGCCATTATCCCACACCAATACAAATACAAAGTCGCCGCGACATCTAACCCGTCCATGACGGAAGAGAACTTCGTCGGTGTTACTTTTTCCGATAAGTCGTACATCTACCTCCCAGCAGTCCAGTTATGTCTCTCGCAGTTTCCTGGATCGCTGATTTCAGCGGTGGTTGGTTGGGTGGTGGGATATTTGTGGAGGAACGATGTTTTGCCGACGGTGGTTACGAGGTGGAGGCTGCCGGGATGGATGGTGGGTGTGAGGGGGAGGAAGAGAGGGGAGGGCTTTGAGGGGATGAGGAGGAGATTGGAAGGAGAGAATTCGAGTGCGGTGGGGACGGGGGTGGAGGGACAGGCTGAGGGGGAAGGTGGAAGGAGAAGGACGTTGGCGAGACAGTTTTTAGATCAATTTAGTGGCCCCTAGGGGATGTGTATAAGTACTTTCAGTTTTGTTACTGGTTTGTGTTGAAGCGCTGGTCGACTGATGCGCCGGACCTTTTGAAACTCGTGTCAAGATGAACTATTGAACACCAAATGGATTGCTTGCCGGTGTTGCAGAGGCAAGCCGGGACATCCAAGAGCTTCTAAGAGGCCCTCGCCAGTATGGTAGGCAGTTCCTCCGTTAAATATCCCATTCCTCGAATCCACTTCTCATTCCTTCTCTGCCATCGCCCCTCTATCTCTTTCCCTTAGTTTACCTCACACAATAAGCACAAGCTCTATTCTCACAGGTTCATCATAACAAGCATATACAAGAACTAAATAGTATATATTTTCCCTGTAAGATCAAGAACCAAGACGCCCATCAATGCAAAATCCAATCGCTCAACGACTGGACCACTAATACTATATACATCTATGTATATATGCGCTTGCCTATGTAGCCGCTCACACCCACCCGCTAAATAATGCATCATCATCCATCCATCCATCAAACCATTATCTTGACCAGAAAAAAGCAACCACAAAAATTATCAAATATCCCTAAATCTCCTCCCAAACATCAAAATTACTACGCAGCATCTCCATGCGTTCCAAGCTTTGCGTGGCCTTCTCTATATTCCAATTCGTCTCACACGGTACCGTCTTCCAAAAGCTGTTCGTCGATTGTGTGCTTGAGGGTAGCCAATGAGTTGTAAACCAAGCAGTCACGAGTCAAGGTATTACCAGGGGTTCCCGTGATCTCTCAATCCAAAGGTCTTGCAGCGCATCCAAAGAAGAGCATGCCCATCAAAATCAAGATCCAATACTCTGACTCAAATTCGATTTACCCGGTCCCTGCTGCCTCTTCAGTGTCCTCAACTCCTCTTCCACCCTTCTCCTTTCCGCTTGCTCGGCCTATCATTTACGTTAGCTTCGATCTACACAACAATAGCTCTCCCATAGACAAGAAAGAACAGAAGAAGAAAAATCTCACCCTTAGAGCCCTCGCATTCTCCGCCCTCGTATCCCTCATCATCTTCTTAAACTCGTTCTTCAGCACCGTCGTACTAGTGTTCTGACCCATGCCCCCCGAAACCGGTGTCCCATCCCCACCTGGACTTTTCATTCCCATCCATCGAACCTTCTCATCACTCAACTGCGCTTCCAAACCCTCCCTCTCATCTCTCAACTTATCGATTTCGCTCTCCAATTTCTCACGCTCGCGCTCCCACTCTATGGATGCTTTTGTCATGAGCTCGTACTCCTCGATTGTTTCTTCCAGCTCCCGTTTCAGCTCTTTCACTTTAGCCTCTTGTTCTGCACTGGGCGGGCTAGGCCCCGCTGGACGAGCTGCTTGTAGGGTGGCGATTTCGCCTTGAAGAGCAAAGTTCTTGCTGTGGAGGGCATCGATCTGTTCTTGGAAAGCAATGTTTTTATTCGTAAGGGCGTCGATTTCTTTCTGGATGAGAGGATTGGAAGCGACTTCTGCAGCACGTTGTGCTCGGGAACCATATGCACCGTCGAGTTCGGCTCTTGCGATCACTACTTCGGTTTGTAACTCTGCAATCTTCATGCTGATTTCCTCGACTTCCTTCTCTTTGCTCTGAAGCAGCTTATCCTTCTCCCTAATAGATGCTTCATATGCTACTCGAGTTGTAGCTGCCGCAGCTAATGCAGCTGATAATTCTGCGATTCTGGCCTCATGGTCGGTCATCTTGCCTGTGTACTCAGCATTATTAATGCCGTGATTATCTTTCAGTTCTTGGAGTTCTTCTTCTAGCTTAGAAATCTTCTTATTTGCGACCTCAAGCTGGGTTTCTAGATTGCGGTTATTGGTTGCAAGATTAGCAATCCGTTCTTGGGAATCACGAGTTGTGGCTACGAGTTGCTCTTCCACTTGACGATTCGCATCACTGAGACTGGAAATCTTCTCCGCAGCCTCGCGGTTAGCATTGGTAAGCTCTTCTTCATGCATCCGGCGGGCATTTGCAAGTTTTTCCTGTATCTCACGGATTGCGGTTGACTCAGTATTCGCCCGGGACTCTGAATCCATCTTCTCTGTCTGTCTTGCTTTAGCGAGTTGGCTCATCACATTGCTGAGCTGTTCTTGGAGGTCGTTCGCACTGCGCTCCGTCTTTTCAAGTAAGTTCCGTGTTTGCTCGAGCTCTTCTTGCCTAGCCAACAACTCCGCATCCCTGGTCGCATCAGATTTGTTATTCAGTTCTCGCTGCTGTTTGATTTGTCGTTGGAGGACCTTTTTATGCTCTTTTAATTGGGTAGCTGAAGAATACAGCCACTGAACCTTTGCAGAAAATGCTTGTAATGTGAATGGCTCATTTGGATCACCCATTTCAGAGCCGCTATCGGACTCATCAACGACTCTGCCATTTGCTGCTCGTTGCTGTCTCCGTTCCTGCTTTTGCTTCCGGATTTCTTCTTCGCCGGACTGTATGATTTCCCAAAGCCCTGTAAGAACAGTTTCCATCTGATCATTCTGCTCCCTTTGCTCTGATTTCTCGCTGCTTACAGGTGGGTTTGCGATAATTTCCGCAGCCTTTGAGAGCTCCTCTTCAACGGTGGCAATGATATCCTGGAAATAATAGAGTTGGTCCCTCAACCCAGTCTGCTGCCCAGTAAGCGCAGGAGGCTCTTGGAGTTCTGGGTGCGTCGGAGAAAGAAGACCCATGACTTCGCGATTCAGTTCTTCCAATGTATCTTCCATTGAGGCATTCAACTCATCAGCTTGCCGTTTCGCTGCGCTATGTTCTTGATCTAATGTAGCGATGCCTTGCTCCAAGTAGTCCAGATGGCTTTGCAAGGTCTCTCCAGGTACCGTTGGCCTCCCTTGTGCGTTTGTCCTTGCAAGTGGTACCGGACTGTAGCTTGATTGGCGGTCAGGATTAGCCTTAATGATGACCTCCCTTAGAGCAGAATTTAGATCCTCCAACTTTTGCTCTGTGCTGGAAATGAGCTGAATGTGTTCCTTTGATGCTTCGGTTGAAGGCGTCTCTAGCTCCTGATGCATACCAAATGCGCCAAACGATATATCCAATGGGTCGACTGGGCGGTAAAAGCTTCGCTCATCGAAGTTGGGCTCATCATCGTCAATACCGCCAATACTGTTCCTATCATTATGGTACGTGTACATACTCTCTGGACTTCCAGGTGGTATGCCACTCTGCTGTGCTTCTCCTGGAACTTTTTCATCTCTCTTAGGGCCCCTATGCGTCATTTGCAGTATGCCTGCGGTATGCTTGAGGAGTCGATTCTCGGGTTCTATAAGTCTCCTTTCCAAGGACCATAACTCGATCGCCAAATCCTCACATTTCTTTTCGCAGACCGCACGTTCCAAATCTGCTTCTCGTATCTGATCACTGTTTCTTCTGCCTCCAAAAATGCCACGCTTCGGTTTAGTGCTATCGTTCAACTCCGCGCCCTTCTGCTTATCTGGGTATAATTTGGATACTGACCGGGCCGCATCTAGGTATTTCGATTGAACGGCAAGGTTCTGTCGCGCTGTTTGAATGCGTTGGTTGAGAGATTGGCATTGTTTCTTGAGCTCGTCAACTTCCTCCGAGGATAAGATTTCGTATTCTTTCGCATCCCATAATGCAGTTTCTACTAGTAAATGGACTTGTATAGGATCGTTGATATTAAGAAGCATAGAGCTCTGCGGGTGGGCTTTGTTCTTCTGTAACCAAAACATCAGTAAGATTTCGAAGAATACATGCATAAATAAACCTGTCACTCACAGGATTGTATCGTGGTTGTGGCTCTTCAAACCCGTTCAAAATTTCCTTCCTGTATCCCTCCAAAACTCTTGAACCATTAGGTGCCTGGACATCATATCTCTCCCTGTCCGCCCGCCTCCCTTCATTCACCGATCCATTCCTTGACACAGATCTTGACCTTCCGTCCTTCTCCTTCCTCCTACTCTCTTTCGCACGTCCAGGGTCCTCTCCATAATCGTCTCGCCGCCACTCTTCATGCTCCAAATCCCGACTCGACCTACCCCTATGCTCTCGCTCCCCTCTGCTCGGCATCCTCCCCTCTCCAAACTCTTAATCCCCCACGAGCAGTGTGACTATTTGTCCCTCCAAAATTGTCCTATGCGCAGGCCAGTACAGAGGTAAAGATCCAACCTGTATCTTTGTTATCGCATTATCGCAGGCCAAAACGTTGTTCCCGCCCAATCCTAAAAGCGGGATCCAAAGTAGTAGCAAAGCAAAATCAAAAATTCGTATCGTTGGTCGTGAGAAATTGTACAAATAAAAATGAGAGACACCGATATTATTTGGAGGTAGAACGCATTCCTGGTAATCGCAATCCCCCTTTCGGTTCCTGGCTAAACTCAATCCGCCAACACGATTTCCAAATGCGATAAGTGTTCTACGGGCACTTTCCTAACGAATATTCTCCAGTTCTTTCCGCGCTATATTAATCCTTGTTTTCCTCGTGGTCGATTCGATGCAATGAAATGCTCTAGAATCCTTGCTTTTGAAGATGAAGATCTACGGAAGATGAAGATCTACGGAAGATCTGCTCGGATTTTCCCTTGTTGAAGTTGGAAATGAACCGCTTTTCAGGTTTCTTTGTGATGTTTCACCCACAAACGTTGTTGTTGTTGGTGCTGACGCGAAGAAAGCTCAGCTCCAGCAGTACTTGGGGAATCTGCAAATGCTTTCTGCGTGGCCCTGTTGTCCATGAAAGGAGGCCGATTGGTTACGAAAATAGAGTAATCTTAGTGGCTTAGGCGGTCGCCAGTGCGAGGTCAACCACCACCACCAACCTGTGGCTTGTGTTGGCACAGTCCTCTTCGATATCTGAGGGTTGCTGGCCGATGACAGGTTAACGGTTCTTAGTATTCCTAGCGTGATGTCATTCTTCTTGGTTTGCAACCTCTGACATCTACCAAAGAAGTCTTTGAGATTTACGAGTATTCATGTGGGTGAAAGGGTGGCCAATTCTCATGGACTTATCCGCAAGGAGAAGCATAGTACGAGGGATTCAACGTCTACGAGGATGTGTCAGAGAAGAAATTTCAAATCCTACGAGCCATAACACCAAGTTCCATCTTACTTTTCCAGGCCATACAGCTGTCCTTCACCAACTCTAACACGACACGGCCACTATTGTTTCGAAAGATCTAGAGCGCGTGACCGGCTGGCCTCGACCACCTCATGGCCCTGAAAACTTTCTTCTGGAAGGAGCACGACCATAATCGATGTGCCCATTATCTGAAAAGGAGCTTTGAGTTGGAAGTGAAATCCGCTCTGTCTGTCGAATGACGAGAATGGATTTTGAGGAAGTCCGCCGCCTTAACTGACGTGCTTCAATGAAATGCAGCGAAATTCTTTCTACGTGATTTGAATCACCAAAGTAACACCCAATATATATCCAGAAGTGCCCAGCCTATACTAAGAGAATCTCAGCTTGAGAGCGCCAATGACCGAAAAAGAGCTAGTTACTCCGTACAATATCACAAAACGATTTGTACATGATAGGCACCGGAATCTCTTCTCCTTTCATTAGCATTATTTATATGATTATTTAGACTTTTGTACAAATCCCGTCTATATTTACAACTATCTCAGAACTAGAATCCCACAGATCCCAAGCAGCAGCGCGCTCCAACATCGTATGCCAGGCGAATTCGACAACACGCCGTTACTACTGAATAACTCCACGGTTGGCGCCACGGGGCTCGAAGAGGACGATGTACTTGCAGGCGTGTTGTTGGACAATACGTTTGCGGTGGGTGATGACTGATTTGAAGCAGGAACCTTGACATCAGGAGTTTTCGATGTTTGTCCATTGCCTGAAGTATGTTGTTCTTCATCTAAAGCTTGTGTATTCCCCGAAGTCGACGTAGGTATTGGAATTGTAGTGATCTTTCCATTGGAGCCTTGCACAATCACACCACTTACCCCCAGGCTGATGATGTTACCGCCAGATAGTGTTGCGATGGGTCCTCCAGATGTTAGCGTCTGGCCTGCTATGATAGCGATCGAATCACCCTCGACGGCTGAGACAGTCATCGTCTGTCCAAATACCACAGGAGTACTAGTGAAAGTACCAGCAGCAGGGTGAGCATCGTATGTAGGAACAGGAATAGTAGTGACGGCTCCTCCGGCTGCTTGTACAACTACTCCGCTGGGCCCAAGACTGGCGATTTCTCCGCCAGATAGTGTTGCCACGGGGCCTCCAGCAGTGAGTGTGTGACCCGCTACTACAGCTATTGGGGTCTTTGAACTGCTTGAACTTCCTGCTGCTATGGATATCGTCTGGCCGTTGATTATCCCCACATTCGCCAAGTTCGTGGCTTCGGGCGCCACCGCGATGGTTGTTATGGTGCTTCCAGAAGCTTGCACAACTACGCCACTGGATCCCAAACTGATAACATATCCTCCTGAAATTGTCGCAGCAGGTGCTCCAATACTAAGTGACTGGCCATTTACTGCGGCTCCAGACAAGCTTTGGCCCACGATTGGAGCAACAGATAATGACTGCCCGTTCACGACCGCGATGTTTGTTGAAATCGGTGTGTCTGAGTGCACAGGGATTGTTATGGTCCCGGAAGGAGCTTGAATGATTACACCACTCGAACCTAAACTGGCAACATTGACACCACCTGATAGTGTCGCTGCCGGACCACCGAGAGTAATGGTCTGGTCGCCAATTACAGCTATTGAGGATTGCTGAGTAGACCCTGGAATCACCGATATCGACTGTCCATTAACGACACCTACATTCACTGGAATCGAACTCTGCTGTGGTGACGGCAATGCTGCTGGAATAGAATATGTGGATACGGCATTGTTGTCAGTGTCCCCAATTTCTACTCCTGATGGAGTGAGCTTTACAACGTTCCCTCCTTCAGTAACCGCCGCGCCCCCGATTGATGCGATCTGACTGCCTACAACGACTGATGAAGCCCCTGGTGCAGCAGATATGACTGAATCGCCACTAAGAGTTACGATAGCCACGGGAGTCGTCGGCTGAACCTGTGTAGATGCAATAGGGGCACTGGTTGGGAGAACGTATGATTCTAATCCGATCACAAGATTGCTACTCCCAACAGATACAACTACCAGGCTGTTCGATGCATCGGCAACTGTGGTTACTTGTCCTGCAGATGCTGTAGAGCCATTGGGCAAAATCACTCCAGAAGATCCCGGGACTGCTGAGAAAGCGTTGCTTCCTACGGCGGCTACGGCGGTTGGTGATGGCGAGCTGTCTTGCGGAGCTGAATCATGTATAGATAATGTAGCGTCTAGCCGGGGATCATTATTGAAAGTTGACTGCGCATCTGGTTCTCCAGTCGACTGGGGCGGTAACGCAGAATGGCCCAAATCAGCCTCAGAGACAGCAGATTCCGTAGCAGCAGGACTCGATACCCCTGTAGACTTTGCAGCAGCCGCAGAACTAGACGATAAAGCAAGGGAAGATCTCGCCGATGAAATGAAGCTCAGGAAACCGGCATTGCCAGTATTTGAGGGTCCAGCAGAAACAGTAGGCGAAGGAGTAGCAGGGGTCGTTGATAATTGATCCTCAAGTGCTGTAGTCGGGCCATTCGAACTAGTGGTACTAGCCACAACTGCAGTCGATGTCTTTTTGCTCCCGTAAAGACATTCCGATGCATCTCCAGTACAGGCTGTTACCGGGACTGGGGGATCGAAAACTCCGAGTGAACCTCCCCAATGTCTTCCGCATTTCGTCCAGAAATCACTGCTCTCTGGTTAGAAAATTTGAGATAGCAGTATATAAAATCATGAACTTACCCAGCGGCGTGCCTTAAGTCAGTCGGCCACGATAAAATGGGATTACATTGACTATCTTCGCCCTCGACCAGATGATTAGTTTCCAGGTAATCGAAATATTTTTTGGGCAAGACCGTCGTCTGTGGACAATCCGTTCTTAAGTCTGATAATTGCAATTGCTGTGGTGGACCCATTCTTGTCGTTGCTTTGGCGTTCTTGAATGGCTGCAGAGTGTATACATCCGTGAGGTCGTAACCTACGGCAAAGTTTTTGAGGGTAGGGCCCACTTGTTGTCCACAGAGTCCAGTGGCTTTCATGGTGTTGATGGCGAAGTATACGGACGGAGAGGTCCTGTTTGGGTGAGTTTATTAGAGGGTATGTTTCGATCATGAAAGCGAGAAGGGATACGAACATGGTTACATCATATTTGGAAAGGTATATCGTCGAGGGGTACGTCTTGTTTAGGGCTGCGGTGCCAGTGGGCCAATAGTGCAGTTGTACTGTGCCGATTAGGCTGTTTTATTTTATCAATATAGTTCCTTTTCTCTTTAGTTTTCCCTCAAGATTGAGGATGACTTACAGCCTACAATAATCCGATGCAGATTGTCCCAAGGTCGATGAAGCACACGATGCCTGAGTTATGGTTTGGCCATCCCAAACGGTGTAATTTGCCATGGTGGTGACATCATGGGACGTCGACGTTTTCTTCTTTTTAGTTGTCGTGCTGTTCATGTTTGTGGAAGTTATGAGAGACAAATGAGATGAGACTGTCTTCGTTGTTGAATTGTATGATCCTGACATTGTTATTGATATTTTGGTGGTGGATTTGGAGGTATTCTTCGAGGCTGACCCAGTGCCATGTTGAGTGGCGTTGCCCGATGTTTGAGAGGCAATGTATGAGAGCTTCGTGGAAGTATGGGAGCTTTGGAGGGTCGTATGAGTTCCATTGGAGCTTTTAGTCAGGCTTTTGTAGGCACCAGGAGCGGACTTCACTTTGGAAGAAGCCGCTGTACCTAAGATGGAGGTGCTGTTTGAGCTTTTTGTGTCTTTGGTTTTGGCTTCCACGCTGGATTGAGAAGTGATATCCGGAGATGCAATCACTTCATTATATGGCACTGCAGTTGACGTAGATGAAACCGTAGACCCTCCATTTGGGCCTAATAAACTTCCACTTTTAGAAGGAGCAGCATTATTTGAAGACTTTGAGTTTATTTCTGATAGCACGCTGGAGGCACTGATTGTTGTAGAAGAGGTAAATGAATGACCTGGGGTTGAAATGACAGACGATAACGTGGATGGGGAAGATGAGAGGCTCGAAGAATGGCTGAATGACGACGTCAAGTTGCTGCCATTTGAAGTGATTGAAGATGAGTTAGTGTACAATGCTCTCTCAAAAACGGCCCGTGGCAATACAGCTAATCGATTATCAGTAGAGATACAGCAGTGGGACTTGCATCATCACTCACCTGATACGACGACCAAATGATAAAAGAAAAGTGCTTGTTGAGCCCCCGACAAGAGCAACATTATGGAACTGGACGACAGCAATGTCAAGCTGACAGTGATACAAACAGAAACGACAGTGAAATATTGGCACACTGGAAAGAGAAAAAGAATCAAGAATGAAGTAAGTATATCAACATGCCAGTCTAGTAGACTAATATTCGGCCAGCCTCATCTTGTTCAACAAAGCAAAAACCAAAGGTACTCTGACAAGGGTTGGTGGAGCTACCACTTCACCGAGCCAGTCTGTGGAATCAAAAGTTCTTTGACAAGGCCTATCCCTACTTACGAGTCGTCACCCAAATGATACCGATATCCCCTTTCAGTCATGATCGTACGGTATCAAGGGGCGCGATCCTGTATGTAAGCTGAATAATTAGTTCCTGATACAAAATACTGGGACCATCGCGGCAACCGCCCCCATAGCTCACAGGAGGATTCCGGTAATTTGCCTGTCAGCCTGCAGGTACAGAAAAAACTCTCGTGTTGCATGAATAGCACACAAAAACGTGTCATCAAGGTTTTCGACCATGCAAGATTACTCTTCTAGGTCGGAAGATGAGATTTTGGTCACCTGCACGAGTCGTTTTAACGCCGAGGATTTGAAGGTTATAGTTCTAAAGGTGGTGATCATTGCCTAGATTCCGGGGTTAAGAGTAGTTTTATTTTGGACATCGACGCGAGTATATATATGACCCCTAAAATTTGAGGCTAGTCCAGTTTGACAGCAATTTATCGGAATCTGTCACATCTGAGATCAACTTTGTCATCCGTGACGGCTGAGGATTAAGCTTCAATCGAAGGCTAAATAAAGATATAAGCGTGGCCCCCACGCAGGGGCACGACGGCAATAGCCCCTCTTTGAGACTAGCGCGGCGGTTTACCTGCCTGCCGTGTGATCAAAGCCGAAATCTTCTTTCAGCCTCCAAAATATCCATGCTGCGGCTGACCGTTTGATGATCTAGCAAAACCCCGCGGGCCCGCATACAAGTTCTGTATCGCGGATGAGGTACATTTCAAAGTGTCCCTCAAGTGATCTTCATACTGTACATGTTGAAAAATCACATTTCTGTCTTCCAAGATCATCCTATTTGATTCCTAAGGTGTGTAACATCATACATCTTACACATTTGATATTCATTTCCCCTGTGCGATAAGTTTGCATTACCATGTCAGAACTCAAAATCCTTTGCGTTATCCCAATATGTGTGCTGTTTCAAAACTCCGTTTTCACATCAAGCAATGCAACCCCACCTTCACTAGATTAGCACGATCAGATTACCATCGTCCGACCTTTGTCTAGTCTGGGTCTTTTGGTAGCCCCGGTGCTGATAGCTGGGATTGCGGTAACAAGGTATCCTGGCCATAGCCGTAACTGTGCATGCTAGGCATGCATGAGGACCATGTCCCAAAGTCGATACCCACGGCTGAGGTTCCATCTCGTCTTCTTTGGGGAAAGCACTCATGCTACTGGATGCATTTCCAGTCAGGATGACTTTCTCATTTCTTCCTCCACAACAGAACAAACGATTGTTAATGAAGTCTTTTTTTGATTCTTTGAACTATCTCAATCCACGCGATAGGCATGCCATTCCGCCGTGATGCGCAACATTCACTACAATGTAGGATTGCTGCTTTTGACTGCCGTGGCAAGAATATCCGCAAAGGCAATTGTTCATAACGATGTCGACTTATACTATAAGGCGCGTTCAGTTGTCCCTGCGCCAATCGTCGTTCCACCAAGTCAGTATTTGTAAGTCTATACTACCTCCGAAACATACTCTTCGGCATCGAATGCTTACCAGAATCCTAGTGAAGGAGTTGATGGGGAGTGGAGTACTTTTAATATAAGAGTTGGAACACCGGCGCAAAGTGTGAGGGTAATTATATCGACGAATTCTCCTGCTACTCTGGTAGTACTGCCTGGAGGCTGCACGACGAATGCGATTGATCCTGTCCCGTCCGATTGCGCGAGATCTCGAGGTGGCACTTTCGATAATGGATTATCGACGTCGTGGGATAATCGGGGCATATTCGGCATCAACGGTGTAAGCTATGGGTTCGAGGCGAATCTAGGATACAACTTTGATGCAAAATATGGATTGGATACTCTGGGTTTGGGATATTCTGATGGTGCAGATTCCCCTGTGATGAAGAATCAAACGGTTGCAGCCTATGCGATGGCTTCACCACTATACACGTATGTTCTTTCGCTGTGTTGGCCGCTCAAGTCACTAGCTAACATTTGGAAGTGGTATATTTGGCTTAGGGACACAGCCTATTATCTACCAGACGTTCGGAAATATCTCCGTGCCATCCTTTTTCAGAAGTCTTAGAGATCAAAATCTCATACCAAGTCTGAGCTGGAGCTATACTGCAGGAGCAAAATACCGTAAGGATATAATGAGATAGAGGCAAATCCTCCCTGTTAACTTCATACAGGACTCAAGGCCGGCCAATTCGCACAGCTCATTTTCGGAGGCTATGATACCTCCCGATTCCAACCCAATTCAGTATCTTTCTCGATGAATCCAGACGTTACACGAGATCTTCTCGTCGGAGTCCAATCCATCATCTACCAGGGAGAAAAAACGACTACACTGCTTCCCACTCCCATCTATGCATTTGTAGAATCTACTGATCCTAACATATGGCTCCCCGAAAGCGCTTGTCTTCTGTTTGAGAAAACCTTCGGTCTGACCTGGAACGATACACTATCCATGTACCTGCTAAACTCCACCCAATACACCTTGCTTTCCGGTTCTAATCCCATCGTAACCTTTTCTCTCGCAAATACCATATCCGGTGGCTCAACAGTAAACATCCAACTCCCATTTGCCGCCTTCGCCCTCCGCGCATCTTACCCCTTCGTCTCCAACGACACATACTACTTTCCCTTGAAACGCGCCGCAAACGACAGTCAATACACTCTCGGACGGACTTTCCTCCAAGAAGCCTACCTAACTGTCGACTACGACCGCCGCAACTTCTCCATCCACCAATGCAGCTGGATAGACGGTGCCGCATCCACAATCGTCACCATAAAATCTCCAAGTGACACCTCCACAAACGGCACCTCCGCCATCCCTGACACCCATTCTGGCACTTCACTAAAAGTTGGCCCAATAATCGGCATCGTACTTGGTGTCCTGGCCTTCATCGCCCTCATTTTAACACTCATCCTTTTCTCCCTCCGACGGCGCAGGCTTGCTCGTCAAAAGCGCAACTCGCGACTCCTGGCTGACCATCACACCCTTGCTAATATCCATACCCAAAACGACGATAAAGGTCTCGATACAAAACACAATTCCATAAACACCGACACCTCGTCATCATCAAAATCCATCAAATCACACTACGATCAACAATCACCCGACCCCTCCCAATCCCAACCCCTTTACAAATTCTCCCCTCATCCCCCACAAACCCCCACCCCCAGCGAACTCGACAGCCATGAAAAGCAAATCCACCAACTCCCCGGCGAAGATCGCAAGTGGGAACTCGGCAACACCGACACCGGATGGCGCTACGAACTCGAATCTATACGATCCTCCAATGCCAAAGACGCATCCCCATTACCCATCGAGCTACCCGCCGAGGAAATCAACTCACCTGTATCTGCACTCATGAGAGCCATTAGAATGTCCGAGTTAGTTTCGCCTACGCTGGGAAATGAGGAGAGGCCCATACAGCTTGGATCGGGAGTGACATCTGCATCTGCATATGGATTAGCATTGGATATGCAAATCCCGCAAAATTACTACGAACGAGATCGATTTCTCCATGCAGCAGCAACAACAGCAGCAGCAACCGCACCTACCACGATACCAACAGCGCCGAGTTTCCTAAACCACGACTATCATCAAAACAAAACTTACTATAATGGAACTAGAAATGAACACCGCGGAAGCCAAAGCACGCGGCGCACGAGCGGCTGGCGCGCATCGTCATTTATGAGGGGGAGGGATAGCGCGGCATTGAGTCCCGGGGGGTGGACGTGGAGTACAGCGGCGCAGACGCCGAGACCGGTTTCGACGGCGCCGAGCGGGACGGTGAGTACGGCGGGAACGGCGATTACGGACGGGACGGCGAGGAGATGGAGAGCAGCGGGGTTCTTTTGAAGGGAAAAGGAGATGTAAATCCCCGTCTTTTTTACCATCCAAGAAGAAGGAGAAGGAGAAGAAGGAAGCAGTACGGGAGATATTTCATGTACATAAGAATTGATATGATTGCTTGGTTGATTGATTACAAGAACGAACAAAGGAACGCCCAGGAAAGGATAAGGTTTCAATTTAGCGGATTAATATTTATAAGTTAGAGAGCGGTGGGGGGGGGGGGGGGGGATATAATAATCTTACAATACAATAGACGATTGGAATGACCACTGCACTACACTACACTACACTACACCACAGCACCATAGGGATGATACAGTATGACATGATGTGATATAATCTAGTAGTATTTAAAATATCTACAAGCCAGCAGCAGCAGAATTTTTGAGCCTCTCTCTACTGCTCAACAGTCAACTCAACTCAACTCAGTGTCACTTGTAGTAATATATAAAGGTGCTTGGTGGATGCAGTAAATAATCAAGACTTTATTTGCTCTCTAATATATAACTTATTAGCTAAAACACCTGACTGAGTTAGAGAGATATATAGTTTCTGTAATCATTTTCAGCATCGTCATCGTCATCGTCGGCATTGAACTTATTATAACAAATATAATTTTAAATTAAAGAAATAAATGCCGTAGTGATATACTATATAATACAATACCTAGACGGCGACGATGATTACAACAATGATATGTAAGAGTAATAATACCAACCAACCAACCATCCATCCTCCCTTCACCCCCATTTCCTAGATATACATACACAACAGATTCCCCCTTTCCTCTTCACCCAACAAAAAACTATACCCATATCCATATATCCATACCCATAGACAAATACCTCAACACCTTCACCACTGCATGAACCATATCCATCCCAAGCACTCTTCGCCCCAAGACTATACATCCCATCCTATCCACCATTCCATCCTTAATATGCAATCTGATAAAGAAAGACCGCCATAACAATAACTCCTCATCCCTAACAACATTAATACTTCTGCACTCACCCAACTTCACCTAAATTCCCTCCTCCATAACCCTCCACCATCACTACCACTACCACAATTCACAAACCGGTTCTTTATCCTCACAACCAAATGCTCCTTTAAACTCCCTACTGTTCGCCATCGTCCCCAAAACTCTCGCCCACTTTGGAGCATGTGGATCCGTAAAGACTCTCCTCACTGCTTCTTCCCTAAAAAAAACATTAGCTATCTCAGATCCAAAATTCAAACCAGAAACAAGACTTACTTCCTACTCTTCCCACACCACCAATTTGCATAACTCACAAAGAAAAGCTGGTCCTGGGTAAAATCGCCCAAACCCGGTAAATCATCATTAGCGTGTTCACTCTGTCTCTTCTTCCAAGCCTGGAATGCCGCCGACAATCCCCCCGCATCTGCAATGTTCTCGCCTAGAGTGAGTCTGCCATTAACATGCAATGGTTTATCATCTGGACCTGGAATGGTATAATTCGCGTATTGGTCTACGAAACAATCTGCGCGTTTCTCAAACGCTTCTACAGTCGCTGGTGTCCACCAGTCTGTGAAGTTGCCGTTTTGATCGTAGTGACGACCAGTGGAATCGAAAGCGTGAGAGAGCTCGTGGCCGGAGACTGCACCGAAGGCTCCGTAGCTGATATATTGGGGTACATTTACATCGAAGACGGGGAATTGCATTATACCAGCTGGAAAGACGATTTCGTTGCCAGGAGGATTGTAGTATGCATTGACAGTTGGGACAGTCATTCCCCATGCGTCGCGATCGACAGGACGCCCGACACTGGACCATTCATGAGCTATGTCGAATCGTCTCATATTCAGAGTGTTAGAGAAGAAGCCTGTGGGGGAGACCTGAACAGATTGATAGTAGCTGAATAATGTTGGTGGATCCATGATATCCGGGCTCTTTTGGACAATTAGTATGATGGGGTTCTGTCCTTCTCAAAGAATTAGATCTTACCTTTGTTGGGTACCCAATCTTCTGGACGATCTTATGAACCTTTTCAATGCCGAGCTTAACCACACTTTGGTCCATCCAGGTTGTTGCCTTTAGTTTCTCCACAAAGACGTCCTTGATATCAGAGACGATTTGGTCACCGAAGTCTTTAGCCTCAGCAGAGAATGACTTCTCCACGAAGAAACGACTCAAGATCCAACCAAGTCCATCGTCAACATGAGACACGCAAGTCCTCCAGCGTTCAGGTTCCGAATCAGGATCCTGAGCAATGTTAGCAAGTCGAAGTATCAAAAGCGAATTAAAAGCTGCTATCCCATACCTTTCCTTGAAGCTGGTTCATGAATCTTGTGTACGGTTTCAATTCATCTGCTTTGATTGCTGATGCGAATGATTGTATAAGCTTCCACTTGAAGTATGCCTCCAAAGTCTCTTTAGAAGTACTGCTTAGAAGCTCTGCCAGAGCTTTCATGTAATCTGGTGATGCGACAATCAAACGATCAATTTCAACATCTGCAGGAGCCAAGCCGCGGACTATTTTTGATAGCTGAATTTGTGGGGCAAGTTTGTTGGCGTCGTGCAGTGACATAGGATTGTAGTATTTCTGGTATCTCTGGTTAGCCTTGGTTTTCAAGATCGTCGACACCACTTACGGTGACGTCCTCCATGTCCTCTGCATCTGGCGAAGCAGCAGCCAACTTCTTTTCGAACGCGACCAGATCGCTAGCAAGATCCAGCTCTTTGTCTTGTACTGCAATGTTCTCGGCGCGTCTATCAGTATGTGTACGTTCGGTGTTTCCTGATGTTGCCTGGAACTTTGGGAGAATTTGGGCAATGGTATTGATGTAGTTTGCAATCACTTTTTCGTCTTTGTAATATTCCTTGGATGGCAAACCAATCCTATAAGGTGAAGATACTTGGATAACAACGACATCTGGGTTCTTGTCATCAGGGCCAGCGCCCAATGAAACAAATGCTGAAGATCCTAGTTTTATCATGTATAAAATAGTGTTTGTTAGGTTATCGTGATCTTCCTCCTGCAGGGTTGGGTAGTCATTGATGATTGGGGAGAACAAATCCAATACTTGATGCATTATCTCAACTAGGGGTTTGATCCCAACCTTTTTGATAGCAGTCTCATTCATGCATGCATTGTACCCCGCCTTGAGCTTTTCGAAATTTTCTTGGTCAAGAGAAGCAGAGGTGGACTGCAGCTTCATAGGCGAGAAGTATGAATGCTGCGGTAACTGTTAGTGGAGCTACATGCATCACTGGCTGCTATATTACTAACTTTTGATTCCCCAGGATATTCTCCTTCCAAAATGTGCCTCAGTAGCATCTGCGAGTTCTCGCTCATGATTGTTCCAGTGAAGGCATCTCCTTGATCCGGTCTCAAGTCATGGAGGTCTCTCCATCCTCCGCACACCAGCTCTTCGAAGTTCGTGCATGCATCAATCTTTTTGTAATTTGGGGAAAGGTTGTGCAGAATTTGTGAGGAAGCATGAATGCATGCTGGAGTTTGACAGGTTGTGGGTCTGGGGTTTGGCTGCTTGGACGAATACACTATCGACGATGCATTAGCACTTTCTACTCGTCGCATTCAATCGGGGAAGCCTCAAGAGATACGACGTGTCAAGAAATATGTTCCTACCGGTGAAGAACATGCAAAAGAGAACGACAAGAGCGGTAAGCACCAAGGCCAAAATCACAATAGCAATGCTCTCTGCGAATCGTCTCAAGATTGAGAATCGGTGCCTGCGTGAGCGCGAACCGCGCTTCGCCTTCCGAAGAAGTGGCGTCCGATCCGATTCCTCATCATCGGTGAGCGTGGTAGAAGTGGCACAAATATTCAATACTTGATCCGTCAGACTCGGATGCTTCCGCTCCTCCCAATTCCCCTGAGGAGCACCCATATCGAACAATCGCGATGCAATTAGAGTCAGGAACCCTGCAAGAGGAATAACAAAGCTTGAAAAAGTATGCTCGTCGTCTGTTGTCGCCCGTATCCTAGGTCGTGGTGGACGCGATGTTGATCGAGTTGGTAATCTCGTTCTCTCTCTTGATCTGGATCTTGATAGGGGCGGCACGGTTCCTTTTTTCCGTATGGCCGCCAGATTAGCGAAATTAACCCAAAATTGTCCAAAATCAATCCAAAAAGAAGTCGGCTTAGGATTAACTTGGGTGGATTGTATTCAGCGTGTTTTGAAACTCGATGGTGGTTGGCGCGGAATGACGGTAAGTAGCATTGAAAAGCGGGGAGAGCTTCTTTCCTCATTTGTGCAGCCACATCGAAAGCGCACTAGGTCTGTGGTTCAGGTGGTTCATGGAAGTGACACAAACCATACGAAGTACATGCTTGCCAGCTAGAATCTTTAGAAGCATTCAAGTGACTCGGATTCTACAAGGTATTGTCACCTGCTTCGATCTGGATCACCGACCATCTCTCCTGAAATTGCTTACTTATCTTGTAGTAAATGGGTTGAAGAGCTGGAAATGCCCACCAATGGCTATCTATTTCGCAGCCTATTCATATCACGAGGCGATTTTCTAGATACAAGTATCTTTTCTATCATGGTATTTGTATCCCAAAGAAGTAGATTAATTGCAAATTGAGATCATATTGTATTACTATCAAATCTTTTTCCGCCACTGTATCAATGCTATAAAGGAATAGAACGTCTAGATGCAACTACTTTGCCTATCTCATCCCCCGCGAAAGACAACTCTCATATGTTGAATATAAACCATTGAAGACAAACGATGAAAAGAAGTAAAAACATCTCTTGCACCATTTTGCCACCCATTGCAGGCATCTTATAATATGCTAGCAGCAAAGTACTTTCTGGTAGATATAACGACGGAGAGAAAAGCAAACTATCGAACCCAAACCCCAGATTCTTCTCTATCCCCATTGTGATCATCTACCCACACGCAAAGCTAATCGCCAGAATACCAACCCCACCTCGAACGACATGCCAAAAGAAACCGAAAAAGAAAACATTTTTGAGGCTCATTTAAGTTTGAGCAAAGGAACCCGAATTCCGAATACAACCTTCGTCTATTACTTGTCGTTGTCTCGCCTATGCCCTCGCTCTCGGTTGGTTATCCAGTCGGCAAGATGTGGCGGCAATGCGAGATATGAAATGTTGATTGGGCTTCGAAGTACACGATGCTGGGACGACGTCTCTGGTGTTGATAAATCAGGTGAAGCTGTTGCTGGTATAGATGTTGCGACTGCGTTTGAGATCGGAGCCGTCATTTGAGATATAAACGCCGACAACATTCCCTCCAAGCGACTGACGGGTACTGGACAATGCATCGTACCTACTTTCCATCAAGTTCCTCAAATTAGAGAGATCTGTATCCGCGTTGAGGGGTTGTGGGTGGACCGAAGAGGTGTAGCCACATTCCGAGGCTGTTCCGTGACACCCACGTCTAAGTTGAATCTTGTAGCACCGAAAATTGTATCAAATGCTCCATTTTCAGTATTCATAACTGCCTCAGACGAGGTTGTGGTCCCGGAAATTGGTCCTGTTACCGGTGTTGTTGATATAGTCATCTTCGCCACCTTCCATTGGATGATCCTTAGAAATCTGTGCCTGGACTGCTGTTTCTGTTGATGTGGGAATATTCGATCTATCTATTCTGAGGCTCGCAAGTATTGCGCGTTCTATGTTTAAACGCGCCACGGAATCTGTGGAATCACTGTCACTGTCATACCCTCTGTAGCAGGTGTTGGAACTCGGTGCCTAGGCATCTCCTCTTCTTCTTCATCTGATGATTCATCGAGACCTGTTAGGTCGATAATTAAAGGGTCCTTATGGTGGATCCGAACCCAATCCCTCATGGTGATGTTTGGTTGATTCTCGTCGCGACGAAGTCCGTATCGTTGTTGCACGTCCTCCAAAAAGAACTCAAAATTATCCGAATCCCTCCACATAACGCAATTTCGCAGATGGTTACGGGCTCCTCTAATCTGAATACGGTTCCACTCTGCACCGCAACACCAGCAATGGTGGTACTTGCATATGCTGCATGTCATATGCGCGCAGCCCTCTGCGCGCTCGATCATGGCTCCGCAATCGCGTCTGGGACACGAACGCGCAAGCAGGGCTATCGCATCCTGTGTGGCTTGGTCTGGGTTCTCGTCCATCTGACGCTGATGTTCTTCGCACGTCTTGCCTGGATGCGGAGCGCTGTGCTGGGAACAGTTTTCGTGGCCATGCTCACAAATTTAATTCACTTGGTCTTTGGGAACAACTGAACCCGCGCCAGTCTATATCAGAGCAATCTTTCCATCCGTCAAGAAGTATGTTGCGTTGCCTTTGCCGTTGTCGGTCATACCTAGATACAAGTTAGTATAGGCCAAACAGAAGATTGGCAATAATTGCTATCGAACAAAAGTTGTACGACGGGCGCTCCTGTACACCTCTCTTCGGTTCAGACGGGCGTTACACCCCGGATATCCGCAATCCAAGTCTGTGACATCACGTTTGGTGCCAACCTCCTGAGTGCGAACGAAGCCCCATACCCCAGTAGCTCCGTCTTCATCTATCTGAACAGACAAGTGTTCCATCATGCATACTGAACACATATTGGTGTCGTGGTTGCATCTGGCCGTAATCCTTAGATAGTCAGGGAATGATGATCGTGCAGTAATATCAGCAGTAACAGCAATGTGATGTGATTGCACTGAATATACCCTCAGTGAGAAGTTTATTCTTGTTTGAAGAATGAGGTTGAAAGATTGAATTTGAAGCAGAAATATCGAAGTTAAAGCAATAGAAAGCGTGAAAACAATGCAAAGAAGTGAACATATGTTTTGGATAGGGAAGGCTTTTATCCTAATGACATACTGTGCGCTGTTCTCGGCTTTGACTTGGATTACCAAGTAATCTAAGTCGATCTTATATCATAAGATCGAACAATAGCGACTTCGCTTCAAAGAGATCTCACACGACTTTGCCCACTATCCACTATACTCAAGGTTGGGTGCATCTCCTTCCTCGAGTTGCTTGGGTAATTAATACTACACGCCATGATTCCCTTTCCCACGGAGTCACCCCGCACGAGGTCTGGTTCGGGCGAGAACCTACTCAATTACCTCCTCAAGCACTTGAAGAAGAGCAGGAAAGAGAACAGGAGGAAGGATAGGAAGGAGAGCTAGGATGAGATCAAGACGAGGATATAAGCAACGACGAGGACTACTGTAATTAGGCAAGAACGACTGACGTTAAGGCTGCGACTAAATTACCGGAAACATCATATTAACTATTAATCCGGGAAATAGAATGACTAACAACATTCATACATACAATCCCTTCCCCTCCGCATCCAAATGAAATGCAAGTCCACATGCAATCCAATATTCAACGAGCTCCAGAGGGCGACGAAGGCCGTGAAACAATGCGCTGTGAGTGACAGCGAGCCACGTGCATTATTTAGGCCTGAGGCCCCAGGCCCAGGCCCTGAAGGCACCGCTCAATGTTCAATAAAATGCCAAGACTTTATCCCAGACACCCTTACACACACTATACAACAGACGAAAGTACACACGACTCTCTCTCTTGCTTAGGACCGACCACTCAACCCTCCGACCCTCGTTACTTTTAATCGCATTCCTGCTATACGACCCGATGAATTACCTATATGCACTCTCTATTCGCTGCTGCTCCCCCCATTGTTACTGCTGATATTCATTCGAGCCTAAGCCTTTGACATCTCGTCTAAAGTCGTTTGTCCTGAGAGTCGTTTATTACCGGATTGCCATAAAAAGCCTCCCTCTACGTCATTTCTACTCCAAAGCTTTCATCTTACCTGCTCTACCAGCTCGCACCAAATCAACCATATAACACCCCAAAAATCCCACGAATGAAGCACCTGGCTGTAGCGATTACCATAGCGCTCGCGATATTATTTGTTCTGCGTTCAAAATAACGCCAGGTTTCTGTGGGTGGCTTGCCAAGGGAGGACGGCATGCCCCCTCCAAAATCTCCTCTCGATAAACCATCTTCGTCCCAGTCCAGAAGGTCGTCAGAGTCGCGGCGCTCAAGTACGGACAAAGGAGGAGGAGGAGATGGCTCGTCAGTACATCCACATTCCTCCCCATCCAGCAGCCGCCATGGAATGAAATCACCTCGATCGTCGTTTTCGAAGGCGAAAGACCCAATGCCGGACTCTCCAGATGGTGCAAAAGCGCTTTCGAATCACAGCGACGTGGAAAAGTTTAGCGACGCAGAAGATTCAAATGCTGGATCACCCAAACACCATAGGAATGATGTCGACCATTCAGAAGAGAGAAAGAGGTCGATACACAGTTTGAAGGAAAGCATCAGCCCAGGAGTTATACCGAAATATGACATGGCCGAGGAAGTAGAGCGGCTCCGAGCTATGAATGCTCAATTACAACTAAGTCAGCATCGACAGAGATTGGCGAAACAACTGGAGGATAAAGAGGGACGAGTACATAATGCGCCTGCGAGCGCCAGTGCCAAGATTCTGGTCTCTCCGATACATGAGGAGTTGATATCACCATCTTTGGAAGCAGCCTTCAAAAGCCCCTTGACATCTGGATTAGAGACGGCATCAACAGAATCAGCAAAGACCATTCGGGGAGTAGAGACACCCGTGACGCTCAGCGCGAGAACACCATCATATCCGTTTCCACCAATGAGAACTCCTCGGCAACTAAGTCATTCAGGCCACCGTCCCTTTACAGCGCTATCACCCACAGTTAATCCAGCGAATTTTGCAGGCGGTTCCTTCTATGAAGGTCCACATGACAATGTGCTATCCGGTTCAATAACCCCAGCTTCAACATTAAACTTCCAGCCCGCAGGATCCCAGCATTCAAAAGATGACCCGAGCTTTGAGACACCGAACCTGTATGATCTCAGTCTCATGCTTTCCGCCGAGCCAGGTCTTGATCCGTGGTGGTCTACCGTTGTGCAGATAATGCGAGATGTGTACAAGGCTGACCGAGTAACCTTATCTGTGCCCGCAGATTCGACGGATGTAGAGAATGTGCCCTGGGGTCAGAAAGCAACATTCAATGCCGCAGAGGAGGATGATTTAAGTCTGGCATATCTACAGCAAGGGAGTGGGCGTTTTCCCAGCAGTGCTGACACGAATGAAACTTCCAATTCCGAAGGCACTACAGCTGGTGACTCTCCGCCAATAACAACACAGACGCGTCCGGGACTCACCACCAGACACTCCTTTACTGCCTACGAAGCCACGACAAGAGATTCAACGTCACCCTCAGAAGCCTCCAGGAATCCTACTACGAGGCCTTCCACTCTTGCGCGTGCTAAAAGTTATGCTATTACTCGTCCAGACCCAGCACCACGGACTGCAACGTTGAGAAATGCGCAATTGAGCCTGCAAGCTTTACAAGAACACATGGCGCAAGAGGAAGCAAGACCTGCAAGCTGGGAAGACGTAGAAACCTCGCCGAGAGACGTGCGAGGAAGAGTCTTCCCTGTTTTACAAGCTTTAGACTTTGAGGCCGATCCATTGATTGATAACAGCGGGATCTTAAGAGTTCTTGAGCGGGGCAAGGTCATTGCTCTGACACGCGACTATCCGTACCTAAGTGATCCAGTAACCGAGAACAAGAGCACGACAAGCAAGATTGCTATACGTTCTCTGAAAAAAGATTCGCCTGAGAGACCTAAAAAGAGCAAACCTCCGGAACTCACCTCACGACCATCCATGTTTGGCAACAAACATGCGAAACGACCAAGCCGGAGCACTCGGAGCCATACAGGTGAAAGGTGGAAGCTCGCTACACAGCTTGAGGACGAAATACCATTGCCACTACCCAAATACGAAGAATATGAACAAGCGCCTCCATCTCCGTGGTCGCAATCACCAGCTCCTTCACCAGCCGTGCGCGCAGAAACCGCAGAGAATCCGTTCTTTGCAGACCCAATGATCGATGAAGAAACCTTCAACCCAGAACAAGCACCGGAAGATTACTCTAAAATGCAGCCGGTTGAAGCCATCGGAATTGATAGATCTTGGACCGTTTTACATATACCATTAACGCATCCTCTTCTATCTAAGCCGGTACAGTCATTTCGGTTGGATGCAGCAGTGATGGAATCGAAGTCGGCGGGCCGTGCCAGAGGTGTTGCACAACTGCCAAAATACCCCGATCCCTCCAAAACGCAGGCAATTGAGCAAGCCAAAGAAAAGCGGACCCCCATTGCAATTTTATCAATCTTGAGCTCAGTTATTCCTTATCCTTCTAATCTTAGACATTCTCTAGAAAACCTTGCACCACATATGGCCACTTCCTTCTCTCTCTGTCGACACTACTCGAACCTGGAGACAGAAGTCGCTGGCCTGTCTAGAAAGCGCCCACATACTACAGGATTTGGGGCCATTGCTCCTGCGGGGAGACCTGGACACGAGCAGCCCACAACTATGAGCGGTAATTTATCTTGTTCACCATCTGACGAAGGATTCACTCATCAATCAACAGGCGGAAGCATTACAAGCCCTAGCGATTATTCTGGGGTTTCCAGAAGCGCTAACGCATCTCCAAGCGGCACACCTGGATGGGATCCTGGAAGTGTTGGCCTTACTATCGATAGGAAATCTGCTGGTGGAAGCCCTGGCTTCGTCACTACGGAAGGCTATTTTGGCTCAAGAACACGACCAGGTATCTCACGTATGGATACTGGATCGGGTAGTAGCATCGTTGGTGTACGAAAGTCTTCAAAAGAAAGCTCTCCCGCCGAAACGCGACCTCCTGCCATCCGAAACTCCGCAGAAGAACGATCTTCTGCAGTAGAGCAATCATCGGCTGAAGCTACCGAAGACTCAGCTAAGATCAAAACAGATGTAGAGGGCTCGCAATCTGCTACCACAGTGGCTAAGCAAGAAAACCGCGTTCATCGAGCGTCCAGGGAATCTGCCGAATCGTCTGAACCTCGAGAATCAAGTCCATCCCGCCACAACCCTCCTGAATCACCGAGACGACAAGCAATGCGAGGGGCGTCGTATGGTGCTTCTAAGTCCGAGCGTCAACATACCCTGCTTCACTCATATGGTGCTGACTTTGGAGCTACCTTTCAATCTTTACCAACAACTTCAACCCCATCAGTTAAGGCCCCTGCTGCGCCGAAAGCTCAACCTCGGCAAGGCTCCTTGTCACTTCCTACCGACATGCCGCCTCCATCCGATCGACTGAAAGGTTTAATGCTCGACTCATTACCCGCCCATGTTTTTGTTGCGCTGCCGCAGACAGGAGAAATAGTTTGGGTCAACAGTCGATATCTAACATACCGAGGTCAAACGGTGTCTGAATTATATCAAGATCCTTGGGGTAGTATTCACCCTGATGAACGAGAAGACTATCTCAAAGCTTGGACGCATGCGGTAAAAACGGGGGAACAGTTCTCAATGCAAGTTCGCATCCGACGCTTTGACGGAAGCTATCGATGGTTCTACACCAGGGCAGTGGGTTCTCGAGACATACGGGGTGTTATTGTGCAATGGTATGGTTCGCACATGGATATACATGATCAACATATCGCAGAAGTCAAAGCGGCTCGACAGGAGGAAATTGAAGCTTCGGAAGCTAAGCATCGACAACTAGCGAACTTAATTCCACAGATTATTTTTGCTGCCACAGAAGACGAAGGCGTAACATTTGCCAATGAACAATGGCTGTCGTATACCGGACAAGACTTCAACGATGCGCTGGGGCTAGGTTTTATGGATTATGTTCATCCGGACGACCTTGCGAAATGCCAAATACCAATGGATCGACCATCAACTCCATTGCCACACAAAGCCAAGAAACCGGGCGAGCCAAGTAGAAATCCTTCTCAAACGTCTTCTGACGGCAAATCAGGCAGATCCTCAAATGTCTCGGAAGTCCCAACCGAAACAACCGTGAAAGGAATTCATCAGACTCTTTCCAGAAACAACAGTTCTAGTAGCAGCTCCGTGTATGAGTTTGCTACAGCAGATCTGTCAGAATTGGCAAGAAGCGGAGTGATTAAGATAACGACTGATAGCAACGGCAGACTTTCTTATACAACTGAGGTTAGACTGAGATCGAAGACTGGAGAGTATCGATGGCACCTGGTAAGGTGTGTAGAGGTAGACAACATCAACCTTGGTAGTGGAGATGGCTCGTGGTTTGGCGCTTGCACAGATATCAACGATCACAAGCTTCTTGAAACTAAGCTCAAAGAGGCGATGGAATCCAAGGGCAAGTTCCTCAGCAATATGTCTCACGAGATCCGTACGCCCTTGATAGGCATTTCCGGTATGGTAAGCTTTCTCCAGGATACTGTACTCAATGATGAACAGCTCGATTACACCAATACTATTCAGTCAAGTGCAAGCAGCCTTCTGAACATCATCAACGACATTCTAGACCTTTCAAAGGTTGATGCAGGTATGATGAAACTATCTTACGAATGGTTCCATACTCGTTCACTTGTCGAAGAGGTTAACGAAATGGTATCGACCATGGCTATCACAAAGCGCTTAGAATTGAACTACGTTGTCGAGGTCGACGTTCCCGAAATGGTCAAAGGAGATAAGTTCCGCATCCGACAAGTGTTACTGAACGTCATCGGTAATGCCATCAAGTTCACTACTGTCGGGGAAGTATTCAGTCGATGTCGTGTTTATAATGAGCCGGATTCCACAGCAGGCGAGAATGAAGTAATGTTAGAGTACTCTATCGTTGATACTGGTAGAGGATTCACCAAAGAGGAAGCGGAACTGATATTCAAGCCATTCAGCCAGATTGATGGAAGCAGCACTAGACAGCATGGTGGCAGCGGCTTGGGATTGGTCATTTCTAGGCAGCTAGTTGAACTCCATGGAGGGAAGATGCAAGGCACAGCAATACCGGGGAAAGGATCCACATTCACTTTCACCGCCAAGTTTGGTTTGCCAACTCCCGAAGACCATCCAGAGCCACTAGCAACGCCTGCACTAACCAGAGTCTCGTCAGACAAGCCTACGACAACTACTGAGATATCTACAATGCCTATGAAGCGTGTCACAAATAATCCGATATTGGCTAGCAGGTTGTTGCACTCGCCTGCGGTTACGGAAAGCCCCAAAACCGAACCAAGTATAGACTCCCCGGCTGTTGCATCATCATCAGATAGTTCTGAGCCTTCCCTCCGCTCCATGCATTCCCATCTAACAGAGAGATCGTCAGGGTCTTCAATTGCGCAAAGCCTGCATCATTTCAGCGAAGCAGCTCGGGCTAGCAATCCTGATTTGTCGAAAATGAAGTTGGAGCTTCCAGAGAAGCACGCAGCGTTGTCCCCACCAATGAACGCCACATCTCCAACAAACTTGACTCTATCCACGCCAACACCAACGCTCTCGACGCCGAACCCAGTCTCTTTACATCGTAAGGATAGCTCACCACCAAGCAGCTCTATGGCAGATCTCAAGCACTTCCGACCACCTATGTATTCCATCTTACTCATTTGTCCGCAAACGCATAGTCGGGAGGCAACTACTCAACACATCAAAATAACCTTGCCAAAGGACGTGCCGCACCAGATCACCCCGCTTGCAAGTGTCGAAGAAGCACGGAAACTTATTAGTGGAGATGATCCTGTCATATTCACGCACATTGTTTTAAATCTAGGGTCAGCCGAGGACATTGTCCAATTGATTGATCAGATAATCATGTCTGTCATGCTTCCACAAACATCAATTGTCGTTCTGTCCGATCCAGTACAGCGACAGGAGGTGATTAAGATGGCCACAGCGTATGATTACGACCAGCTCGCTAAAGACAATCGCGTAACCTTCATCTACAAGCCGGTCAAGCCGTCTAGATTTGCTGTGATTTTCGATCCAGATAAGGAGAGAGATCTTAGCACAGATCGCAATCGCTCTAGTGCTCAACAACAAGTCGCAAGCCAGAAGCAGCATTATTTGGACGTCGGCCAACGTCTTGGTAATAAAGGCCTTAAGGTGCTTCTCGTTGAAGATAACCAGGTCAATCAGAAAGTGCTCTTGAAATTCTTACACAAAGTCGGTATTGCGGTTGAGCTAGCTTTAGATGGTATGGAATGCACGGAAAGAGTATTTGCTCAGCCGCACGGAACTTACTCTTTGATACTGGTAAGCTCAGGATGCGTAGCCATGCTCACTTGATTCCAACTAACATTGCGACAGTGTGATCTTCATATGCCTCGCAAAGACGGTTATCAAACCTGCCGAGAAATTCGAGAATGGGAGGAGAAGGGATCTTACCCCAAGATGCCAATTATTGCACTTTCAGCCAACGTTATGGCCGATGTTTTAGATAAGTGCATCCAGGCCGGCTTTAATAGCTACGTCACCAAGCCTGTCGACTTTAAATCACTGAGCAAAGCCATGAGTAATCTACTGGATCCAGGCTCGTCCGAAAACCCCCAAGACTTCCCTGGTACCTTAGCGAAGCCGCCATCATAAACTTCATTTATTTTTCATTAACTTATATTTCCCCTTGCATCTTATGGCGTCTTACCACTTATTTTTAACTCTTTTTTTTTTTTTTTTTTCGACTCTGCGAGCCACTTAATGTGTATGAGCATGGCATTGCCTTCCTCCTGTCTCGTAGACGGGATGTAAACTATGGACAAAGAATGGCGGCCTCTGGTTCTATCTTCTTCCATAATTGTTTTTCGTTTCGATGTGGCCTAACATGACATGCACGATACACCTCTTTGCAATGAATTTTCGACGTTGCAGTAACTACTTTTCTCGATTCTTCGTTACGCACTGGCAAATGTCATGGGGGAGGCCTCTGTTCGGGAACTGCATGGATGGGCGGGTGATGGGTGAATGGATGGGCGGGTGAATTGAAATACCATGATCTTTGGCTTCGTTTTCTGATTTCTCCGGACTATTCGATCAGATAGGGAAGCAGGTGGGCAGGATTGACCAATATTGAGCATGGTGATTCTGTCGGAACATTTTACAAAAGAGACTGAGTGATACCTATCAAGACTTTTCCAAATATTCTTGGTTCTTTGATACATTGCGTGGAAAACGTCGGGCGTGGCGTAGTGTGGACGGTTTGTGGAAGGAGGAGGTGATGGAGAACAGTACATACCCGATAATCATGGGGGGTAACAGTGCCGGGAGTATAATCTTTGTTGTGGGTAGATATCGGGGTATGGGGATTTGGAAGAAGATAGAGTGAGGAGAAACAGGTGCGAGTGCAAAGAGAGGAATGGAATGGGTCGGAGTGATTATCTCTTTATTATCTAGATTCCAGCCACGTGAGTTCTAGTTCGGCGCGGTCTGGGTTTGTTGTGGAGAGGAGATGAAAATGGAGATGAAAGCGGAAGATAAAAAAGTGGGAGTGGAAGGTGAAGTGAAAGGTGAAGTGAAGGTGAAGTGAAAGGTGAAGTGGAAGGTGAAGTGGAAATGACCATAGGATAAGGACAGGGATAGGATGGAGTGAATGATCTGAAATGATAGAGAGGGGAGGAAGAGATCATGTATTTTAGATTCCTTGAAATTAAGGACTTGTGAATGTTGAAGTGCTATGATGCAATACGGTATGACTTAACCTAACTTTCCTTCTTCCAGCGGACTGACTCGCGAAAGCCTTGTTGGCACGGCTACAGCCTCGTCTTGGCATTGTTTGGAAAGCAGTGAATAGAGAAGCGGTCAGGGAATATTAATCTTGAAGGAAACACAGATATTCACTCGTTGTAATCTCACTGCCGGCTTTACCAAATTCGCAATTTCGCAATTTCGTTTCTCATTGTTCTTTTGTGCGGAAGACTTGATGCTTGCCATAGGGCTAGACCCTCAATATCTCTTCAACTACTTGGAACATTTGTGTTTAAACCCCTTCTATTTAGCAGCTAGCTGCTCGCTGCTAGCCGACCTACTATACTCCGTCACTCCGTAGTCTTCGACTCAAAAAGGTCGTTAAAACGAAAAATCAATCAATTGACACTTGTCATATGGAGATGGGGCTAAGCTACTTTGGGGTGTCGATCTTTTCAGCCACCGCAGCCGAAAAGTTTATTTTTGGTACCTGAGGTTGTGTTTTCTCGTGTCAATAATACCCGACTCCTCTCCTCTCCTCTCCTCTCCTCTCCTCCTCTCCTCTCTTCTTCCATTCCCACAACCTCCATTCCCGTACCAACCCGACGACGTTCTTCTACTGTACTTTGCCGCACCCATTCCATCTGTGAGAAAGAATCTGCTGCTATTGTTCGCGCCCTGCTCGTCTCTCGTGCTGCTTTCGACAACGTTGTTGCTTGCTGTCAAACACCCAACATCCCTTCTATCCGTCGATTTCTATCCGCTTGGACACTTTTCTGAAGATCCATCTCCAAACCCTCGAAAACTTCCCCACAATCGCTTGAGGAAAAAAGCGGCAAGGGCACTATTCCATTACCGTGGAGCGAGGCTGAGGCTGACATTTCTATGTGGTCATTGCGCTGGACCAGGAAAAGTACGCTAATTGTGCACTTTTTTTCTTAAGCGACAACCTCTTGTCTCTTAAAGTACTCGTAGCCAATTCTCGTTGTCGACCTTCGATCTTCTTTTTCATTTTCCCCATTTCCCGTTTTCCCGTTTTCCGCCCACGAAGTCAACTCAACGTCCACCATAACTCGACTTCAACACAACAACTCCATCTTACGCGGCTCTGCATACCCTCGTATAATATCAGCCGCTATTAATTACGGCATTCGAATAATTAATACTGAGGAAATCACCAAAATTCGCGACCCCAACGACAATTCATCGCGTCATTCGACAAGATGCCGCGCCGCACACGCGCTAATCCCAGCCCCGGAGGCTTAAAGTCCCTCGACGATGTCGTCCCCAAAAAGAAGGGAAGAAAGGCTGCCGTGAAGGTCCAACAGTCTATTGAATCTGTCGAAACTATCAGCAATACTACTAAAGATGAGGCGTCTCTCGCTGTCGCGTACACTCAATCACAATCATCACCCCCTACCACATCCCGATCTTATTCACCCGAATCACGATCTCAATCTCCTGTACCTATCGAGTCTCGATCTACATCTCCTCCAGCAGTTACCACCGCGACATCGAATGATGCATCATCGGATAACGACGTTACTACACAACGACAGTCGCAGCGACTGACTCCTCTTCCTCCCAGCAGGAAGAGGTCGCGAGTCGAAGAGCCTGTTACCCCAACTGTTGGTACTCCAGAAGGAAAAGAGGAAGTGAAGGAACAAAAGCCAAATAAGCGTGCACGGAAGTCTGTAGGTGATTCGCGTGAATCGTCTGCCAAATCCGATAGATCGTACGTATTCCGTGTTTAAACCCCTGCTTTATCTTTTGCTAACGCGATATTAATCTAGGGAACGCGAATCTCAAGAGAAAGGTTCAGATCGTCGATCAACTCGCAAGACAGAGCGCCAAAGTTCATCAAGAAAATCAACTCCCACTAGATCCCAGCCTCGTGGTCGCAGACAACCAGAGTCACAGGTCAACCCTGAGAGTAGCTCGGAAGAAGTCACTGAGAAGCTGCCTTCCCCTGTACGCGTCCGATCAAAGTCCACATCTAAACCTAATAACGTTGCTACTTCTCGCTCTCCACGACAGGTGCAAGAAAACACACCCGCAGAGACCAAGCAAGCAACACAGCCAGAGCACGTCAGCGCTGGCCCATCTCAACCTGCTCGTGCCGCCCCTAAGCTCACACTTCCTGCTCCGTCCTTAAAACCCGCTCCTCAACATGTTTCAACACTTCCACCTCTGAAGGCATCAGACATACCAACCGATCCCGATGAGCGAATGGAATTTGCCGCAAAGCGATATGGCTTTCAACCAATTACTTTTGGTGCGAATTTCAAGCCATACCCTCAAAGAGCATACTACATTACACCCAGATCAAAGAGCGACTTGATTCGTGCGAAGTACTTGAGCCGTGGAATTATTCCCAAGGAAGCATTTTCAAATGACAAGGTTGATGTAAGTTTGTCCATTATTAGATCTGTTTGTGTTTATACTAACTGTTTCCAGGAGGCTCAAATTGAGCACAAGAAGAAAGCTGCGGCTTCTTCCAGTGAGACTCTTTCCACATCTGAAATTGATTCTGCAGCGCGTCGATCCGAAGAGGGACTCTTATTAACCGACCCCTATCTAGTAACAGTAGCTCAAGCTTTCACTACTCACAAAGATCAGTCAAAGCCGCTACCCACGATTGAAGAGATTCAAGCATTCCTTGAGGCATATCAATCGCAAGACGCTGCAGAGAAGGTGAAGTCTCAGAGCATTGTCAAATCTTCTCAACAACCCTCATCATCAAAGACCGACAGAAGGCAGTCACTAGAAATCAATGAAATTGAGCAGGAGCCTTCCTCTGGCAGCGATGATGACATGACTGAAGAAGACGAAGAACTCAATGAGCCCAAAACACCGGAGCCAGAGGATTCACCCGTTTCGCAGCCCAATCCTCAATCTGCATGGAGACCCTTCACCTTTGTTGCCAGTATTTCAAACATCATTACAAGCCCCTTCCGCAGCAAAGCTCCTATCGCACCGGTTGAGCCATTCATCTTCAATCAACCTCCTGCGAGCCCAGTAGCTCGGCCAAAGCGTATGCCTCAAACAGAACGCAAGCGTATTGTTCGCGATAACGGAAAGGGTCGCCTTGTTCCGCGCACAGAACGTCCAAAACGCCACCGCGATTACACAGCCATTCCAATTCAAAACCGGGGTATTCTTACTCCTGCCCAAATTGCTCAGATCCAGAAAGATCAAGACGACTATGCACGCAAGATGGGTCATCCTAATGCGGACCTTCAATCGACCGCTAGAGAAAAGCGCAGAGCTGTCAACTTCGATCGTGATGAGAGCACATCCCTTGCCCGCGCTCAGCTCGCAACACCGGCCAAGACTGGGGAGAAGCGTGGTGTTAATGGCGACGTGAGAAGTACCTCAAAAAAGCCATGGAACCTTGTTCATGACCTACCTTCCTCCGATGAGAGTGATGATGAAATCGACTCGCCAACCCCATGTCCTTCAACCACTGCCGAGAAAGCGGTCAAACAGCACCACTTCGGGCTAACCAGCATTTACCGCCCAGCTGGTCCCCAAAATCGCCTCACACCTAGACAGCTACAAGAGCAACAGGAGGAGCGTGAACGTGGCAACCTGAGTATTCCACGCGAAGAGTTGAACAATCTCGACTATTTGAAACACCCCGAGAAATACTCTAGGGACCCAACACTGTTCGACAAGCCAATAGACAGGAAGCAGCTTGAAAAAGATGCCCTCAACCCCAACTATGATTGGGAGCATAACCCATTCGCTAACACTATGCCTAAGAAGAAGAATCTCTTCGCCCAGCAGGAGCAGCAAAGAAAGGCTCAAGAGGCAAAGAGAAATGCCGAGGATCCAACTGCCCAATCGCAGAAATCAACCAAATCGAGAAGCAACCTCTTTCAAGTACCAGAGTACAGTGATGAAGACAGTGACGACGAAGGAGAGAATGGCAAAGAAGTTGCGGAGGGTAGCAGAATCCTCGAGCCAAAACAATGGACTCAAGTTCCTCCTCCAAAGCCTAGACCTGGTAACGCGCAGTTGCCACAAACGGATCTCGCCAAAACTGCCCAGGCAGATCCTAACCAAAAAGAAGCTATTCAGCACGCCATCCAAAACGCAAACAGACATGCACCAAGGAAGCCAAGCAATTTACGTAATATGTCAACTCTTTCTCCACTCCAGGTCGAGCAGCAAGAAAGAGAGAAACAATTGTCCAAGGGCAAGGGCAAAGGAAAGGAGGCCGCACAATATCCATGGTCCTTTGAGCCATATGAGTTCAATCTCGAAGTCTTTCCAGAAGTGTTAGCAGCAATCGATGAGGCGGAAAAGGACAGATTCCTTCCCATGACGCCCATTCCTGCTGACATCTGGGATATGTTGTATGAAGAGGAGCCCAAGAAGTCAGAAGCTGTTCTGGCTGCTGAACGCATCTTCGATGAGATTGAAGCGCGAAGGGAGAATGCTTTTATGCCGGAGCAAACTACAGAATCTGCGCCTCGAAGCAGCTCCAGCAGATTCCCTTACTTTACCTAATCTCCAATCTTAATGGAGAAAAAATAATGGAGGCACCCCTACCTACCATACCGAATCAAACACCAATTCTATTGTGCAATTATTGAGGAGTAATTTCCTTTTTTTTTTTTTTTTTTTTCATTCAACGATCGATTTCGGATTTGCACTTTACAAACGGCGTTTCATCTGATATTGGTTCCAGCATTTCATAGCATTGTATGGAGTTCGGCATACGAGGATGAACACTATGAACGAACGTACATTATTGTCGCCTCACAAAAATGGTCGTCAGGTAGTGACGACACTCACATACGGAAGACGTATCACCAAGGTGACTGGACATACTTGGCGTCTTACATACACTAACCCACTATCAACAATACTCATCGCAACTCGATTTTACGATTACTCGCCAACCCCGACTTTTTTTTATGAATTCTTTGCCACCACGTACATCTGGATCTATAGTTACAACGGCAAAAACTCTCCTACTTTGGATGAGGGGATACTTCCTCGATGGAGTCACATCCATCGAGCATGTAAGCGTCCCAGAGCTCGCGTTCTTATACCTGGATATCGAATGGCGAAGTTAGTAATACTAAACATCGGCAACTTTCCGCGACATGTTAGTACAGCAAACAACAAAAACCCGCCTACTTTGGCTGGGAGGTTTTTTCCCTGGTGCCGTCAAATGCACCAGGCATGTAAAAAGCCCTGCGTTGTTGTCTTGTACCTGAGCGTGGATATTAATAGGATGAGTGGTTGAATTCTATCGAGGAGTTGATATTTGGAGCTTCTGATGGTCGATGGTCTTTGTGTTTCTTGCCTTTTTTTTGTTTTTCTGGCGTGCATACAACGGAGTTTGAGGTTTCCCAAGGAAGGGAATACACGCACATACCATGAGTCATTGGGGGAGTTTGCCCTCTAAGATTATTTTTTGTAATGAGTTTTTTTGCCCATCAGCAATGTGGGTTTCTTGGCTATGAAGACCAAGTGTAGATATTGAAGGAATGCATAGAAATGGAATGGAGACGATGGATGGGATGGATGAGTTTGCATACTGTAGGAACATGGGACTGGACCGCCACGGGAATGTTTGAGTCGTCTTTACATGGTCTCACATCAATGCATTACAACAATTCTTTGTGTCTATGATTGTGTTGCGGTGATAATGCGTTTTGTTTGCTTTGTTTATGGTGAGTGGGGATGTTTGGGCAACAGTCAATAGGAGCTGTATGGCAAGTGCCATGGTATTACCATAGTGAAGACTTATTTTGAGTTATTAGGTATCTCCTAGGTAGTTTAAGAATCACAATAACCGGGATGCCACTACAATATCTCCCGTTCATTCCGTCTTATCCTTACTTTTTCTGTTATTACGAAGCACTATTTAACTACAGTTCCAAGTATACAGGCAGCACCTACTATTCATCTCGTAGACGTCTCCGAGGTGAAGTGCATTCATTGTCTGTCTTCATTTCTCCACACAAGATACAGTATCTCATGATTATAATCAAACCATCCCCGTCCCTCAACAGCGGAACCATCAAAGAGTATCCCCGAACGCAGATCTTCGATCAATGCCCCGCGGCAAAGAATTTCGGCAATATCAAGTTTCCTGAACAAAGAAACTGCGCTATCCCAGAGATCCCAATGCCGCTCATGTGACCTCATCTATGTGGGAGAACAAAGGCTTCGCAGAGCCGACGGATAAAGGTGAAGACAAAGAATGCGCCAGTGTGGGTTGACATTCGAGGGGTAGTGAGATAAAGGAGTTAAATGAGAAGGAGGGTAATGAAGGTGATGATGGAAGAAAAGTGGCTGTTCTGTTGGGTATTTATAGGTTGGGACATGAAGGGGACTGGGTGCAAGAGTGGGCAGAGGACAAAGAAACATTGATGGGATGGGAATGTATTGATATGTGAGAAGGCAAACTGGGAATAAGAAGTAGTAAGAAAAAGGACATTTGTGCGCTCTTTTTTTTCGAGTTTTCCTTCTGGCATTTCAGTTTCTTTGCTTCGAGAATAGGTTGTGACGTAAGAGAGAAATTTATTGCACGCATCATCTCTGTGAGAAAGACAAACAAAGTTGTTGTTTATGAATAGGTGTTGCGAAGTATAAGGGAGAAAAAAGTACGTCGATGGCTAGGTGTTTATTCACGTCTCTTTAATACCAAGTGAGACAGACCTTCTCATCTCAGACAATTTTTTCTTTTTCTTGGATTTGCACACACGGATTTGTATATTCGTCACATTTTTGACGTCTGCTCTTCGAGCACGGATAGAAAGTCGCCATATATCAGATTTTCCGCCCGAGGGATCGTCGTTTGAAGAGACATATATTTCCACATTTCTGATCACTAGGTCGGATTGAGAGAGAGATTGGATATTATGGTTAAAATTGAACACACAACTTATGACGACGCCCGCCCACCACCTCCTCCTTCTCCTCCTCCTCCTCACCCCTTCCTCGAAACAATCCATCGCATCAAAGCATCCATCAAAGCAAAATCAAAAAATATCCGCTCCTTTTCTCTCTCTTCTCAAACAATTAGTCGCCCCGTCCCTTACGATCCAGAACCAGGCCTGCATACACAGCTGGGGAAAAATTACAATTACCGCCCGGGTGGCAGCGTGAGTACGTCGCAGCTGGCGGTGTTGCAGCAGTGGGAGGAGAGAAAGGAACGGGAACGGGAACGGGAGAGAGAACGGAGAGAGAGGAATAGAGCGGATAGGAAGGTTCCGAGGGAGCCGAGCCTGAAGAGCACGGATACGGGGGGGAGTAGCAGTCAGGTTGCGGGAGAGGGGGATTGGGAGGTGCAGAATTGGAGGAGGATGCAGAGGGGGTTGGAGAGGGATTTTGCGAAGGGGGAGGTCCCGGTTGAGGGAGTGAGTACGCCGAGTTTGAGTCAGAGTGAGAGGAGTGCGGGGGGGAGGTGGCCGGGAGGGGAAGTCGTGTGGGAGAGCCCTGGGAGTGCGAGTCCGAGTGCGAGTGCGAATGTGAGTGGGACGGATAGTTCAGGGTCGGTGGGGAGGAGGAGGGGGAGGGGGAGGACGGCGGGCGCGCAGCAGGGGCACGGGCATCATCATAAGGAGGCGCCGAAGGCGAGGGCGAGGCATGAGTTGAGACATAAGCAGGGATGGGTGGGGGGTTACAGGGATGCAGAGGACGGGGGGTTTGGTGTCACGACGTACATTTCGAGTGGGAGTGCTAGTGGTACGGGTAGTGGTAGTGGGACTGGAAGCGGCAGTGGAAGAGGAAAAGGCAGCGGTACGGTTTCCAGAAATCTCAGTGATCTGGAAACAGTGAGGACGGCGATGATGGACGGAAACATGGAAGTAGTCATCCCGCCCCAAGCAGAAGTGCCGAAATACCGGGATGTATTAGAAGGCGACTCACCTGTCCGGGAGCTAGAAAAGGAGCGCGAGAAGGCTAAAAAAAGAGCCCGCGATACGGAGCGAGAAAATAGATTAACCCCCCCTAACAATAGCCGTGCGCCAGCAACCTCACCACGAAGGATCTCAGCTGCAGGTCTGGAGGTTGGCAGATTCAAAGAATATATAGGACAAACTGCACTCGCTGCTACTAGTCCTGAGCGGGAAGAGAGAAATTATATACCCTCTGCTGCACAAACACAAACTGCAACTGCGACAACAACAACAACGAGTAAATTTCCCTCGCCCTTTGAATACCTCCAGTACCCGAACTCTCAACATCTCGACAGCAAGAACAAGAACAAGAGCAAAAACAAAACACCGCCTCGTCTAACTGCTCACACGGCTGCCGACAGATCCCCCGATAGCGACGATGGTTTCTGGTGCGTGGGTGTCCCAGAAACAGACGAATTCCAACCACCACCACCGCCGCCTGCTGTTCAATGTAAATTATGTTGCCAGCGAAACGTCGACACCCGCGCCGGGACCTTCGGCGGCGAGGGTTGGTGTTCGGTGTGTGCGGCGGAGTTTGCGCGGGCGCAGAATTTTGAGTATGGTGGTTCGGGTTCGGGTTCGGGTTCGGGTTCGAGGTTGGAAGGTAATACTGCTACTACTGCTGCTGCGGCTGCGGCTGCTGTGGTAGATGCAGAACGGGGTGGGGAAATGGGAATAGGACAAGGGGGTGGAAGTGAACGGAGGCCAAGACCGGATGAGATTCTGAAGACGGAAAGCACGAGAAGTACAGATATGCGGGAGATGCGGGCAGCGACGACGCCGCCGGGCATGGATTGGCCTTCGAGGAGGGAGGTTACTGGGACTGGGGCTGATTCTGCGGCTGCTGGTACAGGAAGCGGCGCCATCGTGCGCGATGATCCCTCCCGCGAATGGGAATGGAAGCCCCCCGTGCCGCCGAAAAATCACCTCCCGATCGATGCGGCGGGGATGGAGGACTATTTTGCGGAGAAGAAGCCGGAAGTGCCGGAGAAGCGGGTGGTGGTGAAGGGGTTGGGTGGGGAGAGGAAACCGAGGATTGTGGAAGGGGGGGAGGTTGTGGGGAGGTGTAGGAGTCAGAGGGTGGTGGTGGAGGGGTTTGAGGAGGGGGATGGGGATGGGGATGCGGATGATGCGGCGTCGAGGGAGTATCATGAGTGGGTTGTGGAGGGGGCGAGGGAAGAGTCGAGGGAGAGGTTGAGGGTGGAGAGGGAGAGGGAGAGAGAGAGGCTGAGGAGGAGAGAGAGGGAATCGGAGAGGGAGAAGGAAAGGGAGAGGGAGAGGGAAAAGGAGAGGGAGAGGGAGAGGGATTCGGGGTTATTTACTTTTTGGAAGGGAGGGGAGAGCACGAAGGAGAAGGAGGAGAAGAATAGGGATAGTGAATCTTATACTTTCTTTAATGATAGCGAGGATGATGGGGGGAGGAATAAGAAGAAGGGTAAGAAAGGCAGTCCGAAAGGGAAAGGGAGGGCTTGATAGAGGTCGCTGGTGTGGGGGCTATGTTCTTGAATTATTTGGGTTAACTTATTGGTGTTATAAATGGCTTGAGGGATTTCATGATCTTTTTTGTATTATAGATCGTTTTGGTTTTGGAGCTTGGGGTTCGGGGTCATAGACGGCATGATTACTGTACTTCATTGTGTGGTCTTGGGATTTGGGACATGGGAATCTGTTGTATTTTGGGGAATCATCCAATCGATGCCCGTGTATGAGGTTTAGTTTGAGAGACTGCATTTGCGCATAATTATCATGAAGAGTCATATGGCAAAAGAGAAATTGTAGTAGTATTCACTACACTGGATTTGTGCTTTGGCTTCCATGTGATATTCATTTATCTTAGAGTTAATCCATACCACTCGGCTCCCTGACCCAGAAACCCAAATCCACCTCCCTCGAACACAAAATCTCTCTCTCTCTCTCTCTCTCATTCTCTCTCATGATGCACCAACCGGTCCTTCTCCACCAGGTACTAACTGCATAGTCATTCTCGTAAGCATATCTCTTTTCTCTTTCTCTTCGACATCCAAGAGAGCACAGAGATGCAAAGATAACTTACCATCGCAATACCATTTCCATTCAAGAGAATCTTTGGCAGTTTGGTTTGGTTTCCGAGGTAATCGCTAGATTGGGGGAGGGGTTAGTGAGTGGGTGGGGCGGGGAGATGGATGATGGATGCGTGAGGGGGGATGAGACAGGACGTACAATTCTGTGACGTCTTCGAGGACCATGTCTGGAGCGGTTTGTTAGTTGTGTGTGGACCTGTATTTGGAAGAAGGTGTGAGGAATGGGGAATAAGGGCAGAAGCTCAGGGAAGAGAGGGGGGATGACAAGTCAGGGGATTTGGTAGAGATAGGAGAAGGAGATACTTACTGACGTAGTCATCGAAACCCATAAGAGTGCCGGTGAATTCTGAGGTATCAGTTAGTTAGGACGTTGGATGCACGGGTAGGGGAGGCCAAAGGAAGGAAGGCTGTTCTACGTGCCTTTGTCGCCTTTCATCACAACCCAGATCTTAGAACCAACGCATTTGTCGATGAGTTCTGTTTAGGGTTAATGGATATCTATTATGAGGAAAAGGTAGGGGTAACGAACCGAGGGGTAGTAATTGTGTGGCCATTTTGAGGTTCTGTATGAGGCAGAGATCGAGGTGTCTGAGATTGAGATGTGTTAGTGTTTCTCTGAAGACGAGCTGTTCTCCAACTGAAACTGTTCTGCATCCTCAAACCCGTCAAACCATAGTCTTAATTCACCGACGATCACATCGCAAACAAGGGTACGCTGATGGTTAGGTGCACGTGAAGATGACTGTAAGGTGACAGAAATTTCGACTCACAAAGAAAGACTTGTAGATCAGTCAAAGCCAACGAAAACAGACCACGTCAGCCGTTTGCTATTTCTTTCGTTGTTTGATATCTCGTTGCTCGACCTCAATATTTAAACGTGCTTCTCGTGCTTCACAGAGTTCGTCTACTCATCGTTCGTTCGTCAACTGTTTTCCTAATATTACCGCCTCAGGCATCAATAGCATTCTTTCCTAACATCAACCTCCAGGCAACGATTGGTGATCGATCGTCCAAACCTCCACTCCTCAACAGGACCACACATACGAATGCTCGTGTCATGCTCCTTAGCAATCATGGAGCATCAAAATTGGGCAAGTCACTTCGAAGTCCCATTATGACAAGTATAGGCTCTTTTCATGCAACTACAAATATGGCAGCATCCGAGGGCATGAGATCTAGTATTGCAGCTATTCGAGGGCAAAGACCTGGGTATGCATCTTTCTTTGCAGAGGAGTAGTAGTGTGTGAATATCTCTGAAGCTAATGTATTTTACTGCAGTCCCTCAGTTATTCGATCAATGAGTATGAACTCGCAGAATATATGGCATCCATGCCATGGTATTGTCTTTAAAGATGCTACGGGTGCGGGGCAGTCGAGAGCATTGAGCGCGGTGGCAGTGGCGACTCATGATCAGGAAGTCGCTTTCCATTCAAATGCAGAGGATAATTATGTGTTGGCGAGCTCGAATTTCGAAGATCTAACCACGCCAGAGACAGCTGTGGCTCCTGTCGAGGAAGAGGCAACTGCAGAGGAGATTGTAGAAGATCCAGAACAGAATGAACTCCCCCTTTCCGAATCGAAGTTTAAGATGACTGAGGAGCTATTTCGAAAAGCAAAGGACGCGGCACCAGAATCGCCTGAGTCTTACTGGTCTTACAGTTTATATCGTGGTCCCGAAGTCGATGGCACGCCACAGAAAGTCAAGGTGCATTATTGTCAAACTAAGAACACCACCGACCGCGTCATAAAAGACTACTTTTTGGGCCAGAAAGTTGTGGGGTTTGACATAGAATGGAAGGCGGAAGCACGCGCAGTCGATGGAATCAAGAAGAATGTTTCTCTGGTCCAATTGGCCACGGAGGAACGTATTGGTCTCTTCCACATCGCGTTATTCCCAAAAGACGACCGCGCCGATCTTGTTGCGCCGAACTTGAAGAAGATAATGGAGGATCCAGAGGTCACCAAGGTTGGGGTATCTATAAGAGCAGATTGTACACGACTGCGAAATCATCTTGGCATTGAGTCTGTCTCTCTTTTCGAACTCAGTCACTTATACCGACTTGTTAAGTTCTCCCAATCCAAGGACTACAAGTTGATCAATAAGCGGTTAGTGGCGCTAGCAACTCAAGTTCAAGAACACTTTCATCTCCCTATGTTCAAGGGAGATGTGAGACAAAGTGATTGGAGTCAGGCATTGCGAATGGATCAAATCATCTATGCTGCGTCGGATTCATACGCTTGTATCCATCTGTATAATACAATAGAGCTCAAACGTCAAGCTCTAGATCCCATGCCACCTCGACCCTATCACCTCGACGAAGACAAACCCATCCGTCTAGCAGAAAATGTTCTCGTTCCCCCTGAAGATACATCCGAGGAGGTCGAACCGGAGCCCGAAGACTTACCCAAGCCCAAGAGAAAATATACCCGCCGCAAACCCACCACCCCTCAACCTCTCACCCTCGATGCTGATATCTCTCTCGAAGACTCTGACTCCGATTCCGACTATGTCGACCCCGAATTCAAACCCAACTCCAAAAAGTCCTCCCTACCATCCTCCGAATGCGATAAATCCCCCATCGTTCTCTCAGCCGAAGTTCTTGCCGCCCTCCATCGCGACACTCACCCCACCTCCAAAGCCGCTGCCTCCTCCCTCCGCGCGTATTTCATCTGGTACCACAACCCCTCTCTTTCGCTCACGGACATTGCGGCTCTGTTGCGTGATCCGCCGTTGAGTGTGAGTACTGTGGTTACTTATATACTGGGGGCGGTGAGCAGCGAGGGCTTCGAGTTTGAGGAGGAGAGGATGATGGAGTTGGTGGGGACGTTGTCGAAGGAGGCGCTTTGGATGCGACATAGGGGGTTGGCGAAGTTGCTGGATATGGGGGGGTACTGATTTTTGGATGGGTGGGATACGTTGGGATGGGATGGGATGGAATGGAATGGGATTTGGGAGTGGAAAATTGGCGTTTGAGAGGAAATAGTCGGATTCATTTAACCTAGAGCATGCATACATACATGACTGGATGAGAAAACACCATGGACGAACAGGATATGGATATGGCCATGGTCATGGTCATGGTTTTTGGCCATTGGGTTGAAGGAAATTGGAACAATCCATGCCAAATATAAGATCGAATCTTATATATTACAAATTTGCAATATAGAGAGGTATTAGTCCCTGAGGAACTTGTCGACTTGGTGCAATATCATTATGCAGTCAGGCTAGTTGGAAGAGTGTAGGATTATTATAAAGAATTCTTGCAATACATATATATATATTATAAATTACTTCTCACTCCTTAAAAATTCTGCTAGAGCCAAAAGTTTTTGATTTGATCCTCCTTTTAATGTAAAAATTAGAATGGCAATAAGCGCGGATAGATGGTCTACTTGCGCTGCGATGGGATGGAGCAGAGTGGAAGAGAATGGAATACAGTAAGACATTAGAACTATGGGATTGAGATTCACGGGTATGTAAACTGACTAGTGTGGCAAATAGAGGTGGGATTGGAATGGTATAGGAGAGTAACAAACATTGAAGATTCGCTAATGGTGATTAGCTAGCTAACCATGGAAATATCCATCCAGACGCCGATAACTTCCTGTTCATGAGTTGTGTACTAGGATAAATCACGCTATGTGGAGATATCGATCCTTCCGCCAAAATTGCGCCCTACTGCTTCGCTGACTTGTAAGATATCTGAAGCATCCTCTAGACAGCTCGTAAGATTTGCTATGAAAAAAGGTCTAGAACTTCACAACATCTGCCATTCTCATTTACAAGCCAGAACCCTCAACTAACAACTCATTTCAAACCAAACTTCTGCTTCTTGATTCTCGGCACCACGCCCAAAAGGATCAAAACCGAAGAGACAATCACAGCCCAGCCCTTGATCTTCAACACATTCACGTTGAATGTAGTCCATGTAGCAGCAGAGACTGTCGCGAGCATTAGGACAAAAATCACATAGCCGAATGCGCGGTGATATTTGTAGATCGATTTGGCGTTGGCGACGGAGCCGTAGAGCGAGGGTGTGAAGTATTGCGTTACGCCAACAACAGATTGGATTAGAAGGAGGATGTAGGTTATTAGACCGACTGGTGAAGTATTAGTATTAGTAAGATGGGTAGGTGATTTATGAGTGGTGGGCTGGGGAGCGAGATAAGGACTTACGGATGGCATGGCCGGATTCGAAGTGCGTGCCATTGTGAGCGAACTTATTAACTTCAATGACGACGAGACCGGCGATGAAGACAGACGCCGCGACACTGTTGAGGCTTGCGTGGACAAGTGTACCGTTGCGTTTTTGAGCAGCAGTGTGGGTCGGTTGGAGAATGAGAGCGGATTGCAGGAGGACGAGGACACCGGCGGAGTTAAGAAGAGGATGGGCTGAGAAGAGCATTATGGGGGAGAGGAGTATCGAAGCCCAGATGTGGGCGACTAGGAGGACGGCGCCGACTTGGGCGAAGGGTGCGGTGCCTGGGAGAGTTGTTAGGCGATGGAGATTGGATTAAAATGTAGGGAAGAAGACTCTTACCAATTCCGAGATTGTACCATAGAGGTTGTCCATCTTGCTGCGATGCATCTCCTGCTTGTCCAAGCAAAGGCTCATCTTCCCCATAGCTTGGGTCTTGGGGGATATTCTGTGGTATGCCGGTGGTCGAAGCCATTTTGCGGTCAAAGACTAATGCAGAGAGCTTGGTTGTGCGTATCTAGCAGTTGTGCTGCGCAGACTCGTCAAAGGGTTAAAAGAGAAAAGAAAAAAAGATAGAGTGGAAACGTAGAAAGTGCGAGAACAGGCGGGCGGCGAGCAATCGACTTGTATATATATGAACAATATCACGAAGTAACTGCCTACCGAGCCTACCTAATAGAGAAAGTAGCACATATCCAACATGTATGACGCAAAGATTGCGGGGAATACAAACCAATCAGAGCTCTTGATTCTGTAAGCAAGATTGTAGTAATATGGCACAATGCAATCAATGCATTATGGTCGGTTATATTTATAGCTAGGAAGTGCAATGCAAATGGGCATGGATCAATATTGAAGGATTTTGGGCTGAGCATGAATATGAATGTCGTTTCCGGAACGTGACTTGTACAGATCAGATTTGTGCCTAAGGATCAAAATTCTGTGCTGCGGGGCATCCTTATCGGCACCATGATCGGAGGTGTCCGAGTGTGCACGCGAGCATTACTCGATGGAAATTGGAAACTGTAAAAGGTGTCCGACAGATTCTCTTCACTATCCTTCATAGCAGTTTTCCTTTCTACATTTTCTATTCTCTTCTCTCCCAAGCCTCTATTCATTCTATTTCTTCTGTGCAGATATTCAAGATGGTGTTCGAGACCGAATATAAGACAGAGGATGTTCCGGTCACACGAGTGGCAGCGGACATGATTGATACTACTTTCCGCTCTTCTACTATTGGTAAGTCTTCTAAAATAACGTGTGGCAGAGTTCCAAATCGGTCCCCGAGTAGTTTCGGAGATGCTATTCCAGAGATCTCATTGTGATCATATCGATTTTCATACCGAAGGATTGGGTATGATCCTTTGAGGACACGGCTAGGAACACTAGTTGTAGCGGGAGAGATAGTATTGAAGATCTTACAAAATGCATATGACTGACACGTTCAATAGATCTGATTTCCGGAACTCTTGGCGGAAAAGTCCTCTCCTTTTCCGATGAATGGTTTGCAGAAGCAAATAACCTCATTACTCCTACCCCACCCATCAGACAACCAGGTAAAATGGTTTTCACCGGTGCCTGGTATGATGGATGGGAGACACGCAGACACAACACTGAGCCTTTTGATTATGTTGTGATTCGTCTGGGTGTGGCGTCTGGGAAGGTTGAAGGTGTAGAAGTTGATACTGCCTTCTTCAGCGGTAACCATGCACCAGCCATCTCAGTAGAGGGAGTGTTCAGTGATAATGACGAGGAAGTTGTTAGCTGGAAAGGGGGTCGTGGAAAATGGGAGACTATTGTTGGCCTACAAGAATGTGGTCCTTCTCAGCGGTTTGGGTGGAAGCTGAATGTCCCAACCACCAAGGCATATACCCACGTGAGGTTGAATATGTACCCAGATGGCGGTATTGCTAGATTCAGGCTCTTTGGACATGCCGTGCCAGTTTTTCCGGAAGACAAGAATGCCATCTTTGATCTAGCCGCTGCTCAAAACGGCGGTGTTGCTATCTCTTGCAGTGACCAGCACTTCGGTGTGATTGCAAATTTGATACTTCCAGGCCGTGGAAAGGACATGGGTGATGGATGGGAGACGTCGAGATCTCGAGAAAAGGGTCATGTGGACTGGGCTATTATACGACTTGGAGCACCGGGTACCATTGACAACCTGATTGTTGATACGGCTTTCTTTAGAGGAAACTTCCCACAAAAGGTGAAGGTTGAAGCTATCAACTGGAGCGGAGAGGGCGAGCCAGGGGTATCAGCCGAGGGATGGACTGCGGTTGTTGAACCCAGTAAGACGAGCGCTGACAAGGAGCACGAGTTCGATTCGTTGGTAAAGGATAAAACTTTTACTCACGTAAAGTTGATTATGATTCCGGATGGTGGAGTAAAGAGGATCCGAGTCTTGGGAAGAAGAAGCGTTTAAAAGACCCATAGAAGGAGGACAAGAAGCATAGGGCTTGGCGGGCGTATCTCTGTTGTAACTCATTAAGAGGATGTCTTCTCGGTCGTGTAAAGTCCCGGGCTGGTAACTTTTGAGACCAATCTGAAGCCATAAAAGTCCAACTATCTTAGCAACCCGCAAGGGCCTCATCAAACAATGGCGATGTGCATAATATGGACAGTTAAACGGATTCTAAGATAAACATAGTAAGGCTGAATAGACGGCACAGCCCGTTTCTTTTGCTGGTGAAACCTTGCATCGCACGGACCACTTTGGATGAGTTTCAATGCGCAACTTGCATTGTGCGGCGTCATTCAAAAGTCCAGGTCACCCATCAGAGCGGCTTCCGTGTGAAACAACTCGACATTCCAAATTATTGGTACGCTCACCAACTGCAGTCTACATATCAACATCTGCAGCCTGGGAATTTCAGCCAATTAGAGTACAGCAAATGTTGGCGGAGTACATGTGGGCTTCTAGCTGTTGTGATGGACATCGGGGACAATAATGGAGATTTCGGTGGTGGTTTTGGAGAGGAAGTGAAGACGCCACGAGCGCTACCAGATGATTTGCCAAAGTCACTGGACGATCGAAAGAATGTGTCTGCGGAGTATGCACCCGAGACGGAGATGTACGATGCCTGGCAAGGTAGGACAGTCTAGTTACAAACACAAACCAATATTCTAACATGATTAGGACAATCACAATTCCTGACGACACCCGTCCTAGCCAAACCACTAGAATTCAAGAGCTTGTCGCTGGATAACGACGACTTCGACGACGATATCACGAAACAAAAAATAGGAGATAGCGATACTAGATTGATGGAAATGTTGGCTGCCCAAGCGGCCCACAGGGATGGCTCGGCGAGCGAGGACGAAGATGCAGTAGCGACAGATGAGAACCTTTCGATCGAGGAGAAGAAGGATATACTGCAGAAGGCATTGAATATGGCTGCCAGCAATGGCGATATGGATCGGATAGAGAGGATATTGAATGGAAAAGCAAAGGATCTGGTGGATGTGAATGCGCCGGATGAGGAGGGAACCGCGCCGATCATATATGCCAGTTGCTTTGTGAGGATATCACTACATTTGATCGACCTTTACTAATATCTTTTAGGGGCACGAAGCAGTTGTGACTGCACTCCTGGATGCGGGCGCGGATGTTGACAAGCAGGATCGAAATCAATGGAGTGCTCTAATGTGGGCAATGACAAACAGACACAAGGGAATTGCCAAAGCGCTTCTTGATCGGGGTGCATCTGTCGATGTCAAATCTTCAACCGGGAGAACCGCATTTGATTTCGTAGCTCCTGAAAGTGAAATAGCTGATTATTTACATGATAGTGGGTATAACATTGGAAATGCTGGTGTCACAGACGATTTTTATAACCCTGGATTTTCGCAAGATCGATTCGAGGAAGAAATGGCCGAGAATGAGATGAGGAGACGAATGATGATGGAAAGTGCTAGGGATCTGGAAGTTGACCTGGGGAATATGGGAATCGATGACCAACCAGAATCGCCAGAAGAGTTGGAAGAAGAAGCTCAAGAGTTCGATTGGACTCGTTGTTTGCATGACCAGATGTTTGTCTTTCAGGAGAGCGAACTCGGACGAATTCTTGATATTATCATTACGAACATGTCACCACAGAGATCGCCTTCTCAGAAACCCGTACCAGCAAATATGATCTTTCTCAGTGCAAGGTATGCTCACTATCATGCAAGTCATGATCTTCTGGCAAAACTACTCATTAGTGCGATGGATAAGATCAACGATGTAGTGGAGGCGCACCAATGGGATATGACCATTCTGGCCTTCTGGATTTCCAATGCTACATTGCTGTTACATTATCTGAAGAAGGATGCTGGACTTTCTGAATCGACATCAGAGTTCCAACTTCAACTGGCAGAATTGATCAACGAGATCTTTATCTTGATCATTCGGGACGCTGAAAGAAGAATGGATAAAGTTCTTGACTCGGCAATGTTGGAACATGAGACTATTCCCGGGTTTGAAGATGTTACTTTCCAGCATGAATGGAAATTATTCAAGAGGAAAGCTGCCGTCAAGGAACTGCCAATTGAGAAACGATTCCGACCCCCCTCGCCAAAGCAGAGAGCCAAGCCCTCGCCCCGCAATGTAACATCATTGTTATCTTCAACCCTCTTTGTGTTAGACTTATACGATATACATTCCGTTATCACGTCTCAGATATTGGCTCAATTGCTATACTGGCTCGGCGCCGAGCTTTTTAACAGAATCATGTCTAACAGGAAATACTTGGCCCGCACCAAGGCTATGCAAATACGCATGAACATATCCAGTTTAGAGGAATGGGCGCGAACGAACAATCGACAACCGGAACATTATGAGCATGGCTCTATGACCTCAAGTGGAGAGATGACGATTGAGGCAGCTCGGAGGCACCTTGCACCAGTGGTTCAATTATTACAGTGGTTGCAGTGCTTCTCATCACTGGGACAAGATGACCTTGAGGCTTTGGTCGGGACCTTACAACAACTCACACTGCTAACACCACAGCAACTAATCCACTCTGTGAAGCATTACCGCCCAGAAGTCGGGGAAAAGGGTCTCCCCAAAAGTGCCATGAAATACCTTATCAATCTCCAAGAAGAAGCCCGACTCCGCAAAGAACGCCAACGCAATTCCCAAAGTACGCGCCGCATGAGCGCACCGTCGACCCCCAAGAAAGGCGCCAACAACAGTGTACCCGCAACCCCTGAATCCAACGGCAAAGAACCCAAAACGCAGTCTCCATACGAAGGAGAGCCGTTGGATGACGACGATGATTTACCCGGAAACTTACTTCTGGATCCGGCGCTCATGTTACCGTTTTCCCTCCCCTCGAGCACAGATATGTTGGTTAGTTATGGCGCGGGCTTTGGAGGTATGAATAGAGAGAGGGAGAGGAAGTATATTCCTACTGTGCCGCCGGAGTTCTTGGCGAAGTTGGATTTGAGTGGGGGGAGGGGGGCGCAGTCGTCGTTTCAGGAAAGGGATTGGGAAAACGAGGAGTTGTAAGGGAGGTGGGTGATATGATATGGATAGATAAGGTGAGGTGAGGTGGTGGGGGGTTTGGGAAGTGGGAAGAAAAGAAGGAGGTAAAAAAGAAGACAAGGGAAAGCATTTGGGCATGGATGTATGGCGTTTAGAGGCGTTGGTTTTTGACTTCTTCGTATCTTATACGCGAGGAAGGAAAGAAGCGAGGAAGGAAAGAAGGGAGGAAGGAAGGAAGGAGAGCGGGATCAATGGTGAGAAAACGAGGTGGACCGCAATGCCAGCATGTTATCTTGCTGTGTGTGTTGTTGTTCGACGTATGATGGATGAAAGGAAGAAAGGTATATCTAGATCGATGGCCGGGCCATTTTTGAAAGCATAAATCATGAATGTTCAGTTGAAGTTATTAGCTAGGCGTGGAGAATAGATAGTGTAGAGAAAGAGCGCATGGCATAGGGATTAAGAATCAGATATCGTTCGTGGTGTATTATTCCTGGTCGGAGTGTTTTTGCCTTGTTGCGGATGCTGGGTTCAGTATCTTCATCCATACACCATCGTTTAATCAACTAAAAGACGGCATTCATCACATTCCCTCGCAGAAAGCAGTCCATGTGATCCGTTTCGGCGGCTGCAGCGGCTGGGCGTATTTCTACAATTACAAAGATATTTGTACGTGTGAGACTGCCGAGATGGTAATCTTACGGTACAGAGAAATCTTACGAAATCACTCTACATACAAACACCTGAGAAATAGCGCGCTATGTAAGATTACAAAGACGGGGAGGGTGTTGTATCTCGTGGTTTGTGTATGGAGGTGCATGTGCGGGAGTCCGTGGGCTTGGGAGAAGTGTTTGAGATGAGTGGTATGTGTGTTGGGGAAGGGGGGGGGTTGTGAACTGTGCTGTGCTGTGCCTGTGCCTGTGCTACAGTACTTTGTAAGTTTACTGTTTGGGTGGGGTTTCTAATCACAGGAGCGAGGTGTGGGTTTTCCTTGTAGCAAGGAATGATCTGCGAGGTCTTGCGTGCGTGCGTCTTCCTTTCTGCGCATCACTCGGTAGGAAATAATAGGTTACGATTCACAAAGTCCTTTATGTTCTTTGCCGTTTGATGAGCTGAAGCTTGCCTGCTTTCATTGCGATGCTGATTACGCTATCTTGGATTAATAGAATTATACTTGGGCCCAACTACTATAACTGTGGGAATCAGAGATTGTTTTATAGGAAGTGGGCACGATGGGGTATATATTGATAGCTCTATATACTTGATCTAATGGCGGTGGTAACGATTTTGGTTTGATTCATCTATGCCTGCCGTCCGTGGCATCCCGATTCCCGCCCCTTTGTATATCTCCCAATCCAATTCCATGATTCTACGAGTACTCTTTGACGGTAAAAGTTATCTCATTAGACGCAGGAATCATGATTTTAGGACGCAGGCCGTGATTCTTGCTCCCAAACTGAACCCTCGTGTTCTTGTGGTCCTGTGTTTGCTTATTAGCAGATATTCCATACTTCAGCAAGACCTATTACCTCGAATGCCCCCCAATCCCACCACGAAACAGCTCCTCCGTCAAAGCGATACGTATACGTATCCCCATCAATGAGTTTTTCTGGAGTCATGAACAGGGAATCGGGCTTCATTAGTGAAGTGACGATTTGGCTCGGCAAGAGGCTTGCGAAGGTATTAAAATCATTATCCCCAATAATGGTATTAGATGTCGGCCAGTCTATTGGGAGCCCGCAATCCTCGTCGCTGTCGCCACCGCGAATGCCATTCCCGTCGTCTACCTCGCCGTGAACTCTCATTGGTTCCAAACCTCTGGGAGTGTGATGAAATAGGCTGAAGGAGGTTCGATCGCTGGCGGTGTATTTCTGATTGAAAGTGATAGCACGACATGAAGAGATTAGCGGACTGTCTCCAAGATGATCGTCTTTTCCAGTTTATATTCGCTCTTCTTGCTAAGTACATTAGGACCTGAGAGTGATATCGAGAAGACTGGAGCAGAAGAGCTGCGATAGAATGTCAGTGAGTGTAGCCCATTTTTGTCAGTTATCGCTGTTCTTACATTCTCTCATAGTCCAAAAGCTTTGGTATCTGATATTGAACCTTGCCAACAACATCTTCTTCGACTCTGAAAGCCGTGTCATTTGATACTACTAGTGTTGGTCTGCAATCTGTATCGGATTCTTCGATATATACTGTTTCACCCCAGCGCTCAAGCAGAGTTCCACATCCCCTCTATTCAGCCTTCCCACCACCAAGCCAGAGCAGACTGTAGCTCAACCCAGCTTTGAGTCGTTCGCGGTAGCTTTCCGGCAGCTCCAGCCGTACAATAAAAGGCCGGTCGAATAAAATCTCTGTGACCTTGTTGTCCGTGATTTTGAAGTCACTACAAGTAATGCTGCTAGACTTTTGCAATGCTAGCAAACCTTCAGTTTCAGCTAATTCTGCGTCATGGTTCAGGATGTACAAGTTGTAGGTGGTTGCGGGCGAAAAAAGAAAGAAGATGGACTGAGTAGGCAAACTTTGGAATTCGAAATATTATTTGAGTATTCACCAACGGTTGGTAGCTAACAGTATCACTGGCATGTCACGGGCTTCGGTAAATTGAATCTGCAAGCAGTCTCCCAACGCCGAAACAATTCTAGCAAACAGCTCCCATCTGTTTCAACTAGACCCAGAAGCTAACAACCAGAATTGCTAACAATGAACCACAGCCTTAGTGCTTCGGTTGTCTCAGTGTCACTCTCGGGTCCTGGCGTCATCTCTGGCAGGACAGACAGCAAAATCAAGAAGACAATCACTTATCATGGAGAAAGTCCACTTCTTTCGTCGAGCCGTCCCATCACTCTTACGGCGACGCTCATTGGCAATACTCGAGACATTTTTAGTCTCTTCCGCCGCTCCTCTCAAGGTCTCGAACTTATGAAACGGGTTGCAGAAAAATAATATCTTTCTTGTTCCGATGCTTTTGACAGCGACGAGGACCATGAGCCATCTGGAGAAGTTGATTTTGCAGGTGAAGACCATGCTACAGACGAAAATGTAAATGAGCCTCCAGGTGATGATAATACACAGGCTTTAAAGGTTGATGGTTCCACATCCATCGACAATGGACCGTCTTTGAGAGATGATGGCTCTACACACATTGATGATGACTTGCCTCCGAAAAAGGGCGATGATTCAGGCGACGAGAACGAGACAAGCGAAGATGAGGATGAGGATTGCGGATTGCGGATTGCGGATTCCTGCTCACCTGCTCACCTGCTCAGACTATGACTACAATATTGGAGACAACCCATTTGGCACCTGTACAACTCTCTGGCTAGGTCAAAGTATGGCCTTTGAAGTGGGTCCTCATTTTCTGAGGTCAACCGAGGAATTGGTGGACGGTGAGACCTACACTTTTGCTGCGATGGAGGAGCTGTTTTATGGTGGGATTGGAGCACATTAGAGATGCGATCTTGTGCTCATATGTGAGGTCTCTGCTGACCATATCATACAGGATCATAAGGAAACTGAAATTCGAGTGGGTAGCGATAGCCACCAGCTTGCGTCCGAGGATTATAGTTCTAGCCTCAAATGGGATACAGCTCACCGTTCAAAGATAGAATCATGCCACTGGATAGAACGTTTGGTAAGGAAGATCGTGGGAAGTCGTTATCACCCCGTTCTGACAGGCCGAACCGCGTTCAATCATGCCCGGAACATCAGAAGCAAAGATTGAATCTCTAGACGATCTGGTTGTGTGAGGAGATTCTCATTCCTAGGATCCCAATCATGTTTTTTAATTTGATTGATATACACTTGTGCTAATGTCGCTCCTTGAGCAACATTGTATACGACTTCGTGTACGCGAGCCATCACCAAGATATGAATCCGAGCATCTCTCATGATGACCTGCCGCGATTCATAACTACATGAACCACAAATCAAGATGTGTCCCAAGCAATACCTGAATATTAACTGGATAGGGACTACACGAAACTATTCGTAAAAGTATAACTCATCAATCAAGCTGCCTCACGGTAAAGTGCTTTACTCGTCCCCATGATACACAGGAGAAAGGGGACGCTCAATACTCCTAGTATATCTATCTCACCCAAGCAACCTCACTCTATCCATCTGCCGCGCTCACAATACCCACCCTGGGAAAAGGATCTGTCATTACATATCTCCATCTCTGGCCTCAGAACTGGAGTTAGTCAAGCTATTTTAAATTACCCAACCATATATACAGGGATATCACAGAACACTATCCGCACCCGTGCTCTTTTCCCTTTTCCCCTTTGGGCATAGCAGTGCTGCAAATAGAAGCGCGCCGTGAAACGTTATTAGGAAATAAAGTTTTATGGGGCCGATCTATTTTTCCTTTTCCCCTGTCTTATGTATAGCGTGAGTTTGGGTGAGGGTCCAGATGGGAAATACTCCGTGCTGTAGGCGGGAGAAGAGGATTGGGTAAGTGATTTCCGAGGGGTCTACATGCCGGGTATTGGGGGCTGGGAGATGAAGAGGATATTCTCGAGATGAAGGAAAGCTTGGGAAGTGAGGATGGGGAGAAGTTTTCCTTCTTGAGAGCGGTGGGCGTACATATATATACATAATGAGTATGCAATGCAGGCCGAAGGAGTCGAGGCTTGCATTTTGCTGTATGTATGTGTGTATGTATGTATATATGAACTCATTTGTACCGCTCCTGCGGCTGACTGACTGGCTGATTGACTATTAGAACTATCCGGAAAGTCTTCTAAGAGCAGAGCCGATAGATCTCTACTCGGAATCGGCTCGAGATGGGAAACAGTCTTCTTTTCTAAATGGCCTTCACAATCTCTTCTTATCTTGCTTTCTGCTGGATTCCCGTCTTGTGCCTCGTGCCTTGTGCCTCGTGCCTTGTGCCTTGTGCCTCGTGCCTCGTGCCTCGTGCCTTGCAGCACCCGCGCGCAAGCCTGGCTTGACGTGTTTGCGCTTCGTTAGATCCGTCTGTGGCTCGAACGCCTAAGCTTGGGGATTGAATTTACATGCTCTTTTGTTAGATTAGAAGGCTTCTTATTTGCATCGGCACCAATCATTGTCGAAATTCGATGGTCCAGTAAACATGTTGCGCCACTCATTACTTTACTCAATTCGACATGTGCACGTAAGAAGAGGGATACTTCGCAAGACTAACTCGAACTCCTGTGCGCGACTCGACTCGAACTCGACTGCAGCTGGGGAATAGAAGCATATCACATCCTAATCAGACCACGATGTGCGATGTGCACGTCTAGCCCGTTTCACATGTTGAATGAGGAACCGTGAACGAAGCACAGCACCGACCGTCCGTCACCGATTATGTTTTGACCACTCGATTGGCGTGCCCTGTTTCTTCCTCCATTGTCAGATCACAAAGGTCCAAGGGTACAGCATCCAGCATCCTGTATGCTGCGTTTTGCTGAGCAGAAGCTACACGGCATTGATTTGCGCGACCAAAGCGTGGTTTGGCGTATGGAGTACAGTACATTTGAGTCCATCTGACAAGGGAAAAGATAACGGGAAGAAAAAGGAAAGAAAAAGATTACAAGAGAGACGAGCTGCGCGTAGAAAGAAGGAACAGTCAAATTAGATGAACTTAGATAGACAATCCTTCTCTTATATGTGCACTTCTATGTACACATCCAGCCTTTAAAATTGAAATCTTCCCCCTTCTCGACACAATACTTGGCTCCCCCAGAGGTCATTTCGCGTTGCTATTGCTTTTCCGTTTCTCATCACGAATATTGCCACCAATTCACGATCAATTCATGCAATTAATGCCATCAAATCAAATCAAATCGATCCATATCAAATTGCCGAGATAATGAAATTATGGCACCCGAAAAGCATGAAAGTCTCAGGACTCCTCTGGGAATGAAATCCTCATCTACGGGAACGAGAACGGGAACTGGAACTGGAACAGAAACAGCAACAGAAACAGGAACAGAAACAGGAACAGGAACAGGAACAATACCAGCAAATGGCATTGGTTTTCGGAATCATACTTACACTCAAACTCATACTCACAGCATCGGCACCCCACAAGTCGCGCGTCTGGTGACCGAAGAGGGGCTAATTGCACTGCGATACGAGGAACTCCTCCCTGCAAAACCTCCGATTCCAGTAACCGTTGCGCCTCCGCTCTCTCCACCTACCGACACGCATCCTGCTTTGCGTCCGCAACAACTTGCGCTTGCCTTGGCACCGAGGAAAGATGATACAAAGAGAGATTCCGGTCTTGCGCCTACAACTAGTACTGCTGCTGCCGCTCGCGAAGGCTCTGTGAAGACGGTCGATAACAATGTCTTGGGTATAAGCATAAATTTTAATTCCAATTTGTCTACGATCACGGCTCCTCCTACTGTCGCAGATTCACCTGCAGCGTCAGCCCCAGCGACAGCGCAACATTTACAATCGAACCATGTACAATCGCCCACGTCGCCCACACCAAAACTTGTGAAGGCCGAGAGCGTTGGTTCTGGCGACTCTATAAGACGTTGGAAGAATCGCAATAGTAACCCCAGAACACCTTCCGCAAATTCAACGACAAAATCTGAGGAGGAATTTTCGCCCATCACAACCCCCATACCTAGCGAGAGCTTGTTAGAGGAGGATTTTATACAGTCTATGTCTTTCTCAAAACGAGGTAGTATGATGCTCGGCGGCAGAAAAGCAATAAATGGTCAAACGCGTAGTAATGCGTCGCGAAGGTGGGTGGGATCCGCCACCCCCCCTCCCCTTTGAGGTCCCTGCTTATTGATTTACTAACAACAATGTTTCAGACAGCCTAGCATTTCTATGTTAGAAACGCCTTCGCCCTCAATCAGAGTATTGTCAACAGAATTGGAAATGGAGTCACAGAAGGTTCGATCGATGTACGAGTCGGGGACGGGGATGGACTGGAGGGATGGGAAAGATGACATGGCCGAGCATCGTTTGAACGCAAACGGACAACCAATCCCTGATAGACCTGTTACGTGAGTTGCTGCTCGATTTCATTCGGATAGATGTCTTTCTCTAACAATTATCCAGAGCGAATAGCTACCTGACTCCAAACGGCACGGGCGTACCTCCGAGGTCGACGAGCGCACTATCGAACAGGAGGGCGGGAGAGTTGGCAGGAGGCATTGAGGACTGGGAGGATGTTAATGGTAGAGATGTTGACAGATATGGGTTTATCAATGTGAAAATTAGTCCTTCGAGGCCTGGCACACCGGAGCCTAGACCACCACAGCGCGTCTCGACTGTACTTCAACTGGCCTCGGAAGCGCCGCGGAGAAGACGAACATTTGGTCGGACACCATCGACTGCCACTTCAAGGAGAAGCGTTGTTCGACAGCCTAGTCGGAAACTATCTACGAGATCTTTACGAATGAGTGTGGACACAGCCTCAATACGGAGCTCAAGGAGTTCACAATTTAGAGCGGCTGCGAATCGATTGCCAGGTAACGAAGATAGAAGATGGATGGATGAAGCTGGTGACATGCTCACTTTACCTCCTGGTCTGGCAGATATTGCAGAAGAAACCGAAAATGGTAAAGGGATAGAAATGATGAAAAAGAAAGAATCGCAGCGAACAGAGAAGTGGAGAAAGATGGCGAAAATTGTTAAATCGGGCAAAGATGGTGAAGGGATGGAATTCGAATTCGATACGAAAAGTTCCAAATTAATAGAAAGGACGTGGAAAGGTATTCCCGATCGATGGCGTTCTGCAGCATGGTATTCATTCCTGGCAACTTCGGCGCGGAAGAGGAAAGACAGTGCTTCCGATAAAGATATCATTAGGGTGTTCCATCATCTGCAGGACCAAAGCTCCGGAGATGATGTCCAGATCGATGTTGATGTTCCAAGGACAATAAATAGCCATATCATGTTTCGACGGAGATATCGAGGTGGCCAGAGATTGCTGTTTAGAGTCTTGCATGCACTGTCACTCTATTTTCCTACGACGGGTTATGTACAGGGGATGGCATCTTTGGCGGCTACACTACTATGTTATTATGATGAAGAGAGGTGTTTTGTTATGTTGGTGCGGATGTGGACATTACGCGGGTTGGAGAAACTGTATGAGCCGGGTTTTGGAGGCCTGATGGCGGCCCTGGACGAATTTTCCACAAAATGGCTTGATGGCGGCGTGGTCTCCTCTAAACTGGTAAGAAGCTGATTATCCACCCTATTTTCCCCACATCACTAACACCACCCCCTTTACAGACCGATCTCGGCATCGAGCCCACCGCGTACGGCACCCGCTGGTACCTCACCCTCTTCAACTACTCGATCCCCTTCCCGGCGCAACTCCGCGTCTGGGACGTCTTTATGCTCTTAGGCGACGCCGATCCCGCACTGGAAAAGACACACGATGAGAAGCGACCGTTTGCGGGGGGACTTGATATCATTCATGCGACGAGCGCGGCGCTGATTGATGGCACAAGGGATATTTTACTGGATAGCGATTTTGAAAGTGCGATGAAGGTGTTGACAAGTTGGATTCCGGTTAAGGATGAGGAAATGTTGATGAAGGTTACGAAGGCGGAGTGGAAGTTGAATAGGAAGGCAAAAAGGAGGTGGAGGTGACTCTTTGGGGTTGATGAGGAGGGGGTGGAGGAGGGGAGGAAGAGGAGGAATAGGTTAGGTGAGGGTGGAGAAGATGAAGATGGGAAGTTGTTGGGTTGGTTGGATGGGTAAGACCACACGCCTACAGGAATGTAGTAGCTCTTTTTTCCCTTTTGTTTACGCACGCAACACGTCTGGTTGCTATGATAGATGGATAGAAGGAAGGTCATTTGGACTTGACTTTACTTTACTATACCTTCGTTTTCCGGGTTTTCTTGTCTTCCTCTGCTTGACTTGTCTTTGTCGTTTTACTGCATTATACCACACTTGCATGGGAATGGATGGGAAGGGATCGGATGGGATTTCATTCCAGCATCACTTTTGGTTGGATGGTTGGATGGATGGTAGCATGGAAAAGATGGGATAATTACTTAATACTTTTAATACTTGTGTCGTCCGGGAGGGGAGGGGAGAGGTGTGTCTCTGAGTTTGGGTTACTAGGGAATTTTTGTAAATAAAGGAACTAGATAAAAGATTCTAAAAGCAGTCCATTCAACTCAATGAACTCTCCTTTTTGCTTCCGATTGATATTATTTGTGAGTATCTTAAACATATTCAAGTTTCTCTCGACTATTCTAGCTATCAGTAACCCCCCCTGATAAATACATGATAATCCAGAGCAGAGATATCAACGTCTAGCTCCTTTCCCAGCCCTATAATCGTTTGAGAATACACAACTCAAACATAAACCATTGCAATAACCTTGACAATAGCGAGACTTCCACTTGTCCACGGCACGTCGGCTGACTTCTGATGTCCACAGGGATAGATCTTGTAGTGCCAATCAAATATCTGCATCGAGTTTGGTCTCCGAAGTCTTTGGCTTGCGAGCCCTACTAAAGACGAGCATAGCAGTCAGAGCTGCGGTAGCCATGAATAATAGCCATTCGACCGCCGCGAAGACAGTCGCCGCGGTGAGCACTCCGCACGAGCTCTTGTTGTCCCCTCCCAAACACGTATCGGTGCCAATTTGAACCGCCACAGCAATCATGCCAGCGAGCCAGGAGAGCACAGCCACAGCTTCGGCGCCGACACGGATGTAGCCAATCAATGCACGATCTGTGAAGCGGTTTCCGGCTATGAGGTGGAAGATGGCGAGGAGAACGGTCCAGCCGGCGCAGAACATTAGGAAGCCCCATGCGTTGGGAACGCGGTAGTATGCGATGTAGTCGCCGATGAATTGGGAGTGCATGTAGACGGTGTGGCCGTGGAATACGTGGATTGCTGGGGGAGGGGTGTCAGATTCAATAGAGTGGGATGGGATGCATGGGCTCTACATAGTACATACCGTGGCCGTCGATTCCCATGACTATAGTGGCGAGGATGAGCTGTAGTGCTCGTAGGGCATAATTGAGGGGTGCATGGGCATGTTGATGGCCATGACGTGCAGTAGGTGATCTGTGGTCGGGTTCGGGAGAGGTAATGGGCACGCTCGAGGAATTGAAGAACTGAGGGATACGGCCTAGCTGGACGTATGTGTCTCTTATATTCGGGCTGTCAAGCAAGAGCAGCGCTTCCCTCCACAATGGTTGAGAACATACTTATATCTATCTGCCTTGATGCTATATTACCTAGCTTTTCGGAAGAGTTCAAAACTATTTTGTTATGTATTGTAAAATGTGTTACGGGCTTGTTTGGAAGATGAAGATGATGAATAAAAGTTTCGCATCTCGCAAAACATAGGAGATACGAATATTCAAGACTTTATAACTACTCACGAGAATGCCTATCTCTAAGCCCTATACTTACCCCTCGGCGCAGGTTTTGGTGCTGGTTGATTTGATGCGGATCTGCTTAGTTACTTGTTGTGGGATTTGAACAGACGAATTAGACAACATAGAAGATATGAATGTTGCAAATATTTATTGGCAGCAGTGACTGAAATTATAACTGCTTACGAGAATGTCGGTCTTGGGGCTCTATACAAGTACCTACTCCTCGGCGCAGCTTATGGTGCTTGCCTACTTGATGTGGATCTGCTTCACAATGGCGCTAGTCAGATCCGAGCTGGCGAATCATAAGAGATACATTTGGTTATGTAAGCGCTTAGGTAAGTGTGTACAGCAAGGGATGTTGGGATTCGGCGGGGTGGCCTGTGCCCCCTGAATTTTGACGTCAAAATCCACCGAGGACTGCTTAAGGTTTTAGTATATATATAACACTTGTGATTGAGCCTAAGGTCCTTGGGCTTTACAGTTCGTAATACTTTGAATTCACCCCAAACAATCCAACAAGTACCAAAAGCTACGCCGAATAGTGAGTATGGAGCTCAAAGACGGGGTTCGAGGTCAGTGGTAATATAAACTCTTACTACATGTCGAATGCCTTTATGCTTAAATCACCGAAATGGCGATAGACCAAGTTCAGCAACGCAAACGACGATGCGGTCGAAAGGTGAAGACAGGCTGCGGAACTTGCAAGTAGGTCCACACTGTACTCTTCTAAGTGGACAATCAACTTATATAACTTTTAGAATAAGGAAAGTCAAGTGCGATGAAGCCAGGCCGAGTTGTCAGCGGTGTTCGAAGACCGGACGAAAGTGTGATGGGTATAGTAGCGATATCATGATATCCAGTCACACATCGAAGAACTTGATAGACCTCATCCACCGAATTCCTGTATATATACCCGGAAATGCGGAGGAGAAGAGAGGCTTCGATTTCTTTCTTCGGAATACAGCAGCAGAACTATCTGGTTACTATGATTCTTCATTCTGGGGAAAACTTATCCTGGCTGCTTCTGCACAAAAATCTTCTTTACGGCACGCTGTGATAGCGCTAGGAGCCTTGCATGAAGGCTTCTCCCGGGAAAGGCTGATGCCCTCGGCCTTGTCAACGGAGAGCCAAGAAGCCCAATTCGCACTGAACCAGTACGCGAAAGCCCTGGGAGAACTGCGGAGATCCCTTTCAAGTGGGAAGGAGGAACCGCTTACGGCGCTCATGTCCTGCATACTGTTTGTTTGTTTCGATAGTCTACGAGGCCAGTTCAAATCCGCCATGGTTCATCTTGAAAGCGGGCTTAGAATCTTGCGGGACATAAGGAAGTCGTCTACAGTGAATCATATCATCGAGGATAATATTGCTCCTCTTTTTATGAGGTTATCGATGCAGTCTATTATTTACGTTGAAGCAAGAAGTACGCCTGACAAGGCTACCTTTGCTAGGCAATTGACTGACGTCTCCGCCAAAGAAGTTGTAATTTCGGAAGAGTTTGAAAGTCTAGAAGAAGCTCGGAATGCTTTGAATCAGACTGGGGATGGATTATTTAGGGCATTCTACATGTGGGAGTAAGTACATTTCCTCATTCCTCTAGATTAAAGTCTCGAAGCTATCTTTTATCTACCAAATACATGCTAACTTGAAGATACAAAGTGCCGACCTACCTATCACTTTGCAATCTACAGAAAGCCTCGCTATGTTCGATAAATACATGCCCCAGATGTCTCTCTGGAACCTTGCATTCGAAAAATTCATGGTATCCAAAAACAAAAATCTCACCAGCAGAGAAATTCAAGGCGCCGCGCTCTTGAAAGTACATCACACGACACTGAAAATCATGACTAGTGCCCTTCCTGACAATAGTGATACGAGGCCTCTGTTCAAAGCAGTGACCTCAAATAGATTCTTGGAGTTTGTGGACAACTTTCGGATTATCATCAACTTGTCGAGACCGTTGATTGCCGCTGCGGAACAGGAGAAGAAGAATGGGAAGTCGCCGATTACTTTTAGCAGCGATTTTGGCTTAGTAGGACCGCTTTATTACGTCTGTATCAACTGTCCTATTGTCTCTATTCGGACAGCGGCAATGGAACTGTTATTACGGTTCCCTCGACGAGAAGGGATGTGGAACAGCGTTATGATCGCCCAAATGATTCAACAATTCTGGGAGCTTGAAGCAAAGCACAAGGAAGCGCAAGGGGTCGATGCGGAAGTGGATGAATTTGCATTTCAGGAGCCGTTTACGGATCGGGGAGCTGTTCACTTCGCATTTTTCGGTCAGCCATCAGAGTGAATACAACTAGCCTCTCCTACTTTCCCTCATTCCCGAGGCTGCCTCTACCCAGCCGGTGAGGTCTTGGTTGTCTTTGGGATTGCGATCGAATCCAGCAACGCACCACATCAAGACCCAGAAGCGGAAGCCCTAGCTGTGCTGGAAGGAGCAATTGCACAGGAGCATGGTCTGCACAGGCACGGTATGAATTGGGCACACCAGGAGGAACTGCTTGCGTCAGTACTTGACTGGCTTTGTCTATATTGGCCTACCGTGGTGATGTTGTGAAGGAGACGAGTGAGAAGCAACGGTTAGGCGACAGTTAGTGTACCACCGAGCATGTGTATCTATAGAAGGTTTCAGGAATATACTATTCTATACTACACTTAAGTATTTGAGATGAAGTTATTTATTATCAAGTATTGAAATATTAACGGTATATTTACATCTAAGCTCGCTTTATTTTTTTTACCCACTTTTCTTAGGTCTGATTACATATATAGTATACAATGATCTGGTCCGCCCCATTCGCATTTCAGGGCTGTTCATCAATATTGGCCAATAGGCCAATCCCATTGGTTAGTATTACCTGGAGTACGAATGAGCCGGCTAGTTCGTCAATCAGGTTAGTAAATGAAGCAGATATCAAATATTAACAGATACGCTAGCTGATATTTGAAGATATATATATATATATATATATATATATATTATATTTAGAGAAATGTATTAGAGCTAGTACATCTTTAAAACTATTGACTACTTCAATTACTCCCTTGACTCTTTAGCTGTAGTTCTAACTGCTTTAACGGTTTTCTAGTTTACCTCCTCGTCCGCTTTCTGGTCCGCCTTCTAGTCTGCTACTCAGTTCCCCAATCCCCAACCCCCAACCACCTCCTTTCTAGCTCCAAGCTGATGGCTCTTATTGAGCTGAAAAAACTGTTGTGATATATCTTTAACAGTAGTAACCATGCCGACATCACTACGTTACTACGGATAGGATTGAAGTGCGAGTCGGGCGGACCAGATCACGCATTAGACCTGCAGAGGAAGACTTGACCAGTCTTTGCGCCAATCCTTGCTCCCCTCTATACGGGGCCAAATACGGCGCAAAACTTGCTCTACTTCATCGGAATATTTTGCTTTTATGCCTCGCACCATATATTCTGTCACCCGCTGATCGCGGGCCTCTCGCGCTCTTTGGCCCAATTCCCTAACGTTAATGATATCTCCTTCATCTCGCGTGACTCGTTCAATCAACCAGGAGCGACTCAAATTATCGAGAAATTCTTGTATGAATGGCCGTCTGCCCATGCCGAATTGGCCGGCGCCGTAAGTCCACAATTTAAGAGTCTCTAGCTTTTGGCCTACTTTGTTCTGGCAGATGGTCTGCCAAATAGACCGAGCCAGTGTCTCGTCCACTGCGCAGTTCATCATGGCTTCTCGCACATGACCCTTTTTAAAAACTTCGTTTGTTCTCCAGTTTTCGCGATCGAATGTATCAAATGAAGGATCGTCTTCCAAATGGGGGTCTCGAGTGACTGACCAGTCCGAACAGTCCAATATAAGGAAGAGTGATCTCAAGCGTCCCATTCGGCCGAAGCTCTTATAGGTCTCGGCCTCGCGCGCATCCGATTTGGTACGTTTGATCGACACGGTTAGCTCCTCTAATACCGGACACTGAGCGTGAATTTGCGAAATATGCTCCTTTGTAAATGTCATAGGTATTTCTCGTCGCACTCGATCCCCAGAAAGAGAGTATTGACTCTCGAGCGGACGTAAACTCAGTTTTGTCAACGTCGGTCCGTGTCGATCTAGAATAGCGTTCAGCATCTTGGGCTCCAGTGGGCCGGACACCGAGAGCTGTTCGAGGGGCTCGAATGAAGTCAAAAGGGCATTAGCTCGAATGGCATAATTAGGATTATCTACTAGATTGTCGTCGCGGTCCAGACGAATTTGAAGTGTCTTCAACCGAGGGAACGAGAGGTTTTCAATGATCAATTCTGCCGCTTCATTATTCAACCCTATGCTCTCGCAATCGTAGCCTCCACCCAAAGTTAGATGTTGTAGGTGGCTGAAGTCTGTGTGCTTTGCCCAGTCGCGAAGCAACCCCGCGCAATTATAGTTCACACCCCCGAGAAGCGATAGGGAGGTCAGGGATCCGACAGACTGACCAGTAACAAAGCCTGGAAGGCCTCGCCACGACTCCCGCGGGCGACGGTCGTATCTCCATGAGCTTTCTGGGTAAATACTCACAATCACGACTTCCTTTAGATTGGGCGCAAGACCGGCAGCAAGTTCCATTATCGCCTCTTGGTTGAAATCGTCGTCGCCTTCTGAATCCCGCAAACCGCATCGAACCTTGACACTATAAAGACACGGAGAAGTAGCCAATGCTATCTCGTAAGAATAGGGTGCTCCCCATAGTAGTGTTCGGAAGCGAAATGTAAGGTGGTAGAGTTTACATTGGGGATGATAATCATGGAGGGCGTCCAAGAGGGTGGGCGGAAATTGATTCTGGCAGTCGTATATTAACTTCGCGAGATATGGCAGTAATTTGATCAAACAAACAACTGGCAGCCATGCCAGATCCTCCTCAGAAGACTTTACAATAACAGGTTCGTCGTAAACGACATGCGGGTCACTATAACACACTACTTCTTCATCGCTCAAGATCTCGTCAACACCAGTCTCCTTGAACCAGATACAGCTGCTTATTGTACCGGACTTATACCCCTCAATCTTGGGTTTGACAGGTAATTGTAGATGTCCCTTGATACTGAGACAGTGGACGTGACGCATGGATTTAGTACGAGCGATGCTCGTGACAAGGGCATCAACGTCGCGCTTCAATGCCTCGCAATTGCTCACTTCGAGGCGGATATGGTAGAATGTTGATGGGATTGTGGCGTCATGACATCTTTTGCTTACCAATCCAAATGCAAAGAGACTTGGTCGATGCGAGTCGTTCAAGTAACCTGCTATCTGCTGTAAAATCTCAGGCGGGAGACTGTGTATGTTCAGCTTTGCAGAGTCGAACGCCATGATTGCCACAGACAGTGTCATGAAGTGGTATGAAGTGGAATCAATGGCACTGATACCCAGAGTTCGATTCGGAAAAAAGCAAAATGGGTTGTTAACTTGCGTACGTATTGGTAGCAAGCCCTTTTGAGGATATCGACTGCGGTAGGCACCAGCTGTGCGCTTAAAATAGAATTAGTGTTGTTGCGGGGCTCGCTTACACACAGTCCTGACCTTCAGGGTCTATAGCGGCTGACAGCATGCCCCTTCGGCTCTGCAGTTCTTACACAAAAACATGAAGACTGTTTTTATCTCACTATTTCCATGTTAAACTACAAGTACTTATCAGGGATCGAGTTAACAGCATAATGAGAATATCAAATTGAGAATTATTAGCAGGCCTGCTTCATGTTTACCTTAATAACGTAGAGATTGAGTACATAGGTGGTGCAACTGTCTTAAAACAATTACACCTCTCAACCTCACAACTTCCCTCTCACCTCCCTCGCCTAATATCCTCCGCAATCTTCTCCGCGACCATATACACCGAAGCCTGTGGATGTCCCGGCAACGCAAATGGAAAAATCGACGCATCCACCACCCTTAATCCCTCCACACCAAAAACCCTCGCTTTCGAATCCACCACCGCCCACATCGCTCCCTTCCTCCCCATCCCACACGTAGCACTCGCATGAAATTCGGGAAGCAAGTTCCCAACCAGATACGCCAAGATCTCCTCATCGGTCTGCACAGCCTCGCCGGGGATCAGTTCCTCTCCAATCGTTATAGAACGTCCGATATCTGAGTCCCAGATCTCACGCACACGCTTGAATATTGCGACCATGATCTCCCGATCCGCCGGATGGCTGAACCAGCCGAGGTCGATGACCGGTTGATCATGCATGCTCGCGCTCGCGATCGATACGTTGCCGCGCGAAAATGTCGAGATGAGCGCCCCGGCGATAACGCCTTGCGTGGTGCCGTTCTCAGCGCCGAGGCCTGCGCCGCGGTACTCTGCTTCAGGCCAGTCGTTGGGTAGAGCGTCTAGAAGGGAAATTGTGGCGTTGGATAGGGATTTGCGGAGGTGGGAAGGCAGTTTCTCGAAAGTTAAGTACCCGGCTGAGGAGCTGTAGGGGCCGGCTGCGTCGGTGAAATATTGGTCGAGAGCTTTCTCGTTTGCGGCGGGGTCGGCGATTATACTGCCGGCGCTGAGGGTGCTGACTTGCTTCATGATGAAGAAGGAATTTGGGTCGGAGAGGTTCTTGCCGACGCCGGGGAGATCAGATATCACGGGGATGTTGAGCGCTTCGAGTGTAGTGCGGGGTCCGATGCCTGTGGGAGCTCTTAGAGCTGCTGGATTCTGCAGGAAGCTGCCATAGATAATATCTTACCTGAAACCATGAGAAGCTGCGGGGAATGAAACACGCCTGCGGATAAGATCACTTCCTTGTTCGCTTGTATAGTATATTCAACCCCGCCTGTGTTAATAACAACAGCCGTAGCTTTCCTTGGTGAACCCTCACTAAACAGAATCTTCATCGCTTGAGAATGAATGTGTATCATAATATCCGTGCTCACAATCGCTTTATCCAAAAATGCCGTTTTCGAAGAAGAGCGAGTAGCATGTTTAGGATCAGTCGTAGAAGGCACCCATGCTCCATAACCCGCAAGCGATCCGCTGCTGAAGCCGACTGGACTCAGGGGTATCCCCAGCGATTGGGTCGCATGCGCCATCCAATTAATCGTCGGATCAACCCAGTTATTCCAGGATACTTGCAACGGACCCCCCTTTGAGCTGAAAACCGTTGGGTCGTAAATCACAGTCGCATTTGGTGTATTACGCTTCTTCAAATCTGGCGGCTTCAGGTGACACGACTTCTTGAAGTATGGGAGTAGGTTCTCAAAAGTGTAATTGTCGTCGCCTGCGATATCTGCCCATTTCTGGTACGCGCCGGCATTTGAACGATGGTATGCCAGTGCGTTGAGCGCGGAGGAGCCTCCGAGTGTTTTACCCCTTGCATAATGGTAACGTAGGTTTCCTACGTTGGGCTGAGGTATGGAGAATAAGTCCCAGTCGATGAGAGGTTGTCTGGGGCGGTCTTCTCCCGAATAAACTAGTGGCATGCGCACGGAGTTTAGGGGTACAACGCTGTAATTGCCGTTGTCTTCTTCGTAGTTGCCGCCTGCTTCTATGACGCCAACGGAGGCGAATTCTGCAAGTCGTGAAGCGACGACTAGGCCAGCGGTGCCGCCTCCGATTACTTAGTTTCTTTAGCTATGATGCATATTGGGGTGCAGGGAATGGGTGAACTTACTAACATAGTCATAAGTAGCATTGCCTGGAACCGCGAAAGCACTTGATTTAAATCGTCGTTGAGCAGGAGACGCACCTACTATACTTGTGAGAAAAAGTAAGTTCAGAAGATTATCAAGATACATTGTTAAAGTTTATGGAGGGACTTACAGCGAAACTAGAACCAGTTAAATACTGGTGACATACGCCGCATTTGATGGGTTGCCAGCCATATGTTCAGTGTTACATTTACCCCTCATCATGCATGTCAGCAATTGTGACCGGTTCCACGATATATCAGAAATATATTAAGCTTATTTTCTGCAAGCCGATATATTGGGAGAATTTTATGATTTGCAATTATTGAAGTAGGGGTTTATTGGCAGGATATTCTATTGCTAATGTGTGGCGGCTCTGCGATTAGTATCATTGAACTGCACATGCTGAGTATCATTGGGATTGGTGGAAGTTTGTTCTGACCTAATAGCCACTAATTATAAATAAAATAGTAATCGATAATATAAGTATGAAGCACTAACCTTATGTCTAATTGCACATTCGGGAGATCGTGAGGTCTTCCTAGGAGCTGCTAACCTTAGTAACCTCATGATGAGAAGCGACAGCCCTCCTTCCACCCTCAGAGGCCATTGGATACCGATAGGGCTGTTAAACCCCTGCTGAAATGCGGGGTTGACACGTGGGTTAAAAGACCCCTATTAGACGGCGCGAGCCGAACGAACTCGAGTAGCAGGGTAAGCTTGGGCATGTTAGCTTTCGTGTGACTGCTGATGCTATTATAACACTTGTATAAAATTTAACTTACGCCTAGCACTGCGATAAAAGCGTGCAGCTGAGGCTCACTTGAAAGAGTTAGAGTATCAGACTACGCAGTCAACGATCGTAGAGACTGGCGAAAAATGCTGCACGAGTTGCAGCTTCAGGACCAAGCATTGTTCCTGAAGACCACATCTTAGTAGTATCACAATGATAAGGTCACATAAAATTTCGATTTTTACATGACAAGGATAACTCCCCGGTACCGGCCTTGGAGTTAGGTACACAAGCACGAAGTACGTGAAAATGAGATGAGTGTACCCCGCCGTGCCCGCATGAATGCTTTCAATTTCAGGAAGACCCTGGAGAGGCTCGGTCCTCGTGTATCTTGCCTTCTCGATGGCCAATAATAATGGTATCGTATGACAATCCAAAGTGTTGCGCGAATATGCAAAAATACTGGCAAATGTACGTGAATTTCAAGCGAATGTGGTAAGGTTAGGAGCAAAGTAATGAAATAACGGATCAACCTGTAAGTGTTTGACCAATGAGCACATTCACCTCGGCGAACGCGAAATTAAAACATCTTGGTACAGTTAGTTCTATTGACGTCAAGACTGCACTTGGCCAAGTACTGCTGGTAATTGCTCAAAGATGGAAATTCTGTAACTTACGTATGTTGTAAATTCATGGAGACTCATACTCTTCCTTCCATGATAAAGGTTATTAGGCGGGTCAGGAATAGGATAGTATAAAATCAGTAGAAAGGGTATCAGCTGAGTGGTTGAAGCTCCTTGTTAGTCCGTTGTCTGTCTCTATTTTAGCTGATTCAAGGTTGACATATGGGAGTAGACAGAAATCTGTCGAAACCTTGTCGTTTCTACCAGATAACCTTTATTGATGGCGGAGAGAGTATGCCCCACCGCAATTTCTCTTAAAGCCATGTTGAATACTTAAAGCTGCTCAAGGAGCTGTAGCCTTATCAATTCCACAATTGAGCATTGTTCTTGATTTCACGGACACTGGCAAGTAACCATCCTTAAATTTGCCTCTCCTTATCTAACGAGTTAGCATAGCTAATATGAGTATGACCACCAGAAAGACTAGTACTGATGCACGAGCACGTGGGAAGGGTGACTTCGTGAGAACCACGAAAAGAGCTTGCGAACGGACATCTCAATGATTTCGCACAGGAGCAAAAAACTGGGGGGTGGAAACCTAGAATAGACCCGAAGGTCGATTACTCGGGGCACTTTGAATTCGGCGGTTCGCTTGGAACGCTGGCTCTCATGATTGGTTTCCCTCTGCTCATGTATTACATGTGGATTGGTGCAACATACTACGATGGCCAGCTGCCTTTACCGCAAGGAGGTCAATCCTGGACCGACTTCGGCAAACACATGTTTCAACTTGCCTACACCAGCGCTTTTCCGCATCCACGAGCCTGGAAAGTATACTGGGTATACTACATCTTCGAAGTTTCATGCTAGATTTTCATGTCCGGGTTTACATGTTATGGCAAGCCACTGCCCCACGAAGGTGTTAAGAAGCTCGAATACTACTGTTCAGCCTACACCAGCTTCTATTTCACTATCCTCGTAGCCGCCGTATTGCATACAACCGGCTTGTTTCGGCTTCAAACAATTCTGGATGAATTTGGCCCAATCATGTCGGTAGCCATCATTTCCGGATTTCTTATGAGCTTCTATGCCTATATTTCCGCTTTCGCTCGTGGAGCACAACACCGCATAACTGGTTATCCGATCTATGACTTTTTCATGGGAGCTGAGCTCAATCCCCGCCTTTTCGGCATTCTAGATTTCAAGATGTTCTATGAGGTCCGGATTCCCTGGTTTATTCTGTTCGGATTAAGTTGCGCAGCTGCCGCACGCCAGTACGAACAATATGGCTACGTCTCTGGCGGAGTTCTGTTCCTTGTCATGGCTCACTTCATTTATGCCAATGCATGCGCTAAAGCCGAGTATTTGATCACTACAACTTGGGATGTGTATCAGGAAAAGATGGGGTTCATGCTGACCTTCTGGAACATGGCCGGTGTGCCTATGTCCTACTGTCACTGTACATTGTACCTCGCTAATCACGATCCGTCTACATATGCATGGAACAAGTACGCGTTGATTGCATTAGTCATAGCCTACCTTTTTGTATACTGGGTATGGGACACGGCGAATGCCCAGAAAAACTCCTTCCGCATGATGGAGCGTGGCACATTTGCCAAGCGCACCACTTTCCCACAGCTTCCCTAGCAAGTGATTCACAATCCCAAAGCCATCGACACTGCCACCGGGGACAGAATTCTAGCATATGGATGGTACGGTCTGGCGCGCAAGGTCCACTACACTTGCGATGCTTTCTTTGCTACCTCATGGGGCCTCATAACTGGCTTCAACAGCCCTTTCCCGTGGTTCTACTCAGTATTCTTCTTGGTCATGATAGCTCATCGTGCAAGGAGAGACATCAAAAAGTGCAGGGAAAAGTACGGCGATGCCTGGAAGCAGTATGAAAAACAAGTGCCATACCTCTTCATTCCTGTAAGTTCCCTCGGTCTTGAGCCTCAACTAGATTCTTTCTAACTCATTAACAGTACGTCATTTGATCTCAGTTGAGCAAACTTTCAGACGAATGCCAGCACTAGAGCAATCTTTAATCTTACACCATGTGGTTTTCATATATAGCCCGTAAGCAGTCATTTATCTTCAGACCATTCTTGAGCCTATTTATCTTGAGATAGTCCAATAAAGGTACTCTGTACGTCTAGAACACTTGCTGCTCTATAAGGAAATTTCCGTTGGCATCATAATTAGCAGGAAAATTTAGTTCACTAGCCCCTCCTCAACAAACTCTTGCAATGATGCCGAAAACTTTTTATAGATACTGAATGACATGTGCTTCCCAATGCCATCACAAACCAATAGCGATGCTTGCTATAATTTTACGAATGATGAGCATCCATCATTTTCTAATCGCATATCAGAGCTGCTAAATGTAAATTAAGTGTAGTAGCGACTTCTTAAAGACTTGTTCTCCCCGAGAGGGGAACGCGTAATTTGGCGAGTGCCTTGGTTTTCTGCTAATACATAGATATGTTGCCATTCATCACTTAGATCATGGGAGTCAGTCGCTAATATCTGAGGCCGAATGGACTCGACACACGCTGTCACATTCAGAAAATATCATGGCTAAGTAAGCTCCCAGCGATGACGCCCATGAAAGCGCAGGCTATCTCTATTCCAGGTCCTAGGTAACCAACGGGTAATGGACCCCAAGTCGATAGTTATTGAGCTATCTGTTAGGCGGTGAGTTGGGTCACTGAGACACTGATCACTCACAAGGTTCCCATATGGGTTGGTAACCTACTCATAAGGCCCTTGGTGTAGCCTAATCACAACTACTCTCGTCCCCTCTTCGTTTTGAAGGTGAGTTAGTGGTCCAGATTTAGGCATGTAAGGAGGTATCATCTGAGTGGTCTAATCCTTTTTTTTTTCTGCTCCTCTTTCAATTCCACCAAATAATCTCTAAAACAGAGGGGCGGGGGACCGGGGGTGGAGGCGTGGGAGTACGGCAATCGATAATTTTTGAGTCGAGATAGACACGGGAGCTAACATAGGATTTGTTGCTGCAGGATCAAATCTGAAAATAACAGAACTCCTCACAAGCTACTTAAGTTATCTTCACTCATTACCGAAGGAAGGAAAGAAAGCTCTCTGACTCTGGACCGATGGCGATCGCTGTTGTAAAAGATATTTGGCGGGGCCGTGGGCCAATATACCCCAGAATTACTTGCTATGTTGCTTGAGCATTAGTCTCATGTTAGTCAAGTTTTGTAATTTTTACATCGTAGTGCATAGTTTCGAGATATTTAAACACGGCTATTCACCTAAGTGCCCTCACCAAAGACAAGATGGGGAAGTCACATGCATGGTACGTGCCAGAGCTTCAAGGAAGCTTTACGGCTCGCTTACGAAAGGCTTCGGGATGCTCAAAGGGTTAATCTTAAAAAGTCGGGGGAATATGGCAGGGCCGTATGCACGAAAGACTGAGCCCCGCAGTGCTTGTTTGATTATCAATACTAGTACTTCTCACACAACACGACCCCTAACTTCTTCCAGAACCGCAAACATCCCGTACGTTTATCCTCCTCCTTCTCTCCGACCCCGTATCCTCCTCTCCGACCCAATTCGGCTTCTCGGTCCATATCGATTTTCGCTGTTCAACCAATGTTCGTCGATTAGTACACTTATCTAAATTGGCAGGGTTAATTAGTAATTTACAGATGAGTCGAATTGTATCGAAGAGAGATCGGGTCAGGTATTTATATTGGACTATTTCTATGGATACTAATCTACGTGTGATATAACTCTACCTTTAATCCCAGTCTCCCTCCTCCTGCCTGGCAGATAGATGTTGTAGACATACAGTCGAGCAGCGTATCCCTTTCCTAAACAAGAAGTGGAGCCGTGCCAGATAGAAAGGCATTGTTGTGTATATACCAATATGTGCCTCTGCGCCTAGGATGATAAACGTGTATAGGGTATCTGTACTCTTTCAAATCGAGGAAACAGCAGTAATACCAGACTCCTCCTCACAACCCAGTAGTACACTCGCCATCCGACTGCTGCCAGTATAGAAAAGACATAGCCGGACAGCAGAGATGTAGAGGGATCGGTATATATCCTATACCTCGTCTAACGCCTCCGCGATGTGGTATAGTACCGCTGTGCGGGGTGGAACGAACTAGGGCTGCGCGTAGGACGAACTGAGGCCGTTTTTCGCCCCACGTGGACCAATCCGCGCGCCGGATCTCGAGCGAACGGCGGCCGTTCGTCGCGGAATAGTAGATTAGGCTTCGAATGGAATTAATAATAAAAGTAGCTTGTGCTTGATTCAACTGTTCTACCTATTTTACAGTAGTAAAGGACTGCCTATATATAGTCTTTTGGGCTCCGCCACAGTGTTAGTTCCAGGTCTATATAAGCCTATTCCTGAAAGCAATACCCTTCCTTCAGGTATCCGCCACTTCCTTTAGGCCTATTAGGCCTGTAGTCTCCAACAAAGGCTCTCTCTGAAGGTGAACAGATTCGGCGCGATAAACGTTCATAGGTAGTAGTGTAAAACATGAATTGTTTCCTTTATGCCTATAGTGCGTTGTATACTAGCTATATATACTCCTATTGGTATTTCACTATTATATTAAAGTTCGCAAATACGTTACCTCCCAGACTATTGTTCCCGAAACAGCATTTGCAGTCCAAAAAAATCATCGGGCCCAAAAGATCCATTAATTGCAAAGAGCCGTTCAATAGCTCTATATCCCTTAAGTGTAGCCCGCTGAAGAGCATTCCAACCATGACTGTCTTCCGCATCAGTGTCCACGTTGTGCTCGAGCAGCAGCTGGACCACCACCTCAAGCTCGTTCTCAACTGCATATAATAGCGGTGTCTGCCCATTTTCATCCTTCAAGTTGGGATTGATATTATCTGCCGCAAGCAAGAGCTCGACCACAGCATCATGTCTATGCACAATGGCACACATCAATGGTGTCTGACCATTGTCCCCTTTTATATTTACCTCAGCTCCATGCTTGATGAGAAACTTGACAACTTCAAAACGACCGTTTTCAGATGCGAAATGAAGTGCTGTGTGTCCATCTGTGTCTTGAGTATCCAGCTCTACTTGGTGCTCAACAAGGAACTTGACAATCTTGGTGTAGCCCTTTATAGATGCCAAATGAAGCAGTGTGGCTACCTCCAAATGTCCATTAGCAGATACTGAGTCCAATAGTGTCCATCCATCGTTGCTGGCAACAGACAGATCAGTATCTTTTTCAAGAAGAAGTTTCATTACTTCGAGATGTCCTCTTTGACATGCCGAATACAATGGTATCGATCCCTCGTCGTTATCAATAGAAAGATCAGCACCTTTTTCAAGAAGCAGTTTGACTACTTCAAGATGTCCACTATCACATGCTGAATTCAATGGTGTCCATCCATTGTTGCTGGCAACAGATAGATCAGCATCTTTTTCAAGAAGAAGTTTGACTACTTCGAGATGTCCATTATCACATGCTGAATTCAATGGTGTCCATCCATTCTCGTCTGGAACTGACATATCAGCACCTTTTTCAAGAAGCAGTTTGACTACTTCGAGATGTCCTTTATAATAGTCCTTTTTACATGCTAAATGAAGTGGTGTCAAGCTTGTCTCTGTCTGAGCATTTAACTCTGCTGCATGCTCGACAAGAAACTTGACGACCTCGAAATATCCCTTTTCAGATGCGAAATGAAGTGCTGTCCAGCCATCTGCATCTTGAGTATCCAGCTGTGCTTCGTGCTCAACAAGAAACATGATAACCTCATAATAGCCCTTTTTACATGCTAAATGAAGTGGTGTCAAGCTTTTCTCTGTCTGAGCATTTAACTCTGCTGCATGCTCGACAAGAAACTTGACGACCTCGAAATATCCCTTTTCAGATGCGAAATGAAGTGCTGTCCAGCCATCTGCATCTTCAGTATTCACCTCTACTTGGTGCATAATAAGGGCTTTCACCGCGTCCATGTTGCCATTTCCTGATGCAACATGTAGTATGTTCCATTGTTTTACCTTCTCTATGAGAGAAACATCCCCCTTTATTTGTTCAAACATGAACATCATTATCTCCCCTCCGGCGATTAGATTAGCTGCTGCAGTTTCGAACACTCCTTTTGTAATTGGTACAGTGTACTCTTGTTGCTGACAAAAGACTTTCATAACTTCCTGTCCACATCGAGAGTTAGCTGCAGCAGCTTTGACCACCTCTTCGATTACTAGGACTTCAGGCCCTCGCCGTTCAAACAGGACCATCATCACCTCCTTCCCACTGCTTATATTACTTGCAGCAGCTTTTAAAATTTCTTCTGTAATGACAACATCTCTCCCTGTATGATCAAGGATGAATGCTAGTGTCTCTGCGTCTAACTTCTCTACCACCAAATGCATGATATACGTATCCAATAATGATGGCATCATTATTTCTGACCTACTAGTCGGGACAATTGTTTCCATATGGCTATCTTTTCTCGTCTTCACCGCTTGGAAATATCTATCGAGAAGTAAAGTAAAAATTTTAGTGTGACCCATGGCAATCGCTCGATGTATTGCAGTATGTCCACTGATAGTTCGTGCCTCAATTTCAGCACCATTGTCAAGCAGTAAAAGAACGATTTTCTCGTGCCCTCTTTCACTTGCCTCAAAAAGTGCGGTGTGACCACTCGTAGTTTTTATCGATGTTTTGACTCTTTCATTGAGGAAAATAGTCAAAGCCTGCTCATGACCATGGCGTGCTGCAAAATATATTGGAGTTTCTTTGCTCCGAGTTTCCGCCTCAGGATCCGCGCCTTTATCAATAAGATACTGGATGACTGCCACGTTGCCATGTTCCGATGCGTAATGAAGCGCGTTCTTCCCATAAAAGTCTTGGGAATCGATGCATGCGCCGGAATCCAAAAGAAGTCTTATCATCTCTTTATTTCCCATCGAGGCTGCTAGAGAAAGTGCCGTTCTGCTGTCCTTATCCAAGATACTTGTATCAACCTGTCTTTGTAAAAGATTATGAACGACGGATTCGTGCCCATGGATAATGCCTAAATGCAAACCCGTGTATCCATACCAGTTGACTTGGTTCCAATCGACGAATTTATTGCTCTCTAAATTGTCTAAAATTGACACAAGTCCAAATACGCAGCCCACGAAAAGTGGTGAAGGCGGTTCACATATCGAATCAGCCAAGAAAGCTGCTAAAGGATTGCTTCTCTCTAAAGATCGATGAATGCTAATGGCAGCTGACATCCATTTCGAAAATGGAGGATCAGATGTCTCTGTCAGGATGAAGAAAGAAGTGGAATTCTTCATTGCTGATATCCCTGAATCTATTTCTAGATGTTGTGCATGAACAGGCCAGTGTAATGTTGCATAAGGACGTAGTCCGGCCTTTGAATCGTCGATTGGCTTCGTGCCTTGCATGAATTCGATCAAGCACCTTTCTGCTGCTAATAGATGCGTGTCTTCTTGAGAATAACCTATTCTATCTTCTAGATATTCTCGAACAGACAAGTGAGCGAACCGGAATATCTTTGAGTCTCTGTCCCAAACTACCAGGTTGCAACACATATCTAATAGCTGAACTCGAGATAATGAGATCCGATTCCCATTAGGCTCTAGAGAAACGGCGTCTAGGAACTCATCGGCATTTAAGGGACGCTGTGCACACATTAACCATTTCATAGCGTTTTCTGCCACTCGCTTGCTCAACTTGCTAGAATTTAGTATACGCGTGAAGATGACATCGTAGGATTCTCTCAAAGTTGTTGGAAGTCGTCCAAGCTCCTGCTCAACATCTTTCTCGTGCTTTATCCGTTGAACATCGCATAAATTCTGGATTTGAAGACTGACCCATCGGAACCTGTATCTATGTCAGCTAATAAAACCAATATCATACACCACGTTATCTCACATTCCATGCGCTCCATGTGTGAGTACACTCGTAACCTTGCTTCTCATATCATCAGAAACGAGGCCTGTAAGCAAACGTTTATTTCGAATAGAGCGTTCCACTTCCCAATGCACAAACCGAATGATATCTTCTTCATTATCACTGGCTGAGATGTGAACATTCGGTGAATTCTCAAGCCGACAGACAATGTCGTTATCGTCTCGACTCGAAACAAGCACCTTCACAAGGTTTTCTGAGCGCGTAATGATAATGTCCAAAGCCTCAAGTAGCTCGTGTCGCCGAAGTGGGTCGCATTCATCTAGAGCATCAATAAAGATGATTCCAGGGTTTTCCTTCAAGAGCGCTAGAATAACATCGACACACTCCGCTGTTGTAAGTCTAAGAGGATCACAGCCATCATCTTCAGCCTCTTTCTTCCTAATCTGGTAACTATTGACTAATGGTTCTCTTATCGGAAGATCAGAAGTTGAGCAGGACAATTGTTTTAATATGCAACTCAGAATTTCATCGGGATTCGCACGTTCCGGTTCAGCTGGATTGCGCGTACAGTAGAAGTAGGCAATAGGCGCAGGTCTTACTCCATCCGGGATATTGTTTATATAGAACTCTATAATCGAATATCTGCGACTTCGTTAAGCTGAGCTTGCATTTTAGGATCCTAGTTGATACTCACATAAGTTTGCTCTTGCCTGATCCCGCTGGTTAAGATATCGTTAATATATTATAAAATTTTAAAACTATTGGGATCTTACGTATTCCATGTAGCCACAATATAGATGAAACACTAGATCTCCTCCACTCAATGAATGCCACCTTGTGTCGTAACCATTGCCCGGAGCCGTCCAAGATATTATTCCCTATGCTTTTATGATGGTTCTTGTATTGTATCTTGGAAACCCACTGAAGAATCTCACGGCGTTCACTCTCTAATTCTGCATCAGTATTTGTCCCTAACATCAGAGTAACAGAACCCGAAGAACATGCCCAAAGTATTATGCCAATATTCTTGACTTTTTATAGCTTTTGAGCACAGAACGCGGGAATCTCTAGTCACAGAGTATAGCGTTACACACGAACTCTTAAGTTGATCGTACGTTGAAAAGATAAAAAAGTCGTTGTGTGCTTACTCTTTAGCTGATCATGTAGCTCTGATAATTGCGTAGCTGAACGCCAGATTGGTTGACGTAACTCTAAAATCACATTATTTAGGCTGTGTAGACGAGATGCTGCTGCTATCTAGGAATTAGAAACACTGTTAGATCATATTGAGATACGATATTCTGAGTTACCTATGTCCATAGATTCTATCTTTTTTAGGATAATAGTATTGCTGTTATCCATATCCTGCATTCCTATTTGGAAGAATTTACTTAGCTATCATTGCATTGTATAATAAATAGATAGATAGAGTAAATTTACCATTTTTGAATATATCTACAAGCTGCTGCGACTTGAGTAGTGTATCTGAGTTAGCGTTAACGAAAAATTCTTGCATACAATACCACGAAATGCAGTGCACAGTATCTCGGGTTAGGAGCTCACCGATGGTAGAATCATTAATCTGCTTTTCTGACTTCGTAATATCTGCAAAAGTTTTACTAAAGCCTAATAACAAGACGGTGTTAATAACTGTTATACCTCCGTTCTAGAATTACATATAATTACCCTGATTCATCGAATCCACCATATGGTGGATATTTTGGATGCCTTGATAGATGTGTTAGCAATCACGAATCGCTGATTTGTATTGAGGAATCGGTCGAAGATGATCACTTACTCTCAGCATCTAGAAGACGTGTATATAAATTTACTTCAACTTGTTCCTTAGATATCTTCTTCAAGTATGTATCAACCATCAATTCCGGGGGTTTAAAAGAGCTTTTCAGTAAACGTGCTATATCTCAGTATTATTATATACCTTAGTGAGAGGAGAGCTTTCAACTGCGAACGTACCAGCGGTATTCTGAGAGTAATATTGCTTGGCTTGTGACAAAAAGGTTAGGACGGCTGAATATAGTCGGACAAGCGATGTCTCCAATTGATTTTTGACAGTCGAGGTTAGGTTAACATTGCACCCGAGATAACGAAGTTCGATAGTAGCGCACCGGGAGATCAAGTTCGAAATGCTTTCAATTCCTTCACACATGGCTCCGAAAGTCTGTGAGTCGTTGACGGCAATCTGCAATTTGATTAGTATATATTCTCATCGTAGTCTGTAGAGCGTACCTGGAGCAGAAACCGGATACCAGCCCAAGGCAAGGCTGCGTGAGATGGGTCGTATTGGACGACAATATCTCCGATATCCTTAAACTTCTGAATCCAAGTGGTGATTTTATCTAACATATCACGAATAATAACAATTTCCCCCTTGTTATTGGTGTATTTCCATCTTTTCAACAAGCAAATCTCTTTCTTGGCCTTGACTTGGTCAAGAATTTCGTCCAAAATATCTAACTTGTCCGTGCTACCTGCGAGTCTACCTTTATCCTCATCACTCAGCGTTTGAAGGGCTTGCTGCCAAAGATTGTTGTTGGGCATACTGTTGAGATGAAATTTCATTAGTAAATGTCCAGGGCGTGGTTCTAGAACTTCAGGCTGTAAACGCATGGACGACATACTAGCCTACACGAATTCCAGATACTGCTACAACCGGAGCCGTGGTATTCATGTTCAATAGTCTGACTAAAGTTTGGATTGATAGTCTCGGAGCTTGATGAACAGGTATAACGAAGGAAACTTTATAAGTTCACAAATCGTTGTAGCAATGAGTATACAGAAGATATAAGCGCGGGGTACTGCATTGGATAATAATACGGTTCATATAGCTTTACGGCCTCCCGTATTGCTACCGTAGGCGATAGATACCATCTCGGTTCTATTTAATACCAAAATAGATATATACCTCAAGTTGTAATTTTATAATATTTCTTTAATAGAACATTCTATTAGTTTAAATAGGTAACAAATAAGAAGTTAGAAAGAATATTATTAGAGATTATATAAAGCTTTTATTATTAAATTATCTTTATAAAATAGTCTCAAATTGTGTTCTGGTCGAATGTTGTGTGATGCTTCCTGATCTGAATGTTGATTCTCGACAACTACTGTAAGATCAATGTGATGAATTAGTTATGTATTCCTCGAAATTCTACCATTTTTACATTGCTCAGTCATATTCACCTCATTCCGTTATTATATAGCATTTTCAAGTAAGTGTTCGGCGCTTGCCACTTGGACAGAGATAGCTAGGTGCGTTGTATGAGACGAGATTCATCAGCGCCCATTCACTGAATACTCATTTACATTGGTAAAGCCACCTGATTACAGCAGTTGCCTTCGGCCCTTCGAATACTAAATGATATGATTCTCTTGATGAAACGTCCTTATGGCCTATAATCCCACAGTCAGCTACAACTTTCTAAGGGTCTTCTTAGACCGCGGACTGGATACCTATAGATGGGATTTTAGATTCTCCAACGTATCCTGGAGGGTATCCGCCCACAATTGGGTTGAGGTCCCAACCTAGGTCTTTTATATGCTCTTTTTGGGTGATTTTGACTTTGCAGCCAATAATAACCTAATTCGCAATCAAAAGCGTGGCAAGCACAAAATGGCGGCACACCTTTCCCTTGTCGTGTAGCTACATCTTCAAATATAGAACTCAGAATGAACCTCTAGAGCCCCATATCGATGAATAGACTTTAAAGTCAGCCTAGCGCTCGTAGCCCTGTGTGTGATCGCTCCTTCAGGACCTCCCTGTCCTTAAATATTCGTTCAATACGTTCCAATGTCCACGAAAATGGATGAACGATTATGATGAATGGGGCACTTGAACCGAGGACCTTGGAAAGTACGAGAGTGGTGTTTATTATACGGTTCATCTTGATGACGTGCTCGCAGATGGAAGACATAAGGCGATGCGCAAGCTTGGTAGCGGGAGTTTCTCTCAGGTTTAGCTGGCGAAAGACCAGTCCCGGGGGTATGACGATTTAATCGACTATTATCTCTTTCGGATTGTCATACTTATAAAGGTAGTGGCCCTAGCTATTTAGTTCTAAAGATTGTTCCAGTGAACATCTCAGAAACCAAAGTCCTAAAGCATCTTGTGCATCGCTCATCGGAGTATCCAGGGAGCAATCATGTCATGAAAGTACTGGATCACTTTGTAACTCAGACACCCCATAGAACTTATGATGGCCTTGTCCTTGAAGTCGTCGGACTGAACGTTGTCAAGGGTACGAAGGTTTTCAACAGTGTTGTCAGTAGTGTGCCCGTGCAATAGTGCACGCCCACCGTATGCGCTAGTGTAATAGTGGATTCTATGTAGTTTGTGATATTGAAACTGATAGTATATTAAAACCGATTGTACAAACAGTTTTATATCCTCAAAAACGACACGCACTGGCCGTATACTAAGTGTACAGCGACAACATAGGCAGAGGAGGTGAATCATATAACTAAACAGGGCCCGCAAAGATCACTCTTACAGATCGTCGTAATAAAATAAGAATAGTATTGTTGTAGGTACTTGAGTGTTTAAAATCGTTTTTGAGGAGGAATTATTGTACAAGAGTAATCCTAACGAGGAGAGCTCCTAATTTGAGTAGTAGAACTGTGAATATTATTTGAATTTAAATTATATTCCTCTTCTTGGCGTTCTAATAGTGCACTGCCAAGACACAGCCGTTTGCACGCACTACGCTCCGTCCGTTTTGTGACCCCTCAAACGCACTACTGTACGTTTGGGAATGCCCTCAAACTGCGCTAGTTTACACGGTTTACACTACTGACAACACTGGTTTTCAATATTGGAGAAAACTCTGATAGCAGATTAAGACTTCATGAGAGAGGGCATGACGCATGAGGAAGTTCGACTCCTAGCCAAATTTCCGAGAGCTCTCGGTCCTCGAACCCAGTGAGAGAAAACTAGCTAGTGAAATAGTAAGTCATTCATGGCTTCTTAAATCTTAAAAATTCAGAATTCAAGAATACCTGTATCATTACACTTTCCTGGCGTGCATGCATGTTGCATACACAGCCTAGTCAGGTGTGCTACGCTGCTGCATATAGAGTATCTATTTTACGTGGTACTTATTTCTATTTCCAAACAGAAAAAGCTAAATCAAGACGTACTTGGATGCGCAGCTCAAAAGACATGAGAAACTGCACAAGGTTGGAGAGATTGTATCAGATATTGCTACACCAAGGTCTAAAATTGTCTACTCGGCTTCAAATTAGACGAGAAAAATTCGTATAGATTGGCGACAGTACATCTTGTGGCGCAAATATGCCATAATTACACGTAGTGGCTTAGAATTTTCATCATCCTGACCAACTTCAAGTTACAGAAATGGCCAGGAAGAGACTATCTCTAATAAATCGGTAACCATTTACAGTAAGAATTACACTGTGTCTATAATAGCCAGTGTTGTCAGTAGTGTGCCCGTACAATAGTGCATGCCCACCGTGTGCGCTAGTGTAATAGTGGATCCTGTATAGTTTATAATATTGAAACCGATAGTACAAACAGTTTTATATCCTCAAAACGGCACGCACTGGCCGTATACTAAGTGCACGGCGACAATGTGGGCGGAGGAGGTAACCAAACAGGGCTCTAAAACCTTAGTCTCGTTTAAGATTTCAAAGACTTCAAATTCTGACCTTTTTGTAGCTCTAATATAGGAGGCACTTAAGTGTTTAAAATCGTAGTTAAGTATATCGATTTTGAGGAGGAATTATCGTACAAGAGTAATCCTAACGAGGAGAGCTACTAATTTGGGTAGTAGAACTGTAGATATTACTTGAATTTAAATTATATTCCTCTTTTTGGTAGTATACTACCAGGATACAGCCGTTTGTATGCACTACGCTCCACCAGTGGGTGTACTATCTATCCGACCAACTCCCAAACTTCAATATTTGACTAAAATATATGCTTTTGAGATCTCTACTCTAGCAAGTGTATATACGAGCTCTTAATGATTAAATTGTATTGGGATAATCAGATATATAAGTTTTCAAATGTCCAGATTGCACTTGGACAATCAGAAATCCGAGGTTGGTCGGATAGTTAGTACACCCACTGGTGCTCTGTCCGTTTTGTAACCTCTCAAACGCACTGCTGTACGTTTAGGAATACTCTCAAACTGCGCTAGTTTACACGGTTTGCACTACTGATAACACTGCTAACAGCGATGATGAGCACGCTTCCACGCGTCGTCTACAGCGAGCCGCGGGTGAATATCCCCCCCGCTCTGTATCTGGAGCGATGTTATTGAATAGTGCATCGCTGAATAACTCCTAGTAACAGCTTGATAATAACTGGTGAGCTGTTTCCAACCAGGGTGTATTATTCTATGTCTATATCGTCTATCCTGGACCCCCATCTATTTTTCTTAAATTTCTAAAGACCCTCTATATAAACCGATTCGTATCTACAAGGCGCGCCGCTAATAATATGCTGAAAGATTTGCTGAAGAGGTTCCCAGTTGGAGGAACGTCGGATCAGCTCGCCGTTAGCTGGTTGATATTAACCATCCATATCAATTCTGGTATTCTTCACAGCTTAGCCACCGGCTTCACTTTGTCCACAACAATGAACAGAGCATCACCCGTAGCCAGAATCGTCCCATCACCATCCTCGATCGTAGCTTTCCCAAAGAGTTTCCGCCCATCTTTCCTCTCGATCCAACTTCTACCAAGCACAATAGACGGTGTCCGGATAGGCTTCTTGTACGTGATGTTAAGGTACGCAGTCATCGCGGTCTTGTCGCTTGGTCTTGCGGCCCCTGCTGCATATCCTATCATATCGTCGAGTAAGACACCAACGAATCCACCATGGGAGGTGTCGATGTAGCCGTTTACATGGATGCCCAGACTGACGAGGTGGAATATTTCACCGTAGGGGCGATTGATGGAAGGCGGCGAGTAGAAGTATTGCCATGCTTTAATTGTCTCGTCGGTATTCAATGTAATGCTCATGAATGTATCACCGGTATGCGGCTTTGGGATCCGTTGGATAGTATCGAACGGGCGAAGTTTGGGGTCCGAAAGGATGGCTTGGCACCATGGTATCAAGGAAAAATGGTCTGCTGTCGTTGCTGATACGGGGGCGAAGGGGAACAACTCTTTGGGGGCACTCATTGCGGGAATTGAGAATGATTCGCCATGTTAGGGGAAATGTGAGGTTATTGCTATCTCTCATGGACCTCGGCATCGATAGTAGGGAGTAGTGCCAAGTACTTACTTAACTTACTTTAAGTTACTTAGTTTTGCATAACTGATTGTCTCTGAATTAGAAAAAGGGGGAAAGTGAATAAAGATTGAAGGATTGGAGTGATACTTTGTAGAAGTATTGGAAATGGTGTTATTCATCCTTCCCATCCTTCCTCATATCAGATGATGCCCCGGCCCCGCGCCCCCCAACTTTGGACAATGGACAATCTCAGAGTACGGGACTCGACACAGGTGGGGCCATTTCGGGTGGTGGGATCAAGGAGGGCAACGAGGGCAAAGAAGGCGAAGGGAAACAAACTATTGCCGCGGCAGCAACATTGACCCTCTGTTGAGAATCAATCAATAACTGCAAAACATAAGTTAGATGAGGGCCCGTACCACCTGCAGACAGAGTGGGCAAACGGGCAAATAGCGGAGGAGCAGCCGTCCACAATAAAGGCTAGCATACCCCAAGGGTATAGGCTATTCTCCACTTATCTAACTACCCTAGACGATGAAACGACCCTATTCATCTATTTTCGAGCTCAAAGGCCGCTGTAATCTATCGCGCCCACCCGAACAGCTGCGCTGCACAGACCATGACGAACGTTACTGCGTGGCTAGCAACAAGAATAAGAACGATATAGTGCAGTATCAAAATGATTTCTTCTCGCACTCGGGATTGGATGATGTGAAGTGTGAAGGGTAAAGGGTGGAGTGTGAAGTGTGAAGTGTGCAGTGTGCAGTGTGCAGCGTGCAGTGTGCAGTGTACAGTGTGAAGTGTGCAGTGTGCAGTGTGAAGGGTCAAGTGTGGAGTGTGAAATGTAAAGTGGAATAACGTCTAGTTCGGCAGCTCAGCTCAGCTCAGCTCAGCTCAGATCAATCTGGTCTGGTCGCCGCGGGTCCTGCCCTGCCCTGCGCCGCCCACTTTCGAACGGCCGTGCAGTAAGATCAATTCTTTCCCATCGAAACATTCCATCACTCCCTCGAAATAGCTCTAGAACTTCATTTCGAATTCTTGGTGCTTCGGTCCATTCATTGGCTGTCAGCAACACATTCATTCATTCATTCTTGGCCATCTTGATCCAGCCACTCACTCATTCACTCGTTCTCTCACTCGCTCGCTCACTCATTGCGAATTGATTGATTCAATTCTACCGACAGCAGCCTTGACTTCGACCATAATACCCTGCCCTGCCCTACCCATTCACTCATTCTCGGAATCATCCATAATCGCTCTGCTTTCGACTGTATTTCAAAGCGTCTTTGATCCCTCCTACAGAAGCATATTGATATTATCCGTCTGTTTACTTCGAATACCCATCCATTCGTTCATTCATACATACATACACACACGCATACATACAATACAACACACCCTTCTTCTCACAGTCGCGCAATTACAACACCACCTCCATCACCACCTACTACATACAGCTTACACAGCCCTCCGTCATCCTCTTACAATCCTTCCAATAATTTACGAGAACACGAGATACATATCAGTTTTCAATGTGGACAAACATCTGAAGTTCTCTTCATTACAAAACTCTAGAACCTCCCCCCTCCCCCCGAATCTTTCGAGAATACCTCCATCTACCATCTGCTAAAGGCCGTGAGGGACCTTTTAAATAATCTTGCGACGCGATCCCGAAGATCTCCCTCCCCTATTAATATCACGGACCCTAGCGAAGATCATACTATTCTGGCACAAAGGAAGGCATAATGTGGAAGCGTTTGAACCCTCCGAAAAATGGCGGTACGCGTCAGTCTGGTATCAGCGAGCCGGTACTTGTCGAGACGACAATCTTCGAGAAATCCTATGGGGCTGCGGGGGGGATCAATGTCGATATGGATATCCCGCATTCTGGTCCCCCTCCGCCAAGACCCAAGAGAGACGATGCGCCAAAGGGACTATCCCTTCTTCCATTGTAAGTCTTATGATTTTCTTCCCGCGGGGCTGGCTGGATGTTTGTAGATTAAGGGAAATTTGGAGGGGAAGTCATGGTTGCTCAGCTTATGCTTCAGCTCCATGGCGTATCCACTAATTACTATGCTACTCTGAAAAATAAAAAAACATAAACTAATGTTACCCCCAGTGGTGCAATTCCTCCTATGCATCCACGTCAGAATTCTCGTAACGACAGACCGGTATCTTCAGTATACTCACAGCCATCACCAAGTGCTTTTCATGACCAATTTCCTTACAATACATACGCGAAACCTATGGCTCCTAATACAGCAGATATTTCTCCGCCAAGTTCTCCGGAACTCGATGGGTATCGAAGGTATGTGGTGTAATCTATTTGGATACTTAGGGACTGTTTGGCTGTATAGCAGTGACGAGCCGAGAGATACTCTGCGCTATGTGCGGTCCGGTCCATATGTTGACTTCGGTTGTTCCTACGGCGCTCATTCTTATTTCTACTTACTGTCTGCATGTGAAATTGACTTTTACCAAACAGTAATGCAAATCGATACCAAGATTATGAAGTCTCACCAATCGACGAGGTACCGGATATCTCACGCCTCGGATTTGGAAAGACCAGGGAAACTGAGAATCCCAACTCGAGATTGAAACCGCCATCGAGCAGCATTCCGGTCATGCGAAGAGAGAAAAGACGTAATCAAGTTGCTGCTGCCGCTGCAAACCTACTGGCCCGGAAAGATGGTAGCGATGGACCGAAGGGTAGAAAAACGGCCGATGTCAGATGGGATCCATATTCTGGTGAACAGACGACAAGCGAAAAGGGGAAACCACAATCAGTCAAACCTGGAGAATTCTCTGCACCCGGATTTGCGCCAATCACCAAAATGGGTAACACGTCCATAATAAGTGCAGCTCCGAAACCTCAGATGTCGTTTAGTGAGCGCGTTCGCAAATTGAAGAACAATGTTCCGATAGAGAGACCGGAATGGAAAGGTGCAACAGGACGCACCGCAATTGTGCCTACACCTACAGACAACTACGATATGCCACCCCTTAAAATACCGCCAAGAAGCGAAAAGCGCATTACATCGCGCACCAATACCCCTGCATCATCCGTCCCAAGTGCTGCTAGTGAAACCAAATCAGCATCATCGTACTTGGATTTGCCTGGAACACTCGCTGTCAATGCAGAACCATCATCGAGCGGCCTAAGCGGCCTGAGCGGCCGAAACAGCCCGCAAAACTTTAATGAACCATCTGAACTCTCTCAATCGGGTTTTGTATCTCATGACTTGCGCGATTTCGTTTCCACAGAAAACCACTACACACATACGCGGAAAGACTCCACTGATGCTATCGAGCGCAATTTTCGTGAAGCCCTCAAGAACTCATTCCCACAAAGCGACCCCAATGAACCTTATGTGCAACCTCCCTCGCGATTCAGCATTTCCACCAAAGCGACATCCGAGGCCACACAATCTACACGGGCTCCATCCCTGGACCTAACGAATCCCGAAACCATGCATCCGCCCATGCCCATCCAATCCTACACCATGGCCACCCAAGGCGCCTCGGTCTTAAACCGCAAGCGTCCACGAGTCGCTGCCGATTCTCCTGGTCCTTCCAACTCCAAATCCGTCACTAGAAAAGCAGTCAATTCCTCCTCCAGTCCCATCAACATCACCATGACATCCTCCCTCGCGCCCCCACCACGCACTTCCCCCTCCACTGACTACCCCGCATCGATACATAACACCAAATCCCTGCCCACCACCCCCGCCGAAGCGCAATCCCACGATCTGATCAGCACGCTCGAAGCCAAACTTGAAGGTCTTGCGCATCGCAGACAGAATATCGAGAGGAGTATTAAAGCGATGACGGAGCTCATGCCGGCGGATAAGATTATTATGACGGAGGAGGTGAGGAGGAAAAGGGAGGTGGAGAAGAGGCAGATTGAGGGGCTGAGAGAGGAGGAGGCGGCCATTAAGAAGGAGGAACATGAGTTGGGGTTGAAGTTATATCGTGCGAGGAGGAGGAGGGATGACGAGGCCGTGTATGAACCGACGGGGTTGTGGGTTAGGAGAGTGACTGGTTGATTGGTGGGAGAGGTCATTTGGGATATGAGGAACGGTTGAGTTGAACTAGCAAGGTCGGAAGGGAGGGAGTTCTTGGATTCATTTCATTAGATAGATGCGGTCAGTGAGCGCAATTTTCTTTTAATTCTTGCTCAACACAGAGTATCAGGACGAGCGGGACCGTCGGATCAGGTTGGGAAGACTAAACTGAAGTATATTGTCTTGTATTGTATATTGGATGTATCTACAAGAGATGGCCGGAGGGATAAAAATATTGTCATGATGCAATTTGTTCAAATAGAAATTTTAATGATTTCTTACTACCATTTTGTGTGTGTGTGTGTGAGTATGTGTATGTAAAGTATCTATTTGCAGTATGGTATGGCATGACTTGTATGCATAGCAAGTGAGAAGAAGTCAAACAAAGATTGGTGTTTGAATATGAGATTCAATATCGTCATTGTCATTGTCATTGTCATTGTCATTATTGTAATTCTAATTCCAAGATCTCTCTCGAGAGAAAGAAGAGAATGGGGGCAAAGGGTATATGTATGTATGTATGTATGGATAGATGGAAACTACATAGGTTAAAGTAAAGGACGAGAGGAGGGAGGAGTGTGCGGAAAGGGAAAGGGAAAGGGGAACGGGAAACTTGTGAGTTCGAGGGCTTTGCAGCTTAGCTTAGATAGATGGCTGTTATTGTTGTTATTATGATTGTTATTACTATTACTATTTTTGTAGGGTAACTTAACGGAACGGAATGGAACTTGGGAGAATGGATGATGGAATGGATGAATGAATGAATGAATGAATATACGAGTACGAGTAGGTAAGATGAGATGTGGTAAGCTTATGGTGGGAAAATTCAAAGCTAGCCTAAGTGAGTGGGTGAGTGGGTGAGTGAGGAAGGTATGGCATGCTGGGAGTGGGTGATTTTCAAAAGAAGTAGAGACAAAAGCGGAAGTAGAAAGAAGGAAGGAAGGAAGGAGGGGAGATTGTGTGTGAGGAGTGTATGGGTAAGTAGTGAGTGGTTGGCGGAGTTCCGGATGGAGATTGGAGAGGGAAGAAATCTTGGAAAAGCGCTGCTGCTATTGTATTGATTGGTTCGTTGATTTCGTAATGATTGTGCATTATTTCTCTTCTTCATCTGCATCATCCAGTTGCGAAAACTCCCTGCTCCAGGTGTCAACTCCGCGGTGAAAAAAGCTCCTTATGCCTCTTCCCCTCTTTTCCCTTTCCTGATATTCTCCCATTTATAGCTACCCCGCAATATCTCCCCACACCATTTCTCCCCTACTCTTTCTTCCCCACTCCCTCTCCCTTCTCCCTCTCCTCCCTCTCCATCTCCTGCACACTAATTAGCCTCCCCACAACCAAATACTTCTCCTCAAACCTCTCCTCCCACCCCCTCAACGCCTCCCTCTCCTCATCAGTCAAATCCTCCAGCGAATCCAACTCCGCATGTAAATCCTTCGTCAACATGTCCTCATCAAAACTGCCCTTTGCCAGCCCGCGACTGGCGTCACGTCCCGCAAAATTCTCGTATGGTCCACCGGGACCGTAGAAGTTGCGGCCGGCGGTGACGTCGAAGACGCGGCCGCGCACGGAGAGGTACACTGGGGTGTTGTTTTGCCCGGAGAAGGGGAGGAGGGTGGGGGGCGTGAAGGTGCGGAAGACAATGGGGGCGGGGGGAGGGGGGAGGGGCGTGCTGCGTTTGGGGCGGAGGGAAGTGTAGGTTAGGAGGGCAAGGAGGGAGAGAAGGAGGAGGTTGAGGGGAGTGGCGAGGGAGGCGCTGGGAGTGGATGTTAGCTAGCTGTTGTAGTGGGTGGATGGAGGGAGTTGATGGACTGGGTGGGGTTTGGACGTACACTTCTGCGCCGGCGGGTTTTTGAGCTTCTGGAGGTCGTGGGGTGGTTAGCTGATTGATTGATTTTATATGGCTTGTATAGGAGAAGGGCGAAAAGAAATTAAGGATTGATAGAATTAGCAATGGGAAAGAAAAAAAGATAAGACGTACCAGCAGCCATTCTCTTCTCAACATAATCCATCTTATTGTATGTGGTCTTTCTCAGCTCTCACCAACTTCCAAATCTGTTGTTTCTTATATCGCGGCTATATTGTAACTGCAACCCTCAATCAATAGGAAGAAACAATCGCAGAACAGTACTGGATTTCTAAGATTTCAATTGTACATCTGCGAGGTGTTTTAATATTGGAGATCTGTGTCTTCTCCTCGGATACTGCGGATGCCGAGAAGTCCGCGTCACGTGGGGTGAAATGTAGTTGTGGCTGATAGGTGTGTTCAGAATTCAATTTCGCTGAATAAACTGTTGGATAAGTATACTGTAGTAGTTGAATTCCATCTGAGCGGTATGAGAATTGGAGGATTTTGGCTACCTTCTATACAAGAGCCATGTTTGTCCCATCTACTATTTGCTTAGCTCACACGGTGCAGGTGAATATCAACTTATCACGAAAACATCACATTTCCCAATGGCACTGCAGTACTCCGATTCTCATATGATGTAAACATGTTCATAATATTAAACAAGATGATATTTCCTGATCTCGACCACCCCAGCCAGACCTGAAGTAGTGATACTCCTACTGACACATGCTAGCGAACCAACCACAGGAAAAATATCCAAGGCAGGCTATGCACCTTACAACCAGTATGCCACCCTCACCACCCCCACCACCCCTGAACACCCCTCGAAACAAAACGCCCCAGTACACTATACAGCCAATGTGCATAAAATGAGCATGCATGCAAGGTTATTGTCTACTTTTTCCTTTTTTTTCTGCTTCACCTACCCCATTATTCGTTCATTTTCTTGTTTAACTAGGCCATTTCCCCTTCTCCCCGCTCCCCTTTTCTGTCCTCACATTGCGGCCTCCTTTCCCAATACCTCCACACTACGCGTTCCTTACCAACTTCCTACTAGCCTTCTTGATAATATCGGCCGTCTTCTCAACCTGCTTCTTTGCAAGTGCCCAATCCTTTGCTTCGACTGCGTCTCTGATTGCTGGGAAATAAGCTTCGTCATAACCGGACCAGAGTTGTGGTCCAAAGAGAACATGTTTGAATTGCGTTCTATTCGGGATCTAATACGGGTTTGTTAGCATGACTTTTCATTAATGCTACGTGGATGGTCGTGCAATTTTCTTATGCACAGCATCAATAGACACACTTGTGTATAAAGAAGAGATGAAAGAAAAATTGAGAGGCTCAAGAAAGGAAAAGCAATACATACCCCGCCATCCTTCTCCAGATCCAGTAAATGCGTTTCGAAGTTCGCCATCCTTGTATTATGACTCTTCCTATGCGCAGCCAGCGCCGAACTTTCAAACCCACCACTTCCCAGCACCAAACTGTCCCATTCAAGCTCCCATTTCTCAAACAGTTTAACATCATTCGCAAACTGTAATGCCGCTTCTCTTAGGGGTTCTGTTGACCACGGTACATCTCCTGCCAAATTTACCCCCTTGCTTTCCGCCCAATTCTCAAGGTCCATAACCCAGCTAGTTAGAGAGGATGAATAAGCTTTCATATCGAATGGCAGGACGGCTCTATCGCAGAATTCGAGGATGAGGAGAGCCCAAACCTGAGCGAGGAGTTTGTGATAGCGGAAGTTAGGGTCGCCTTGGCTAGCCATCCATTCGAAATTATCATAGGCTGAATGATAAGGAAACTTAGGACCTTGGAAACCAAAATCTAGAGAGGATGTACCGGCCATGTCTTGGAATGCCACATAATCACTTCCTGCTCCAAGGCCTTCGAGTTTCCCTTTCCTGTCGTCCCAAAGTTGACGGAGAGTGGCGTTTTGATAAGGATCGGAGGTGCGGTCTAGAACGCGGAGTAGAGCTTTTTTGAAAACGGGACTTCCTGCTGCATGGAATTCCTGGCCCCCAACTCCAACATCGACATTCATGTAGACGAATGCATCTTTCCGGAGCTTTTCCATATGCTTCTCGACATGTTCCGTGGAGCCAATCAGATTATACTCTTCGCCATCCCATGATGCGAATTCGATCGTTCGCTGAGGGCGCCAGCCACGTGAAACCAGATCTCCAAAGATGTGCATGACTTCAAGGAAGACTGCAGTTCCGGATCCTGGATCCGTGGCACCAAAAACCCACGCATCACGATGATTACCCACAATAACTGACTTTTCCTTTTGCTCCATGCCGGTTATCTTGCCTACAACGTTCCAAATGGACTGCTGTTCTTCTTCATCCTGGTCATTGAGAAGATGTACTTTCGGCGATGATAAATTGCCAGACCAGTATTTAACATCGGGCACTTTGCCTATCCAGGTGTCAGGGCATTCGTCACCAAAGCCTTGGATTGACTGTAAGAGCTTTTGCGCATCTCCCCATGAGATCGGAATACTAGGAATTTTGACGAGACCCGGATTGTCTTCTACCGGGATGCGCTTAGCCCCTTCTGTGCTTGCCCATCCTGGGGTGAGAACATCACCGACGACCCAGCTCATGAGACTTACTGATCCTCTTTGTACTCCGTCTTTCGGCATAAATCGACCGTTAGGCGCAGTGTCGCCGAGAGCAAAACCGTCGTCCGCCGGATCACTATACATGATTACGCCTTTGAAACCCCATGGCTCCGCAGCCTTGACTTTCAGAGCTCTATCACCTTGTGTTCCGTAGTACCTGACCAATGCAATCGCGCCTCTCGTATCAATGCCACTATCGTATAAGCTTTTGTAATCCTCTCGCGACCCGTAATTGCAGTAAATCAATGGACCAGTAACATCCCCCGATTTCGAATGTCCATGGAAAACCATTGTTTGTTGTCTCGGTGGGTTCGAATATAGCTGAGGTTCTTCGATTTGTGCCGCCCATAGGGGATTTCCGTCTTCCCCGAGCAATTCCACTTTCCTTCCTCCCTCCTTAGGGTAATTGAGATAGACCTTATATTCATCCATCTTGACATCTTCCAACCCATTCTTCTGCATGAGCTCCTGCACAACCTCAGCCAAGAATAAATCACCTTGAGTCCCCGCCAAATGATCCGTCTGCGTGATCCTATTCAACCATCTCACTATCCTCTCTTCCGACACCGATTCCTGTACAAATATTCGCACACTTTCAGCTGGGAACATCTGTCCTCCTAATCGATTCGCCGCATTCGAAAAGATGTCGCTGACGAATAATACATAAACCACCGCCATTACCAGAAACACCGCGAATATCCTGCCGATAATTATACAGAAATTCGCATCGATAGTTGGCCACCCTATGCGCCAATGGCTCGGTAGCCGCGACGACAGTGACTGCGAAAGACTCGATATACGTTTTCCCCACGTCGACTGTGATGTTTCCGGCTCCTCCAACTCCATCTGTTCTATTTCCCTCCGCACTTCGTCATCTTCTTCACTTTCCCTCTCGCCATGTTGATTTAAGAAGGTATCTCGTTCTAAACTATTTCGATTGGATGAACTTTCTTCAGTAGGAGGAGGATGATAACCGGCTCGTCGGGTAGGTACTGGTAAACGTGGACCCAGATAATGGCCGAGAAGTCCTTCTCGTTCTGAAGGATGGGATTGTTCGTTCGAGGAATCGGTGCGGGGTGTTATGGGGGTGGATCCGCGAGACGATTCGCCGACGGCTTCTTCGTAGGTGGGAATAGGTAATGCTTCATACCTGTGCTTTTCGTCGGGCATTGTGGTGATTATTCTAATTAGTTGAGGGGGTGGTGGAAGGGCGGGCGACTTTGCTGCTTCTGTGCGGATGATGCTTGTCAAGAACAATGCAGGAGACTCGCACGTTGAGCGGGTGTAAAGATAGATCGAATCGATATAATTTGATTTCTTTCAGTATCAGTTCAATGGAGTTTCAGACCAGCTGTTATTCCCGCCCACATCATCACTCTAGCTTTACTTCGAATGATTGTCGATGTGGTCTTTTCGTAGCTTAATTTCTTGGAAGGTCGAAGTCAACGAGTACGAGGTCCTGCGACATCACGGACTCGAATTCGCGTCTGGGCCAACTCTCGGCAAAATTTCCCGACGATTACGAGTAAAGGGATCGCAGTGCATTGCCTCTTATGAAACACCCTTTTTCGACTCTAGTAAGCTGATGAATCAACGTAAATGTAAAAACAGCTGTAGTGAATCAGAGCCTTGTATACGCTACAATCTACTGTATTCATTCATGAAGTCTGCATCTGCGTATTTTTAATTTTAGGTTTTGTGATTATCACCCCCTGTTACATAGCTCATTGCCATGTCTCCTCATTAAATCAGCTCATTGCTCTGTAGTAGGAGCCATTCTTCAATCTAAGTACATTCGCTGCATTATTTTTTGGAATCTTTGTAGAAAGTGCATGCTGCTTGCTGAAACATCCGCGCACCCAGCGTCCTCTCGAAGCAGAACCCCGAACCATGAAACACATAAATTTACATCGAAATAGGATTCATCCTATGCACTAAGAAGGAATCTAGAGTAAAAGCACCACAAAGTGGTTCATCTAGGGTGCCGCAGCTGTGACAACACCTTCCAACTCCCGATTAGCGATATTCTCAAGAGTGCGCTGGAAATGTCGCCTTGGCATGTCAATCGTTGCTGAGTCTTGGTTGCCTTGAAGGCTAGAATGGATCAATTCAATGAGGCCGTTGAGATATTTGGTTGTGACCTGTAGATTATGTTAGCTGCTAACCTGTAAATAGGGGTGAATTTTTACTGACAGCTTCATTCTTTTCCTCGAAATAGTACACATAACGATTGAGAATTTCCACAAAGAGTTCTACGGAAACAGCAGTGTCCATGCACGCATCAGCAACTCTTAGGGCGCGTTGGAGACATTCAAGAACACGCTTGCCATCGCGGTAGAGCTGCAGTTGGTTAGTCATATGCTTCCGGGCAACTTTGATGAGAAAACTCACATTAATCTCTTCTTTACTTTTCTCTGTTTCGCCGCGGGCTGCGATTGGCACTGCCCACCAGAGATGACTTGCCAAGTAAACAGCACGGCATTGGTCAGGCTTCTTAAGTAGCTTACTCCCGTGAAGGGCGCATTTTGTGATGAGAGTATCGTAATTTTCCTTACTGAAGTTTCGGGTCTCATGCAGAGCAGCAGCAATGACACAAACCGCTTGAAATTGTGCTCTAGAATCACTGATAGCTTCTTCATAGATGGTGAAAGCTTGCGCAAAGAATTCATAGCTGACCTCTTCGAAACTTGTTTGATCTGCAATCTGTCCACAAGCTACAAAAAGTCGGAGGCAAAGTTCCGCCGAAGTAGATACTCGTGTATACATAGTGGAAAGTGATGAGTGCATGAACTTGAAGAGCGCAGAGATTTGCGATTCCCAATTATCCTCGTAATGTTCCCTAGCTTTGAATCGTCTTGCAAGTTTCATTGCAGAGGTTATGAGCGCGGGCGTAGTGAACTTCACCCGTTCGTTGCCTTCCGAATAAGCTGCCTTTGTGGTTTGCAACAATTTAAATTGAGTGTCGTTATCATCGTTATGGATGAGGTGGATAATCCTCGCCAGCCAGCCTTGCTCTTCTATCGTCTCATCCGTCTCAACGGCTTTACGCTGCACACCAGGATAGTTAGCAGGGCTCTGAGATCCCTCTTTAATAAGAACTTTAAGGACTTCTAGAACGCCCTCAAGAGCTGACACAGTCGTAATTTTTGTGAGATTCTGCTGTAATGTACGCGCAAGCTCGCCGGCAACAGCTCGTCTTGTCGGATAGGTCTGCAGCTGCAACAAAGGAATGTAGGTTGGGAGAGATAAGGCTGTGAAAATGGAAGCATATGAGGTAATGGGTATTTGGAGCAGGTTCAAGATGTTCCTCTGTGCTTCAGGTGAATGCAACTCTGGAGTATTAGCATAAGCTTTGATACGCTCTGCTGCGTACGCAAGTACTTGGTCAACATAGTCAAGACGATCCGGGTGTACCTTCAGTGCTAAATTGACCAAAGATACCAGCAAAGCTAAAGTATCTTGAACAGATAGACGCTGAGAGGCAACCAAATTCATGACTTGCTCGAAAAATATCTCGTATAACTTGATGTTTTCGGGGATAGCATTTGACTTGTCATTGGTACCATCATTACCAACAGTCGTTTCAGATTCAGCTAATGATTCAACCTCTGTTGGTGCTTTGCTGAGTGCGTCCTCATCTTTCTCTGGTGCTTTTGTGCTCTCGTTATTGATCTCTGTCGATGAAGAATGGCCGTTAGACTCCGCTTTCGGCTGCGCAGGCAATTTTGATTCGGCGTTTTTGCTTTCCTTACTCAACCTACTGTTTTCAAGTAGTCTTCTGACTGCTTCCTCTTCCAATTTGCTGCGATCGACAACTGCGTTAGAGTCAGTCTCTCGCGCAGCATATTCCGAAAGCCTATCCATCATTGCTATCACGATGACCTTCATGTTGACTTGTGGATTCAACCTCGAAACAGCCCCTAAGAATTGGTCCAGGGTATGAAGATGGTATTCGTCGGGGAAGACCTGGGTTATGACTTCCAGTAAATATTCTTGCGCCAAAACATCGCGGCATTGAACAACTTGCTCCAGCAGTGGTTGGAGAATAGTGTTTTTGTAAACATCGAGGTCTACCAACTGGCTCAGCCGTACGAGGTTACTTCCAACCAGTAACTGCAGCTCTTTCCGCTCCTGTGTCCTCATTTCCCTTTCTCTTGAATGTCCTTGATGCTGTAGTCGAACCCATAGCTTATTCATTTCCACGAAGTTTGTCAAGACGAAACTTATCGAGTCGGTCAGATTCCCCTCCGGTCCGTCTCCATCAGTTTGAGGTAGATGTTCTCGAGCTTGTCCAGAAAGGTAGTATCGCAAGAATAAGCCGCGTATTGGGTGTTGAACCCCGCGACTCATCTCCATCATATCTTTCATAATCTCCTTAACAGGCGCCTCTGGTACGCTCATATACACTGTTCCAACGGTAATCATCAGGTATAATCGAGGTACAATGTTACCTGCATACTGGACAAGCTCGTAGAGGTCGGCGAGGTGATGAGTGGGATGAGAATCTTTGAGGTGGGATGATAGGTGTCGCAACGCATCAAACACAGCCATATATAGTTCATAGTACTGCTTCGGTCCAAGGCTGCTTGTGCGAAGCTCGGAGACAAGCGTCGAACTGCCGTAAGGACTTAAATCAGCACAAACCCATTTACCGGGCGCATACAGCTTTGGTGGTGCGCATAAGGTAGTTCGATGATAAGGAATGCCGTCCAGGATACATACCTGCATTTCAGAGCATCCATAAGCTTTCCAGGGCTTTCTAAACACCTCCTCATGAGCTGTGTCTGCTGTCGCACAACATTCAGAGCATCTTCGAGCAGTCTTGCTTGGTCCTCCACGACTTGGGGTGGAGTAGCCATTGTGGCAGGTTTGCGGGTGCGACTGCCTGCCCAGTGGTGTATATTCAGGGCTGAAGCAAGGGAGAAGTTAAGGGATTTGAGGGTATTATCGTGCAATTCGAGGCTCGTTGATCATAGAAATTAGATGATTCGCAAGTAGTTTTGGGGAAGGAACGCTAAGCCTCCTCAGCATGTTGACTGGGATCAGTAACAGTACAGGTCTGGTGGGTAAATCGGTAATGAAGTTAATCCGTGCCGATTTCTGAAAGGATTCATTCTGATATCATCAGGCGTAAACAGCATTCGAAAGCAAAGTACAAGTGGTTAATTTGACTTGATTTATATTGTTTGTATTCTCTGTTAATTCTTTCATTCATGAGTCTCTACTACTCGTACATCATTGGTGTATCCCTTCTTCCATTAATCATGCCCAAGTAAATAAGACTTCCAGCACTTGGAGTCTCATCTTTATGCCAGCGACAAGAACGCCTGTCGAAATACGCCCCATTATTCTACAAAGAAATAAATCCATATGGCTGAGCTTCAGCAGCACACTTCTGATCCACGCCTCCTTTTCCCTCGGATCTGAGTTCGATCCAGACTCGAGTGGCACTGCATTAATCAATCAATCTCCCGTCGTAGCACTCTATTGTGTACCATGTCTACTCAACAAGTAGATTCAACCAGACTACATACTTAAAAGCTCCTTATTGTCGTCTTGTAACTGTGGAGTTCCATGAAGGGTAGGTTGTGTGCCACTGTCCATTGTCATAAGTACTCGTCGAAGCTGGTGATGATGTAGGCACACCGAGCGAAGTCGTCACATAAGATGTGTACCATGGCTCATCGTTGCTAAAGGTACTAGTCGTCACGGTTGGCAAAGCCGATGGGACATCTACCGTACTCGTCAATGATGGGACTGGGTCCGATGAGCTGGCTGCTGACGAGCTTGTCTCGATTGGGGCTGTAAAGGATGTTGAAGCCTCCAAGGTAGTAGTTGATGATTCGGTGGTAGTAGTCGAGGCATTGGTGACAGTTGTAGGTACAACGACCGGTGTGGTAATACTGGCCGATGGTGCTGTGGAAGTAGAGACTGAAGTCGAAGACTCCACTGTCGAGTCAGACGACGATTCAGTGCTACTCAAGGAAGATGTCGTTGATGCGGAACTTGTTATAACGGGCGAAGTCGAGGAACTAGTCGAAGCAGGAGTCGGAGTCGGAGTTGGAGTCGCTGTTGAAGTTTTGACTATGGTTACAGGGACGGTTACATCGACTACCGAATAGCTGATGATCGTCGTGGGACTCGACGAAGGGGTGATGGTGATTACGATGGTCTCCGTTTTATCGGACCCCTTCACGGTTTGTGTTGAGACTACATGGTTTGTTGATGCGGGAAGAGTAGTCTTGTCTGTTTCGATGATGGTTTTCGTTATTGGCTTCTCTGTTTGTGTCACCGTCTTGACAACAGCATTCCCACTTGTGGATTTTGCGGATCCCCCATCGACATCAACAACAGAGTAGGTAGCTCTCCTAACATTCACCACATCTCGAGGAGAAAACGGGAGTCCCGATGATAAGAAAAAGAATGACGACCAAGCAAACAGCGCAGAAGTTGAAGTATTGGGACGCATAATTGTATCAATTCTCACGCGCGTAGTAGAGGACTTGATAACTTTTTATTAGGTCTGTGGAAGAAAACCTACTGGGGGATAAATGTGATTCATCATATAATAACTACATGATATGATTGATGTTTGGAGGGGCTGGGAAATTTTCGAGCACGCGTAGAAGAAGGCTGGGATTTCTGCGTTTCTCGCGATATTGAAGAGGCTGGGGAGCAAGTCTGAATGCCAAAAACCAACAAATAATCCTGGGTTTTTGTTTAATATAGAAGGAGCTTCATTCAGAGATATGGGATGATACTTGTTAATTCCAACGTCCAGCAATTAATAGCGGAGAACTTCCAATATATCACATTCACGGGGAGAGTCGTTGTTGGTCGCCGCATTCCATGGAAGCAGCGACCATAACCGAGATATTGATAACGGGCGAATGACACCATCTAACGCGCCTCGGGGCCAATTGATCGATGTTCGAAGGCAATAGCTCACACAGAAGTCACCCGTACGACTGTGAGGTTCCGCACGAGTTGATCACGGCTTACGAAGTATATCCAGTGCGGGTGATTTGCGAGATTGCAATCCAGATGTTGACACTTTGCTGCATTCTCGGCTCATTATTGTTACTAGGGAAACTACCAGGGAAACTACAGCCTCTACAGCCTCTACAGCCTATACAGTAGCTGCAGGGAAGAAAGAAGTCTAGAATTCCAGACGCGTCTAGTCTATCGTTGGTTTTCATGTTTCATGCCATACAAGTTTAAGTTTGTGTAAGTTAAGTTACGGGAAAAAACGCACCTTTGTCTCCTTCAGGGGTTGGGCCGCTGATGATACAAACACATGAATTCGCTTCATCGGTGGTACATCAAGCTACCGCTGCACCTAATCATAGCTACAGAGGCCATCTCTTAATTTTCACCAAGGAATGCCGTCTAAGACCCCGACAACGATGATACCCTTATCGCCTTTGCAGTAAGAAGAACCGCATTTTGATTCAGACCAGCACCATGATTCAGTTCCTCTCCGAACCTCGGAAGCACCAAACATGCCATTGTTCATGAAAGGCCGAGCACCTCGATGGATAAACCCAGTACGACGCGACATGCACCCCGGATCAAATTTCCTACTGCCTCCAGAACATCAGAACAGCTCTATCTCGGCGTAGAAAGAGAATTACTGATTCTCTAGTGATTGATCCTATCCTCCCTGGTGACCAAGGTTCCCTCAAAGGCTATTCCCCAACGATGACAGACACGGAATCTCCTGTCCCCTTCATGCGCATTCCATGCGAGATCAGGCTTGTGATCTATCAGAATCTATTCGACGACAAAGGGAACAGGGTTTTCGAGATTCGCAATGTACACCCAGAAGCATATGCGGCGCGATCGAATCAACACAATCGATCATTCTACTGCATAGACCATTCATTCATGCGACAACGAACCAAGACGACATATAAATTATGCACCGATGTCGAAATCCATACCTCGATAATGAGCGTCAATCGCAAAATCTACGAGGAAACCACACATTTGCTCTATGGGAATCGCACATTTAGCTTTTATCAGGATATCGAGGCTATAATACCCTTCTTTTCAGATGTTACACCTCTCACGCGACCTCTTGTAAAAGAGATATCTCTATACAAACGAGGCTTTATTTTCTGCCGAGAGTCGAACCGGTGTGAATGGAGCAATATCTGCGAGTTCCTGAGAGACAAAATGCAGCTGAGGAGTCTGAAATTGATACTGGAAGGTGGTCGTCCCAGACTCGGTTGGGACAACTCAGCGCAGTACACGTTGGCAGATTTTATAACCTTGTCTCGAGTTGCATATGAGCCATTGGAATGGGCATTACAACTACGGGAAATCAAGGGGATTGAAACATTAGATATCAGTTCAGAGATACACTCAATACCTCCACCAAGTCATTCTGCAGCAATGGCTTTCTTTGGTGCCTTCTCTGCGTCGATCGAGACTGGATTTGCAGAGTTCTTGCGGCGCGAGATGATCCTTTCGTGATCAAGATACCCTGGGATTGGGAGTTCAGGTTGCGGTGTAAGCATTATACGAGGATATCATAGTCTCACCGTCAGTTGTCTGATTGCAATGTCATTCATACGTGAAATGTCAGATTCAGCCGCATGTGGTGATGGCCATTCGGATTTCACTGAGTTACCTTCCGCTACTCAGATTGTGATTAACACAATGCTTATTCGCCCTCTCGCGTGATACTTGAAAGCAGTGATTATAGTCTGTCTTACGACTGCATCTTCTTTGATCTGGGTTGAGCGAGCCCACGTAAATATAGATATAGATGAGGGACCTCCAAATATCTGCTACTTATCCCTCACCTTAAAATAGATTGTCATGTGCAATGTGTTCGACTTCTTTATGATCAGTCTATTCCATCGATATACATACCGAAAGAATAGATATCAAGTCAAAAACGTCTGCCTCTCACGCAGCAAACGTCTCTGAAAGCGCCTTTTCGATCGTGCTGAGCATCGAGTCGATCGTGTTGATCATCGAGTCGATCATAAGCAAGTCTCGACCACATTCGTAGACAGGAGAAATCTCCAGCCAAAGCACTATTCATCTCGACCAGATCTCAGATTTATCAATACCAACCAACTCCTTCCAGAAACAGACGTATTAGAAGCACGTTTTACGTCCCATTACAATTGCGTAGCCAACTGCACCTAGCTTGTAGGAAATTCCCATCCAAAGATCCGGAGCATTTAACCACACCCTTTCGAGGAACAATCTAACTCACTGACCTCATCGCTCCCAATCCGCTTTTTCCGACCCCTGTCAACCCTTACTCGCTTTGTGCTTTGGAACCAGTAAGAAAGGGAAAAGGAGAAAAGGGTCAGAATCATGTCACACCAATCCATCCGCCCCACGCCAGATGGACCTCCGGAGTCGCCCAATCTGTCGGTAAATGTTTTCTATGTGCAGATAGCCTCTAATATAAACCGCTGCCGAAGTAACTGCCAGAGGATTGAAGTCGACATTCTATATCCCGCGTCTTCCTTTGCTGTTGAAAAACAAACAGAGATCCAGCACGAGAAAGAGAAAGACAAATATTGCTCAGGTGATATAAAACCTAAAAAAGAACACTCAAACCCGGACGTTATGGAGATGTCAGCACTAAACTATATCGGGATCCAATCTCCTGATAAATTTGCATCTCCCATGGCTCACAACCAATCACACCAATCCTCTCCCTTTCCATTCCTCTCCCTCCCGCTCGAGCTCCGCCTGAAGATTTACGGTCTCCTCCTCCCCGCCCGCCACCACAAAATCACCACCCAACTCCCTCACAACGGCTACTATTACACTGCGAGCAGCATCCCGGCGCACGTCGCGCAATCCTTCTACCCGGTATCGCCCGCAAAGCCCAACAAACTCACCACCTACAAAATCCTCTCCGCGAACTCGCATCCGAATTTCCCACAGTCGAGCATCCATACAGCGATCTTGTCCGTGTGCAAGCAGGTGAATGTAGAGGCCGAACGGGTTCTCTATGGCAACTGCAAGAATGTCTGGGACTTCGGCATGAGTGTTGAGGCGGTGCGGTGGTTTTTTAGCGATCGCAGCCCCCGCGCGAGAGCATGTGTGAAGAATTTGAAGATTGCAAGGGATGTTTCGTCGGGAGCGGAGATGGTGAAGGGAAAGAAAGATGAGGTTTGGGAGGAGCTTTGCACATTTGTGGGGAGGGAGATGCCAAGTTTAAAGTCGGTGGACTTGACGGTTTGGGGGAAGGGGGAGGTAGCGCCGGGCCCGATTGTTGTGAATGAGGCGACGGATGAGGAAGAGGGGGAGGAGGTTGATAAGGAGAAGCTGGAGGAGAAGTTGAAGCTGGAGAAGCAGGCAAGGGAATGGGAATACATTATGAAGTTGGTTGGGCACGAGAGCTTAAAGAGTGCGAAGATCACATGGTGGGGGTTTGCGCCAGGCGTGGAATCATTTTTGGCGAGGTGGATGCTGGATAGTTGCCATATGAAGGAACAGGTGCTTCAGAATGGGGAGGCGGTGGAAGGGATTATGGTTTTGAGTTTGGATAAGGAACGCTCGAGGGCTTGAGCGTGTATGATTTGGCAAAGGGGCAACCAAAGGAAAGGAGCAAATGGGATAGGCGTTTTGGTGCATAGGGCCAAGGTGGCATGGGAAAAAGTGATAGCATTGTATTATGTATTAAAGCTTGATACCACAATGTAGAAAGAGCAATATTATGACTTGAAGAAGCACGCTGCGGCAGGAAGGTGAATTATCGTGGACTGGCAGCCGGATACTAGGAAGTGAAAACGAGCCCTATCCCTTTAACTGCCATGCGCGACTTCTCCTTATTTCTGGTGAGGTGCGAGGTTTTGGCAGTTAAGGATGATATCAGTGAATAGATCTATGGTGTTACGAAACAATTAAGTAAGCCATAAGGTGAGCCAAAGATCTAGAATTACTAGGTCAAAATCAGTAACTTTATAAACCATATACTTAGACGACGAAGCTCTGTGTCGTCGATGGCCATTCTTCAGGGTTCCAGACTTCAGTTAAAATGTAGCAGATGGCAATAATTCATTGCTAGACTTAAGGGGAATCACGTGTGCATTTGGTTGATACAATGGAAGAGTTCGAGCTATCTAATCCTAAGAGGAACTGACAGGCTTGCCGCTTCAGCTATCCTCTGCCATGAGGCTCAACATTTTCTGTAATGCCATTGTTACGTCGACACAAATCCTAAATTCGGGTCCGACGGAAAACGAATTGCCAAAGGAAGGATGAACACACCCGTCGACTTGTTATGACGATTGCTTTCCCCTCTACAAGCTAGGGAGCTTATGCGGACGGCTCCTAAAATGTGTAGCTATTCACTCGGGATCATTTTGGAGATCGCTGCATCGAAGGAAGATCAGGGCTCACAGGGAGCTTCGTCTAAGTATATGCCCAGACTAATTGCCAAAGGGAGGATGAGCACACGCATCGACTTGTTATGACGATTGCTTTCCCCTCTACAAGCTAGGGAGCTTATGCGGACGGCTCCTAAAATGTGTAGCTATTCACTCGGGATCATTTTGGAGATCGCTGCATCGAAGGAAGATCAGGGCTCACAGGGAGCTTCGTCTAAGTATATGCCCAGACTAATTGCCAAAGGGAGGATGAGCACACGCATCGACTTGTTATGACGACGGCTTTGTATTCTCCAAGCTAGGACTCCTATGCGGATGACTCCTAAAACGCGTAGTTATTCATTCAGTCAGAGATCATTTTGGAGATCGCTGCATTGAAGAACGATCAGGGCGCACAAGGAGCGCTTCTACCGGAACCACTTGTGTCGTCATTCAGCTGAGGCGCATTGAAGGCTGTCAGATCCTCCCCGTACCTACTCAAAGGAGTTCCGGTGTAAGATTGGCTTGACAACTGCTTCGAATAGCTTCGAATATCCTCCCTTGGCAACAATGTCGCGAATCTGTCAAGCTCTGCTGGGTCGAGATGCTACTGGTGCAAGAATAAATAAGTGTAGCCCCTGTAGTAAAGCCTCAAATTTGCCAGCCAATAAAATAGTAGAAAAGACATTCGAACTGTCGAATGATTGGTTGCTACAGAAACAGATACTAGACGGCGACCACACTTATTTATCCCAACCACCAAGTATAGCTACGTAGAGACCCTCGCGTCCTTACGTTGTGCCGTTCTTGCCGTCGACCCCAACCTTTAGGCAGAACGTCATCCATCGGCCCAAGGTGGATCCTACGGTACGAAGTTTCGGGAAGTACAGTAGTAGCGCGGAATGTTACCAAACACTGCCCCTCGCGTTGTCGCAAAACGTTGGGAGCGCAGGTTTAGGTTACTGTATCGCAGAAAACAATCATCGATGGACTTTTGGTACGAAGTACTTACATACTTACATACTTCGTATGGAAAGAAGAATGAGGAGCCGCGTGGATTCTTAGAGAGAATGGCAGAATCTCAAAAGCATCGCCTCCAGGCTGATTCATAGGATATCATGCAGGCAAATTTCAAGCCTCTTCATTGACTGCGCCTCGTCCTCAAGGCCAAAGTAAGGTTTCCTGTGTGTGAATAATGACCCCTCACTGCCACGCCGAGAGACCACCGGGCTGCTTTCCTAGGAAATCTTCTCTTAGCGACAACTAACATAAGCTGGGAAACGTGAACAACTTCCCCTCTGTCATCTCCTCTGTCATCCCCTCTATCATCAATACATCACTCGTTGAATACCCCCTATTCAGTATTTCAGCGCAAGATCGATATACAGAAATAGAAGAACAGAAGCCAATAAATACGCTACGCTAAGCACAGTAATGTCATTCCAGACTTACCCGCCGTACGGCGGACCAGGACGTCAGTTATTCAGATCCTCTTCTTTGCGATAAGTTCTAACTCTAGCAGTCGCCCCGCAACCCAACTTCTCATCTCGTCCGAGTCGTAAGTTAAAGTCGCCTCCTGCAACGGTAGTGCGACATGAGCACCTTGCTGATTGTCAAGCAGATTCACCTCAACCATATCAACAATATCCCCCGCCTCGATCATCCCACAGCCCATATCCTCCACCCCAACAGCCGTACGGAGCTCCTCCTCAGCAGCAGCCATATCCACCACAACCACCGTACGGATATCCTCAACAACCATACGGCACCCCCAGTGGAGGAGCGCCAGCGCCATACCAACAATCGCCATACCCTTCACAACAACCAAATGCATATCCTCAGCCTTACGGTGCACCCGGCGGAGGAATGCCAGCGCTTTACCAGCAGCCATACCCCCCGCAACAACCAAATGCCTATCCTCAACCACCAGCGCCATATGGTGCTCCTATGAATTACGGCCAGCCTACCCCTCCGTCGCCCGGTTATGAGCTATTGCCACAGCTGCCATCGATACCTTACAATGCCGACCTTGATGCAAGAGCTTTGCGAAAAGCCATGAAGGGTTTCGGAACTGATGAGAAAACTCTCATAGACGTACTCCACAACAAGGGCCCATTACAAATTGAAATTTTGCGCGAAACGTTCTTCAACATGTTTAAGAGGAGGTTGTTAGCCGATGTGGAAAGCGAGACAAGCTCATGGTTCAGAGAAGGCCTTGCTGCGATTATTCGCGGACCGCTTCTGCAAGATTGCCACTTACTTTACAATGCAATGGACGGGCTTGGAACGAAAGAGTCACTATTGAATGAAGTTTTACTTGGGAGGTCGAATGCAGACATCAGAGCCATCAAGACAACATATGAGAAACGATACCGGAGAAGACTAATAGATGACATCAAGGGCGACTTGAGCGCCGATACCGAAAGACACTTTTTGATGGTATTGGAGGCCAATAGAAACGAGGACAGTGCACCGGTTATTCCACAAGATGTCGATAGAGATGTTGCAACTCTTTGGGGCGCAACGGAAGCCATTCGCGGCAAGGATCGGCTCACAGTTTGTGAGATCTTCACCAAAAGGAGTGACAATCAGCTCCGAGCTATTGCGCACACTTACCAGCAGAAGCACGGAAAGCCATTAGAGTGGGTCATCAAGAAGGTACGTTCATGCTCCCCACGACGGAGAGCCTTTTACTGATGTTCAAACAGGAATTTAGGGGTCATATGGAAGACGCACTTCTATATCAACTTAGAACTGCTATGGATAAGGCAATGCGCGATGCTAATCTTCTTGAAGCCTCCATGAAAGGATTTGGAACGAAAGACCACCTTCTTATCGCACGTGTGGTGAAAATCCACTGGGATCCAAGACATATGGGACAGGTCAAGGGAGCATATCAACACGCTTTCGGCAGGAGTTTATCCTCCCGGATCTCTTCCGATACCAGTGGTGATTACGAGAGATTGATGGTCAAGTGTGTCGAATTCAGCGATTATGTACAACCTGGTATATCTTGGTTCTAATCGATGAGTATCAAGGATTGCTTTCGTGGGAGTCATGACTAATGATTTGGAATTTGGGCGTTTATGAGTTTGGGATTTGGATCAGGGACAATGGATGATACCAGGGTCATGACTTTTAGAAGGGTTGGTGAGCAATCGCCATTGAGGAAGAAATTCGCCGAGCCTGGATCTGGGTTGGTTTTTTAATTGAAAGTCAATTTTTAGAAGTTTATCTCTGAGATAATCACTTGTGTATTTTCTAAATGTTGACAAACAGGTTTCTTGGCATGTTGGTTGGAATTCGCCACTGCACTCCCTTTTCGTTTCCCACTCGGGAAAGCCAACATTGCCACTGCCGAATTCTAACTTGGCGACTTCGCTACATCCTTCGTAAATATTAACTTCAACACTAGATTAAACTTCTCGAATGATGTTTTTAAAGGATCCGAAGAAGCTTTTCTTTAGAGAACTACACTACCCTGCACCTGCATAAAGCCTCACTCGCCGTTTTCAACATGAACTTAAAGGAGCCGTCGCACGGTAACACGGTGTGTAAAAAAATATATACGCAGCAGAGGCATTGAACCAAATCCTAAGAACCTGTACGATCTGGTCGGGTCTGGTTTTTTTTTTTCGTCTGGTCTGGCGTTGGCCGACTTCAACGAGGCCCGGCGCTTGATCTGTGCTTCGGTGTAACTGTCATCTAGGAGACTAATTTACAGTTCTGACACGCAGCAGTTCTGGAAGATGACTAATTCGGAGAATATATTTTCTTACTGACGATCTGAATACTGAGCATATGCATTGCAGGGAGATTTTCAGGATTCAGATGAACAGGCGCTCTCATAGCTTCGGTTTTCAGTCGCTTCGATGTCTCGTAGTTGGGCATTGTCGTATGGGTGTTAGAATCAACAACACGCGTTGTAAGATCTTACATGGTTCAATCGAAGCCCTCCAAAGCGAAGCTAATAAGTTATGGAGAAGTTTTGTTTCATTATTTGTGGCCCGCGGTACACGATTTCTAATCACCCAATTGGGACGATAGAAACGAAGGATTGATTACTTTGTAACAATACACCGCCTGAACACAGTACCGCTTTCTGTCCATCCGCGTACGAGGTAGAACACACGAAGTAGAACACACAAAGTAGAACACACAAAGTAGAACATACGAAAGTACACAGTTCTACCTACCCCCGTTAACAGAGTGGACAGATAACCTTGGACAGCACAGCCAGGACAATTGATGCGACCTACTTTGTTAGGCCCCTTTCTTCTAAGCTCGGGGATATCGTCAACCGGGTTTCATAGAGCATAGATTCTGCCTCGACTATTTTTATCACTTCGCTGCATCCATCGCATTAATACAGTAAAGCAGCAATAATAGCCACTTAACCATAATACCCTCCTCAATCTGACTCAATTAACTCTGTGTTCCACACTAGATTACTTCTTTGTGTTCTCATTCGTTCATCCTCCAACGCTTGTATTTGGGATAAGAGAACTGAGTTAAGCGCTAAGTTCAAATCAATATTAATATAGTATAATTAAGCAGAAGTGCATTCCTAGAAACGCGCTAGCAGGTTTTAGTTTAGAGTTTTTATTATACTATTAATTGATTAATTATTCAATAATAACCCTCGATTTCCTTTTTTTTCCACTGTTCTTTTCTATTCTGTCAACTCTCTTTTCACGACCCGTCAGACGCGAAAGAATTCTGCTATCGAAAGAGGATCTTGTCTGTGAGTGTTTTCTGAGGCCTTCGAGTTGATTGTTTATGTCGGGCTTGCAAAAATTATATCGCGATCAAGCAAGTCGCAGAAATGCCTGCCGGATGAATGCTAATGGGCCTGGATGAATGCTAATGAGCCTTAATGAGTAGATTACATCGCGGAGCGCCAGAATTCGCATGGTTTTCTGACAGATTCCCGTTCTTCGATCGTCCAAACTCCTTCAAAAAAAAAATTTCCCTTTCATCCATACTCGCGCAACACATAGGCGTTTTTAACAGATTAGGATTAAAGAACAAACCTTCTCACATGACATAAAGTCACATGCTTCTGTAACACTTTCGGAACAGAGTTTAGTACTGCTGCTTGAGAGCTTTTTAGAGAGGATTACGGGTGCAGTGGTCCAAACCTATATATTTAAAACTGTAGTTTGGGGTTGGTAAGTCTTGATAGTCAAGTCTACACCCGAATTTGGAGCCAGCGATGTCATTGGGACCGACTGAGCGAGAAGAGTCCAAGGCGGCAGACGCGGCAGACACAATTAGGGTAGAGGTTGCTGGTCATCCGAGCACATCAAAGTCTACTGTAGTAGATGGAGATCAGGAGAGGATGGAGGTCATATCGAACGATGACAGGACAAGTCACCGTTCTATGGACGCTAGCGAACAAACCGACTCCGTGTTCACACACGAATCAAACCCGACATCCGCTAGCTCAACCGAGCAATTCGAGGTCGTCATGGGAGATGTGACCGACCGCGCTGTAGATGGCAATACCCCAAAGCATGGTTCCAAAACCGCAGTTGAGCTTCGACCACATCCTCAGGCGTTGGCCTCAAACGTTCAATACCAGATGAACCACAAGGATAACAAATTGCTAGAAGGATCGTCCAACCCACGGAAACGGAAAAGTTCGCAATCTATGCATAGCATTCATGACTATGAATCTGTAAAAGAGTCCACGTCCCTCGGATCGCACAGGACTTCCCATCATGGAGAGCTCTCTACTCCAGGTCATGTTTCCGCCCCGTCTCACAATTCTGAGGGAAGCACCGAAGCTCGACATGTTGAACCTAGTGCACTCACTTCGGAAAAAATTGAAGAGGAAAGAGCACGATTGAAGGCGGTATTGGTGCAAACGTCTCCTGAAGTGGCACAGATGGTTTTGCGTGAGCAATGGAGGAATTTTCTTTTCCCGTCTGGCAGAGACAACGATGACAACTTGTCATTCATACTCCGCGCGGGGTTGAAGAACGGAACCAGTAATGCTATCACGCGCGTTTTCAAGGACCATGCTGTCTTCAAAGAACCCCTCGTCGGTGCCGTTAGCAAAAGACAAGTTGTCGTTGAACGAGTTCTCAAGAATGCTTCTCCCAACCAGCTCTCGGATCTTGTGCCCAGTAGAGTCTTGGATCAGGTACTTGCGGAACGGTTAAAGCATGTTCCTGCGAAAACACTCATAAGGTGGTTGGCTGAGGCAGATCGATTGGGCTACAGTCTTGATGATATTCTCGATGAGGCTGACGAAAGTGTCATTCCCAAAGTGCCCAGTCGAGCTCAAAGTCACGACAATGAAGATGTAGAGATGACCCATGATGAGCCTAAACCTGTACAGGTATCCTTGGATCCCCTGCAAGCAGATCAGGAGCGTGTAATCGCCCAACAACGAGTTCAGCTCGAAGGCCGCACTTCCGTACGGTCACCATCACCACAGAACTCTTTGACATGTCCAACATGCTTTTATAAATTCGACAACATCAAGGGTTATAGCTTCGTAAGTCCTCGTGCTCGAGTATGATGTGATGAAACTTACAAACATTAGCATATAACGAAGAAAATATGTACAAAAGCACAACCCACTGGATTACGATTTTATTGTGAGAATTGCGCACAAGGTTTTACAACCAAGCAAGGAAAATTATATGTGTGTTTACTCTATCTAATTTCTTTGAGACCACAGCTAAACTTTTGAAGCATGAAAAGAAGCGTGTTTGTACCGGTGAAGAAGATGGCGGTGAACCATCGCCCACAGAACCATCACTTCAAGAACAAGAGCCCATGGTCAGCACAGCTTCGGATCCTCACTTTGCTGCACCTCATCCAATGCGGCCCCGCGAACCATTACCACCAGTTCACGCATATGTTCCACCTCCACTCCACACTCCGAAGATTGCAAAGCAGGTGTCATCATCCATACCAGGATCACCTCTAGACGGGAACTTCCGACAATCGCCCTCCGAGCTTGATCCAGCCAAACTTGCTGCTCTCAATGCAGCCCTCGACGAAGTCGAAGAACGATATCAAATCGCCTTAGCTACCATTCCCGCGGACTTCACCCCCGAAGAGCGAGAAAGGCGCATGGTATCCCTCAAGAACGGGAACGCGTCTCGGAAATCCCAAATCCGGAAATCCTTCGGCGTCACCCTGCGCATGCGCGAGAAAGACAAAGAAGCGAACAAGAGATTCAAAGACAGTGTTGGCTCATCACTTACGAATAGTACTACCACCTCCAACCGATTCGAAGAATTCAGAGCCCCTCCGTCTTCATCTGCTTCTACAAGTCAGCCGAGACCACCGCCGCCTGCTCGTGTGGCGGCTGAGAGGGAGGCTGAGCGTGCTCCTCATTCTTTCTCGCCTATCAATGCTTCGCAGGCGCCTCGTCCACCGCCTTTATACGTATCTAGCCACCCGCCTCAACCGCCTCATGCACAACATCCTCCCCCACGAACTTACTCCCCTAACTATCCTCCGCCTCCACAGCTCGCTGCTCGACGTCCATCACCACCCTCCCAGACTCAGTCCCAATCCCAACCGCCCCCACATTCGCAACATCCTCATCACCCTCGACTCCCTCCTCCTCAAACCATCCACAACTACGACCGAGCCGGTCACCCCCCATATCCCCACCATTCCACTTCCACTTCCACTTCCACACCCCCTCTTCCCTCCATGGCTCTCTCCAGACAAGACGAGGATCTAGAACGCGATTACCGCGCGCAAAAGCGCCTGAAAAGCAGTCCGCAACCAACACCGCAAGACAGGACATCAAGATCCTTCCAGCCGGCACCGCTGCATGTGCAGAGCTCTCGCACGCATGGTAGTGAGAGTGGAGGAGAGAGTCGGCCGAGCTCGGCTGGATCGGTGGGGCCGGCAAAGAAAGTTCCGGTCAGGAAGCTGCAGAGGATGTGGGAGGCGTTGAACGGGAGTCCGAGCTCAAACGCGAATAGGAGTTCGATAGATAGGGAGAGGGAAAGGGAGAGGGAGAGGGAGAGGGATGAGAGGGCGGGAACAGGAACGGGAAAGGGAACGGCGACGGAGAAGGGGATGGGTGTGGAAATGCTGTTGAATAAGGGGAAGGAGAGGGAGAGTGAGATTGTGGGTAGTGAGGGGGGGAGTGCTGATTGATTGAGTGCTGAGATGGTGATTCAGTGGAGAGAGAGAGAGAGAGAGAGTATTCTCATTTATGGAAGGTAGAACACGACGGGCTTTTAGGTTTGGGAATCTTGAATATTGACTTTGTAGTATGTATGTGATATTTTGTCTTGGTTCAGACTCTTTTGTATAATGAGGGATGGCTTTTTTTTTTACAAAAAAAAACAAATGGCGCTTGATGGTTATATAGTTTGGAGTGAGTAAATAAATGACGACTGGTTGATGAGATCCATATTTAAACTCGGAGAATAAAATAAGTATATTGGGTCAGGGTCATGGTCCGACGATCTTGCGCTGAACTGCACTCCAGCGCCGACGCTTTACAATAATGCATGTAGTTGCAAGTCCCGGCATTCGAAGCTTAAAGCATTCTATTGCTGATTGATATCTTATATGTAATAATGAAATGAGTCCGTGGTATCACGCGAAGCCAACATCGGATAATTTGGGTGTAGTAACTAGTACAGTACTTGCATATAAATAGATAGATGTATTATCATATTATTGTATTGCATCATCTAGTAGATTCCCCTTCCCCTTCCCCTTCTCGTTGTCCTTCTTAGCTTTCTCTATCATCGCCTCCCTATGCCTACCTTCTTGTCTAGCCACGCCAATCCTCCCCGCCTCGTGCCAATTTTCCGCCACAAACCGTGCAACAAGCTCAAGATTATAAAACCCGTGCTCATCCTTCATTGCAGCTTTCGGAATCGTCCCCTCGAACTCCTCTCCGTCTATAATAACCCCCTTAAGCATCCTGAGTGCAGCAGACCGTATCTGTCCATCTACACCTTCGGTGGGTATATTCTTTTTCAGTACATCTCTTGTAAGCTCATCCATATGTCTCGCAAGAGTCCACTCCCGTAATCTGGTCATATACTCTTCCCTGATGCCAAATTTCTCAAAAGCGTCCTCGCGTATCTCTTCCCTCGTCATCTTCGCAACTTTATATCGCCCTTCCTCACGACATCGCGGTATGAATTCCTCAATCCATGCCCGAAATATCGGTCTCTGAGCCATCCTCTTCCGATCATTATGCTTCAACTTCTTCTTCCCGTTCTCTCCCCCTTCCTGACCCTCTGCGCCCTTCTCATTCCCATCCCCATCCCCATCCCCCTCCTCCTTCACCCAAAACATCCGACACCCCGCAGCCCACTCATACATCTCCTCCCTCCCCCCAAACGGCCTCCACCACCTCTCCGCCTCCAACCCCAAAAACTCCAATATCCTCCGCGGCTCATCCGTCATAAATACCATACTCTTCTTCCGATCCAGCAGCTCAATCTCCGGGATCCGGATATAGAGACCATGGTTATTCACCGTGAGGCCATATGGTCGGACGGTTGTTCCGAGAATATTCCATAGGTCGCCGTGCGCAGAGTGGAACATTTCCCAGTCGAATTCTTGCTGGGATTTACAGATGTGTACGTCTACTTGTATATACTTGTCTTCTCCTGCGCTCTCATAGTCTATTTGGGCTTTCTCATTTGGTAAGTCATCTGTGCTTGCGTCGTCACGCGGCCAGGGAAGGGCGAAATTAATGGTTGGGTTGCTTTTCTCTTTGATCCACGCTTTTGCGTTCAGAGCTTGTTTGAGCTTTTCCGCAACAGGGACATTTGGAGGGAAAGCCTGGGCGATAGGTAGCGCAACCAGAATGTCGATGTCGCCGTATGTTGTCTTCCCGGGCCCTTCGATGGCACTGGAGACTTTGGAGTAGTAGTTGCAGAGAATAGCTTGGGTTTGTTTGAGAACGTTGTTGTAGATTGAGAAGCTCATGCGGGGGGTGTGGAAGCGGGAGGCGAATGCTTGACCACCCATGGTGATGGTAATGAGTGATAGTGATGGTGATGAGGGATGGTGATACAGGCAGAAAGTGCACACACTATTGTATAGACCAGCTTCAACTTCAGGTATTAATTATGCTGTGTTCAGCCAAGCACATGAAGAGGAAGAAAGGAATGTGAGTCACCGAACACGGAATGGATATTGGGCATCCTTTCAGTTCATCGTCGAGTTCTTGAAATTGACCGTTGAATTAATGTACTACATATTTGTTGGTTGTTCTGGTAAGGCTGAAATCCTGTAGCCATGGGGAAGGGAAGGGTATTAGTCACTCAGGGCAAAAGGCAATGTTCGGCCGGGGTATTCCCATTTGGCTGGCTACCAAAGCGGTCGAGTACCTGACGACCGGTCGGCAACCAGTCATACTGTCCATGAGATCCCATATAGATAGCTCGTTGAGAGATGACTTTTAAAAGCACAGGAACGAAGTATTGCGCGCAGAAGTAGCCCGGTAAGTTGCTCCGGTATGTCCAGCTTGCTGGTCTTCAGCTCAGGAATTGGCGGCGTAATGGGCTCTCACTCCAGTAGTAGAACGCGCAAAGAAGTGAAACAATCTACCGCTTTTTCGCATGAGATAGAAGCCAGTCAAGTGCGTAAATTTCATAAATTTCATCGCCATCTAAATAGAAACGAAGAAAGCATTCTCGTATTCAGCCAATTTGCCCTGCAGTCGCATAACATAATTCTCCCATTATGAATACCATACGCCTTGTTCTCCGCGCCCTCGTTCAGATCCGCTCCAGGCTCTCACGCTCATTTAGCTTTGCCGCCCTTTTTGATACCCTGCTGTCCCATTTTCATAGCACCGGGCTTTTGGGCCGCCTTGCGCGCTTCGTCGTTTGCTTTCTTCTCTATATGGCATATCGGTCAATATGGATATCGGTGCGATCTGCAGAGAAGCAGACTTGCCTGCTAGTAGCTTCGCCTTGTGCGCCTTGTCTTCATCATCTTCCTCCACCACCTTCTTCTTTGGCTTCTTGTTGTGAATTGGATTTGTGCCGTTTCCGCCTGTGGAATTCTTTGGTCAGTATGGTATGCTGGCTTGGACAATGTGGATGGCAAATACGAACCAGCCATCTTGAAACACGGATATTGGACTTTTGGAGAGAGCGATAGAGGTGCTTTCGGCGAAAAAGAAATGCGGATTGCTTGTGGCTTTTTTGGTGGACAAATATGCGGATTTGAGTGTTAAGGAGCTGACATGGCACTGAGGTGAGAAGGGTTGTCAGATAGCGGTCTTTCCCCACTAGTCTGGATACGGCTAGGAAGCTATCGCCAATAGCTGCAACTGACCGTCATATGTGAGTAAATTTATTACTAGCAGTTGGATGGGTTGTTAGTTTTCAACTGTTCTAAATTTACCTACCCCTTCGACACTTCATCCATCGCCAAGTGAACTTCTACTGTTCGTTGCGCTAGAGCTGTTCTCCGTTTTCACCCCACAGCGCTCAAGAAGCTGAAGAAGAGGATCGTACCATGCACTGAAAGACTAGACTAGAGGCGATAGATACCCGGTTGGGCTCTTCTCACTTTGGGGTTCTCTTTCTGATCTTTGGCTAACACCAATCTTTCCACAAACAAGGCAGGGGCATCTTACCGTCCTGGATCAAGCAGAAGCAGGCAAGATGGTATCATCGGGTAGCTCTGACGAGGGAGAGATTCGAGATAGGGAAGTGGAGAAGAAGGCAACTACGTCGCTGCATAAATTCGATGGCACTTCCGTTGACCGTCAAGACAGAAACCGCTCTAGTATTTCGACTTCCGTTTCACCACGCTCTCCAGGCGCTTCCTACCGTTCAAGGGATAAAAGAAGTCGTTCTCCCCACAGTGCGCGACATCAATCTCGCGGCTCCAAGCGATCCAGAGATGACGACTACTCGGACCGCAACTCTCACGACTCACGACGATTCAGGGTACAGTATGAAAACTCTCAGGATTACCGACGTCGACCTCGAGTCTCCTACGGAGATATAGACAAGGGGCCATCGTCCGAATTGCGATACGATGATCGAGATGAGTACAATGGTAAACGGGCTCGAACCAGGAGTCGTTCACCATACCGTGCCAATCGTAATGGAGATAGGAATGGGCGCTATGAACGCAGTAGTAATGGTAGCCGGCATGACGGGTACGCCGAAAGAAACAGGCCTTATGGGTATGGAGAGTCAGGCCGAAGTTCAAGGGACCAGTCAGTGAGCAACCGGGATAAAGGCCCGCTGCCTACTGATAATACGAAACAAGACGCTAAAACTACTCAAGGGCAATTGCAACAGCATAACAATGGAGGTGATGGGATCAATCTAGAAAAGTATGCTGGCCATCAGCCTCAGCCTGTGTATCATATACTAACAGGATGTAGGTCCCAATCTACATCAGATGACTCTGTTGAAACACAAGAGGAGCCTGTCGATGAAGCAACCTTGATAGAGCAGCGACGAAAACGTCGTGAGGCAATCAAAGCTAAGTATAGAGGTTCTGCTACACCTTTGTTGGTACAAGCTTTGCAGTTGGGTGATAAGTCAGGAGCTTCCACGCCAGGTCGAAAAGATGAAGATAGTCCTATGGCGAACACAGGTACGGTTACTTTGATATTTGAAATGACTCCCACTAATCATTATATGCTAGCTTCCGCCACTGTGTCGAGTCCGTCGACCCCAATGGATATTGGATCGCCTTCAGCATTTGCAATCACCAATGACCAAGATCTAGCCAATTCGCATGGAAACGAGGGCTCGGTGAACGATGATGAGCCATCGGCTGCAGATTATGATCCGACCATGGATATGAGGGAGGACAAGCAAAGAGACGATCAACGACACAGCGATGAGGTATCTTCGGCGGCATACGATGAGGTCAAGCCGACTACCGAACAGGATGTTCTTCTCCCTGTCGAAACGACATCACCTATTGTAACAAAGCCTACGAAATCCAAGGACGACTTCGACATGTTTGCAGACGATGATGATGATATGTTTGCTGAAAATCCGACTGAAACCGAGCAACCTCAGGTGGAAACCAATGGCGATGTTGCAAAAGCAGTACCTATCCCACAAGCGAAAGAGCTTGATGTCGGAATGCTTGACAACTGGGATGATATTGAAGGTTATTATAAGATTATCCTTGGGGAACTTCTTAACGGTAGATATCATGTGCAAGCGAATCTTGGTAAAGGTATGTTCTCAGGTGTAGTTCGAGCCATGGACATTACAACCAAGAAGCTGGTTGCCATCAAGCTTATTAGGAACAACGAAACCATGTAAGCTTCCCGTTGCCCATGAGTTGATACTACGCTGACCGTTATGTAGGAGGAAAGCAGGCATGAAGGAGATTGAAATTCTTCAGAAGATTAAAGATGCAGACCCGGAAGACAAGAAGCACATGATCAGATTAGAGCGGTATTTCGAACACAAAGGTCATCTGTGTATGGTCTTTGAGAACTTAAGTATCAACTTGCGAGAAGTCTTGAAGAAGTTTGGTAACAACGTCGGCATCAATCTTCGGGCTGTTCGAGCATATGCCCATCAAATGTTCCTTGGGTTGAGTTTGATGAAGAAATGTAATATTCTACACGCAGATCTGAAACCTGACAATATCTTGGTAAGCTGCTGTGCTGCAACCTCATGAGCCCTTGCTGATTTGAATAGGTCAACGAAACTCGCAATATGCTCAAGATTTGTGATTTGGGTTCAGCATCTGACGCATCAGATAATGAAATTACCCCATATCTGGTTTCTCGTTTTTACCGAGCACCAGAAATTATTCTGGGCATGCCATACGATTTCGCCATCGACATTTGGTCTATTGGCTGCACTCTCTATGAACTGTACACTGGAAAGATTCTTTTCACGGGACGCTCAAATAACCAAATGCTACGGTCTATCATGGATTGCAGAGGACGATTCCCTGTCAAGATGCTGAAGCGCGCGCAGTTTGCACACATTCATTTTGATGAGATGGCTAATTTCCTGAGTGTCGAGCCTGATAAGTTAACTGGGAAGGTATGCATCCTCTTCTTTCTTGTCTCATTTTTGCCGTGAAGTATCAATCTGTGGATCTACCAATATCCTGAAGAGCCCTACTGACCCGTTATCCACAGGACGTCGTAAAAACCATGACATTCGTCAAACCAAGTAGAGATCTTCGAACACGACTAATGTCTGCATCGAAGGGTTTAACAGAGGCAGAGAGCAAAGAGCTGACTCTGTTCACGGACCTGTTGGACCGATGTTTGGCTCTCAATCCGGAGAAGAGAATTACACCTATGGAAGCTTTAAAACATCCGTTTATCGATAGGACCGTGAAATAGATAGGTGGGATATCTTGTCCGGTTTAGACATAGAGTGGAAAGAGAGTGAGTTAAGGAGGCCATGTGTTTATTAGGATTGCCGTGGCAATGGGGAGGGAGATAAAAGAACATGGGGAGATAACATTGCTACAAATTATAAATTGCATTTGGTTGATAGGTTAACGATTTTGAGGAGCATAGCTGGCATTGCGGTTAGTAGAGCATAGCATCTTAATTATCCTCGATCGCACTTCGCTAGACTCTGATATGAGGATTCTATAGTGATCATCTTTTCAGGAAAGGTAGGTCTTCCTATCATGGGGTCAGGCCAAGTTCTCTTACTTTTCCTCGTCCTCGCCCTCCGTAACTACCTCCACCTATACCCGACTCATCTAACAGCTGACCCTCGAGACTCTTCAGTTCCCCCTTCATAACCTCACTATCCTCCGATCGCTGTGCTGTCTCAAAATCAATGAGAACAATCCTTCCATCCGAAATCAAGAAGCCGTGTTTATTCAAATCCCCTGAAGGATGATCCCCAATCCATGCAACCGTCTAACCACAGTCTCGCAAGCTGGAAGATCCGAGATAGTAGCGAGGCGACCTTCCACATCTTCCATCCGGAACCTAAGTCAGGACTAATCCAGTGGTCATCTATCCAGGAATACGCTTGCGTTTCAGTACATAGTATTCAATCTTCCAGTCGAATCTGGCGAATTTGGCAATGATGTGCTTTTTAAATTCCGGAGATGATGCAAACATAACGGCTAGACTCTCTAGAGATTCAACTTGTAAGTCACATGTAGAATCACTTCAAAACGGTGAAAAGTATCGAAAAGCGCAACCGAATGAGCAATACATCGGTACATGAGACGTTTACTCACAACGCCTTTCTAATAATATGGCCATGGCCAGAAATCAGCCACGACGGCAACTCCTTACATCGCGGGAACTTAGACCTAACTTTAATGACCGAAGGGCACAGTTCACTAGTTTGACAATCAATTTAACAATTCAACAAGGGACTATAAAGCATATTCGGCCCTAACACTTCTCGTGCTCTCCATTTGATCATCGATAACATGACGACGGTAGGAATTCATGCCCTGCAATTCTAGAACGCTCAGAACTACCTTCAATATTTATGCTTCGATTGATTGAAGTTTTCTTCAACCATTCCCCGCTGTAGAGAATTGAAAGGAAAACCGGTTCTATCGAGGTGGTTTCCTAGTAGGAATATTGGATGAGTGGTGGAGATAATTCGTTACTATGAAATCGAATAGTACTGACTCTATCGACAGGCGATGTTGCTATTGGCTATGCAATAATAGTAAAATACACCTCACAAGGTATCAATATGTTAGGTATGTTTCCTTCGGCTTTCACACTCGTGATGGCTTGGAACTTGGGCGTGCACTTGCAGCATTACCAGAGATATTGAACAACAGATCCCCGACTGAAGGCAGAAGCCATTACAATCTTTCGATATGCAGAATCTAGATCCAACAGCTGCATGGGACACTCGAACCCATGCTCTGTTTCCTTGAGAGTACTAAGCCTAAACACAACTCTAGCATGACCGTTCACCGTGCTTCCAGTGCGGCCGACTAAAATCCACGTAGAAGGAAGACTCAAGAGCCCTACTAGGTGATCTCCACGGCTTCCATTCTCGCAACCACAAATCACCATCACCGAAAGCATCGTATACCGCAGCGTCGGCCCCCCATCTTCTCACTATGATAATCCCCTCATCACTCACGAGTCACATGCCAACCCCTCCGTCCTCTTCTCCTTTTCACTTTCCTATCGATCCCCTTAGTTTTCACCTCCTACTCCTCCTACATCACCAACTCAAGCCCCCGCGTCACATTCACTAGTCCGCTCCCTCCTAATCCGCTAAACGCAAAGCCCTCGGTACCAAACAAACATTCCTAACCGCACCATCAACAACAGCCGAGTGCGGTAGCTACCGCCACTCATCACGCGCTATACATCTCACCCATGGAACGTAGAGACGTCTAAAAGTGGCATCTACCATTGTCATCCCGCACTCCTTAGAACCACCTAGAACCCATTCCATTCCGGTCCCAGACGTGTGTCGACCCTCCCCCTCGCTTCCCGCCGCTGGTTCACCTCCACCCTCCAACTTCCTCCCAACTTCCTAAACCAGGAAATTTATCTAAGTGGTTACGTCAAAACTCGACTTTCTTCATTTGGACTTTGAGAGTTTTGATCGAATCGAGCACTTGATATACTATACAGTAGAGTAGATCTGTCCTTACCACATATATCGTATATTCGGTACGAAAGCAAGCATCTGACATAAATACAATATCGTAGATCTATCCATCTGTTCTTACCATACCCAGCTCACATCTGGTGCGGCGGAACGGCGAAGGATTAGATTAGATTGGAAAGTTAGAAGAACTTAAGTAGAGTAGCTAGAATCCCGAGGAAAGCCAATCCAAACTTCCTTCCTGTATTCTTTTGGTTCGCTTGTTAGAAATAGGGGGAAGGGGATGATGCGGTGATGAATTAGTGCGGTATAGTGTGGTGGTGAGTTTTGTAAATCTCATGTTCTCGTGATCTCAATACATATAATATACATCACATATATCGAGTCAGTTCGCTCATTCAGCTGCAAGACCCATCTCGTGCTTTTCCGTACCCCATCTCAAGGAAAGTTAAATCCAAGAGGAAAACTCGTGATACTCAACTCATACAAGAGTGGATGACGAAAAATCTCTTGACTCGTATCTTCCTTTCATCTATCTGTCTAACTATCTATACACGTAAATACATACATACTATAGACGCAATTTCCACCCCCAAGCCTAATTCCCAGCCTCAGCCCCGACCCCAGCTCCTTCCTACCCGAATCATTCATGCATACGTACACTGGCTGAGTCCTCAGTAATAAGTAATAAGTAATACATAGTCATGTCGTATCATATCATATTATATCATATCACGTATTGCATTTCGATAATCAAGCAGCTACGCCTTTTAATTTGTATACAGAGAGAATCAATCGGCGACAGCGATGCGGGTGGCGCAATCTTGGTTCTTTTCGTATTAGGCAGATAGACAAGGGCAGGGGTTCTGTCTGCCTATCTGTATGTATGTAATGTATGTATGTAAGTAGATAAGTAAGTCGTTTACCCGTTGGGGCGCGGGCGGAGAATAACTCATGTATTGAAGTTTAGGTAGGGTGGGTGATGATGATGTATGACGGGGATGAATAGATGAACAGATGAACGGGTTCATTTGATTGATTAATAATACTGGCTTGTATGCATGTATATCATAACTTATATGACTCGAGTAGATGGAAGAGGATGGGATAGCATTGGATAGATGGGATAGTGGGTGGTATCAGAACAGGTTCTCTGAGAGGAGAGATATGCACATGCATATGCATGTGAAATCCGTGGACTAAGCCACCGTTCGCCTTGCTTTTTCGTCTTTTACTTTTTCTGCTTTGCTTTTTGGGCGTGGTGGTTGCGTCTCTTTTTTATTTTATTATGAATGGGTTGTATGATATATAGTGTGGTGTGGTGGGAGATGGTAGGGTAGTAGGGGGGTGAGATGGGCGGGTATGTATGTAGGTGGTTAAGGAGGTAGGGGGGAGAAAGCAAGGGAAAGAAGGGTCAGATGATAGGCATAAGAGGTGTGGTGGGCGTTGAAAGATGGAGATTGGCCAAGGTAGATACAGATGAGGGTGTAAATGAGATGAGCTGATTTTTGAAAGAGAATCAGATATGAGGATTGATTGGATGAAGGAAGCGTTGAGCAATGTCATATTGTGTTACACAAGCAGTACTGAGTCAACTCAAAGCCATTCTTATCAATTTTGCACACAAGTATCAATCAAGGCCAGCTCACAATCATGAAAGCACATTCGGTTTGTTTATTCGGGAGTATATATTGTATATGTGAAGAGTTGTATATGTGAAGAGTATATAAGAGAGTTGTATATGTGAAGAGTATATAAGATTTACATCTAACAATGGTATCTTCGTAAATTCACAATATAGCCTATCCCATGCCAAAGCAGAACTCGCCGCCTACTATCAAAGCTCCAAAGTCCAGCTCCAGCTCCCTGTCCCAGTCCCATAATCATACCCCCATAAACGCATGCAATCATCAATACATTTTTACTCATAACATATCATGTCATTCCAATGCAAGGTCTTCTGCCTAAGGAACAAGCTTGATCGACCGAACAGATTTGATTGTACACTTTCTTCTTTCGTTCTCTGCCCATCCATTCTCCCCGATAAGAAAATCTTCCTCCTGATAGAAAATATGGTCGATATTCATCGCCCAAAACGTATTTGTCTGACAAAAAAAAAAAAAAAACCGCAACCTAATTTTCCATTCCAAGGTTCCCAATTTCCCAATCCATCTTGTTCCGCGCAGAGAATATCAAACTCCCCGAATTCATATCGATGGCCCCTTCCTTTCTACCCCCATTGAGGTGCCCAAAAGTATCCATTTGTAAATCCATTCGTCTCCGTTTTCCCCCTTCCGATCCCTGAAAATTGGGTATATAAAAACGAGGGTGGAAAATATGTGTAAAAATAAAGAAAAAAATAAAAAATAAAAAAAGGTGACAATGTGTCGGAGGGAATCTATTTCCCATGATTAAAGAGACACCACAACTCCGGATGCTAGCGATTTATCTCTTTTTTCGCTGCATTGATGCATTCCGTTTCCCGCAATTCGCCAGGTTTACAAAAATAAAACCCAAAACCCGAAACACCTTGCGGAATGAAGTATTAGATAGATATGAATCAGATCTTTATCTTCCCAACCGATAGAATAGCGAAATTTGAAAGGTTCCGTCCGTCGTTTTTATCGTTTCATGAATATACCAAAGCCGCCAATGCGCCTTGCTAGTAACAAAGGAAATTGTGTACAATAGTTTTATAATATTAAGTATTTTGTGGAAAAGAAAAAGGTTCCGGTGTGGTAAGATCCAAACAGGATGAGGTAATTCCATATACAGTTCGATAGGTCCAAGGATTCATTGTGGAATATCCAAACACTGTGGCGGGCGCCTTACAGTGTGACTCCGGAACATCCTGAAGGCAGGAGATCAATCCATAAATATGGCTCAAGGATGGATCCGGTAGTGTGCTATTTACCACTGGAACTGGAATATCCACAGATCAAGGTACACCCTAGAGTAAAGAAAGATGACATGAACTCATGACATCGAACTAAACTCCTGAATACGAGATGTGCTGGTTATAACACTCTCTTGGGTAGTATGCATGATAGGATTGGTTGTAGGACGGGTAATAAGGATGAACAGGGGATGGAGGGGGACTTGGATAAAATACACCGCTGAACTGGTCATGGCTTTGTCCATAGAAGTTGTAGGGAGACCAGGATGGTTTTGATGGCTCGTTCCATGAGTTACCCTGTGGTTCCTGTGGAAGTGCGTATAACTGTGGCGGTACAGGACGAGAAGCTGGTGTGCTCTTGGCAACAGCTGGAATGGCCTGTGGCTGTAAGATTTCGCGTACGTATTCTTGCTGAGATTCGCAAAAGATCGAATCACCATTGGACATTGTTGTGCTGCTAGAGCTAGAAAGGGATCCACTTGAAGAAACCGAGTCCTCGTCGGCTGAGTCGAATGACTCATCATTGGGGGCGGAGTAGTTGACAGGCGAAGGTGGTGGAGTCAACTCTTGTGTAGGAAGAGGGGATTGTGAGAAGCTCGAACAGTTTTGGATACGTTGCTTGAGCTCGGAAACGGTGATGCGTTGATTTGGGTCGCGCTCGAAGATCATGCCGAGGATTTCGTTGAGCTCATCCGACAGTGGTAAAATAGTCTTCAAGAAGTTTGGGTTCCTGGTGAATGCCCTGTAAGTGGAGTCTTCCGTTGAGGCTTGCTTCCACGGATTCCTTCCACAAGTCAGGTTGACTAGGATGACACCAAGGGACCAGACATCATTGGGGGCACAACGGTACTTTTGCCTCCTGGAACTTTGATCCAGACACTCTGTAGGGAGCTGGTTAGTGGGTGAAGGGGGGAGGGGGGGATTGGAGCAGAACAGCGCCTACCTGGAGACATGTAAAATGTAGATCCACATCCATGGTCATCAGATTCAATATCTGTAGTGGCCAAACCGAAGTCCGCAAGGAGAACATCTTGACCTGAATTGGAAACCAAAATGTTCTCAGGCTTGAGATCTCTGTGGTAAATTCCAAGGCGATGGCAATGCTCCGTGGCATCCAAGATCTGTAGGAATACTCTTCGGACGAGAGCATCATTACTCACATATCGACCCCTTTCGGTAATATTTGAGAAAAGGTCTCCCTCCTGGCAATATTCCAGAATAACATAGGTACAGTCTGGGTCGTCCACGATCTTGAGCATCGACACTATGTTAGGATGCGCTGAAGCTTGGTAGTGCAATGATATTTCCCTCTGCTGGTACTCTCGCGCCTTCTGTTCCAAGGGACGTCCATTGGCACTTGTCTTGCTGAGAGCCTTTACAGCATACCAACGGAAGGTTTTGGTATCAAGAGCGGAATAGACAACTCCATAGGCGCCTGTACCTAATATCCCCACCAACTTTAACGAATCTCCAAGGTATGTACCTATCCTTGATTCCGGTGTATGGACTGGTTTGTATAAAGGCGGTGATGGTGGGGGAGTTAACTGGAAATGAACATTATGCATTGCTAGAAAACGAGAAAATGGCAATGTCCTGGCAGACGAAGAAGAGATGGGTCCTATCCAATGGTCCAAAAAAACGGAAGAGAATACGTTCAACAGGTGTAAAGAAATATGGCCGTTGGGAGTCCGGTCAAATCCAAAAAAATGTGGTATGTTGTCGTTGAGAGAGAAGGTGATATTATAAGGTGCTCAGCATGTCGGCTTATGATGAGGAAGATGCTGCGCGAGAGATATGAACAAGATAGGCAGGCGTAAAGGATAGAGTTCGATGTTGATCGGTGACGAAGAGGAAAGGAGTGGATGGAGGTCGAAGTAGAGAGGTTCCTTTTAGGATGATGAGGTGTTTAGGTGTTGTAAACTGGTGGGTGGTGAAGTAGTCGAGGTGGGGGAAGGCAGGGTCATATCCATCAACACAGACACGATGAATTGATGCTCGCCTCATTAATTACATCCAATAAAAATTGACTAGCAGCTACTCCACTCATTAGCTTCCAGAATCTCATGGTATAAGTGTGGGTGGTAGACAGAACCGTAAAACTTACCTAGTGGAGACTAAATTAGCAAGTTCCACTAAATCAACGGACCGGGGCCAGCAGCTGCTCGTATGGGTTAGTCGGATTAATGCGTCACAATGATTAAATAGTGTCTGCATGGGCCCTCTTGTCTGTGCTTCTGCAAGGCTGGGCGAAGCGGCAAAAAAAGACTTGAGTCCTGACGCTGATGGCCGGGTCCACACGGCACAAATTCATCCTTCTTTTCGATGGGTAGGACAGGGATATGGTGACTAGAGACATGGGCGTAGCCAGGGATTTCGTCGTGGGAGAAAAGGCCAAAGAGTCTTGTGGTGTCGCAGTCATGGTTGTTTTGCGTGTTAAAGTGGCGGTCACTGTGTTCCATACGCTGGGCTTGCCAGGCTTGGACACTTTGCGGGCGCTGGATTGGTCTCGCATGAAATTCGACAGACATCTGAGACCACAATGTCAGCCATGAGACCAGTGACGCCGGATATTCTTTTTTTCGAAGCTTTGCCTCACACTGTAAGCTGCCTCGTGGCCAGTAACACCAAGTAAGTATAGATTGAAATGCTACGGGCTTCAGCGAAGGATCCAGAGCCCATCTGCTGAGACGAGCCCAGACGAGATAGTATGATTGGAATAGCCATGCTGGGAGATCTGACTGTTCGCTGCTATTTTGCTTTCACGCATAATGCTCATGAACATTTCTTGTTCCTTGGCTGCAGCTTGTACACTTTTGTGTATCCATGCTTTTTTTGTGTCATTCCTCGACTCGTCCTTCGTTTTGGATAGGTGGATGTTTGTTCCAGGGCAAGATGATTGGCTGTGTAACTTAGGGTTTCTCCCTCTTTTCAGTAATGTATGGACGCTAGGATGGGGAATTTGGCCTCTTGTGGACAGTGTGCGTATGAAGTCGTAGCCTACTGGGTACTCCGTAATTCAATCTTCTGCACCTATGATGTGTCATCGCCTCTCTTTTCACCTACTGTAGGTAACCAATCTCCGGATTTTGACTGTTCAGGCAGTGGCCGGTGGCTTTGAGCAAATCATCTGCCACGTACAAACCGTATTTCAGGGGAGTAGAAAGATTTGCGACCAACCCCGTTCAACAATCCCCCAAATCCCTTCTCTACAGGGTACTCGATAGGCTTCGAATAAGGTATTTGACATATCGTTTGTAGAAAGGTCGGATCAGAACCGTGCTGAAATCCCTGTCTCCATCTTCTCTTTCCTTTCCCTACCAATTGATCCCCTAGGGAGACCTTTTTTTGAGTCTCCTCTGGTCATCATCGTTCATCCTAGCCAATGGTTGAACATCGATCATCGGGCAAACAGCTGTCCAGGGTTCTCGATTGATTCACCAGTGAGATGTTTGCGTTCACAAATGCCCATGTCGGTTGATGGGCCACACCTAGATTGCTGCGCCCTAACAATGCATAGAGCAATGACCACCGTCCAGATCAATACTTATCGACCAATAATGTCGGCAAGTAAAAGTGGGTAAGACCGATAGTGAGGCTGTTTTTTCTCGGAGGCTGCAGAAACGGCAAGAAACGGTAGAGAGCGGCAATGATTGGTGTTTGCGTGAAGCCATTGATAGACATTTCAAGCCATCTTGCAAGCATGCCAGGTCGCTTTTTCGCTATTTGCAGTCTGGGACATCGGTAAAAGTGGATGCGAACATGTCCATTTTGAGTGGACGAAGGGTATGGAGGAGAAACGCTGTGGCGCATGCGGAAGTACTCCGTATAGAAAGATATGACTCTAAAGGTAGAGATGCTACTCTGTATGCTGTGCCAGTTTGGTAGCACCCTGAGGTTATTCGAGAGGGAACGTAAGAGGCGGCGAATGGGGTTGTGCGAGAGGCAGAGAACGAGTGATGAATAACGATGAGTGCGACGTCGAGATATTTTCCCAAATGGGGAGGTTTGTGGGCTAAGGATTTTGCAAGAGTCATTGCTGGCATGTGATTGGTCGCTGAGGTCGCTAGCTTACTTGGTCACTTTTTCCCTCCTAATGGTATCCTCATGGTATCCCAATGGTATCCCAATGGCAATGCGACCAGTGCAAGTCCGAGTATTCTGCTGTCGCTGTCCAATGAATCAGGAGTCCATGTCATTGGGCGAAATGAATGAAGCTCCATCTTGGGCATTTGTCGCCCTTGGCCATAATTTATTGACAATCTTCCTGTCCTTTCACCTCATTGGCGCACTTCTCCGACATTACTCTGGAAAGGTGTCAAAATTGCCTCGAAATGGCACAATTACTTGGTTTCCCCACAGCTTCTACACAAACCGTGCGTGTCCTCGCAAGAAACAAGCCGATCGCTTTTTTTGCTTTTTTTTGCTCGTCACCTGCATAACTCTGTCCCCATACGTTTATGCAGCTAGTTGCTGGACATGGGATACATGCACAAAATCCGACCAGTAAGTGACACAGACAGGCCGCGCTCTGGACTTAGCAGGGCGAGGGGCAAGAGGGCGAAATGCAGAGAGGCTGGACTCCGACTGTCGATGAACAGCCTGTCCCCCAGACCTGAATAATGACTTGACTACGAAGTACTAGGGAGAGTAGAAGGGGGGACGCAACGCACCGCATCGCAGCTAACCAGGACAACTAGGACAACCAGGACATCTCCGCGAGAGAAGGCCTCCATCATCAGTCATCAGTATCATCTCCAGCCTTCCAGCCATCCCGATTCAAATCCGCCTTCGCCATTAGTCAAACGCCAAACGCCCCGGGAAAAAGAGATCATCTTACAATGCTGACATTATTACCGTACATCTCGCTCTACCCGGGGCGACTCAGTCCAATTACCTTGCCGTCTTGCCTTGTACCACCTGGAGCATCGATTCGATGACCGACTCAACCTGCCAGATCTGTACGAAAGGGCTGTAGCTGCTACTTCGTACACGAGCACACGGACAAGACAAGCAGATCATCCACATTTGGATTTGCAGTTAGATGAACTGATTGATCCAGCCGAGCCAGCGTATCCGCCTACCACCCGCCTACCACCCAACACCCTCAACCACCGAACGGCAACCCTGTCCTTTTGTCTCGATTTCATTACGGCATCTCTATTAATGTAGCTTTCAGGGGTTGAATAAGTCAAACGGTGCTACGGTGTCCAGGTGCATTTGTGTGTCTTCCACAAAACCTTGGTTGGACCTTGGACCAGGCGTTCAATCAATCTCGATAATACTTACAACGTCTCCTCCCCCGCAAGCCGCCAGCAAGCAACGGAGCGATAAAATAAAATGAAATTATTCGAAACAAGCTTCAATATTCCCTTGCAAAGTATTCCCTCCTCGGCTCCGAGCCCAAAACTCAACAACGACCCTTAACTAATGTTCTTTTTTTTGTTTTTAATTTACATCACACATTATCAGTACCAATACCCGATGGATCGCTGGAATGGATCTCGGGCTGAAAGGATTCGTGTTTGAATCTATCGAATCTCCTCTCTTTTTTCCCTCACTCCTGAGGCCTAAGTCCTGCCGGTCTGTCAGTGCAGCACAAAATCACATGTGGTCTATCATCTTTGGCTGTACAGTCTCCGTTCGTGATCCTCTCTCGTCTCTGTCCTGGGTATGTGTATGCGTTGTGTACCCATAATCCATAATATCATCTTACTCTTACATTCTTCCTTCATTTCCCTTCCCCACAGTACAACCGCCCACGCAACCTCTCCCGGCTGTCCATCTTCCACGTAACGGAAATGGTTCAGGTTCATTCTTAGAGCATGAAGGTAATGTATGTGAGGTTACAATACATACATACACCGACATACATGGCGACGACACCTCACAAGCCGATTCGTACGCAGAAATGCATGTCAGATGAATGATATGGATGGTAGATAAGCTGTGGATGGAGTATAATTTTAAGTGCTATACCTACATACCGTTCATAGACATGTAGTACAGTATTGTATAGTATAGCATACCGCATTGTAGATTGTAAGCAAAGCAAAGCAAAGCAAAGCAAAGCTGGCGACCAAACCCGCGCCGTCTTACTTGCATCACATTGCATCTCTCAATCCATCAAATCTCCGTGTGCGTGTGCGTATATCCCGTGCTCCGTCTCACCTCCTTTTTTACTGCTCACTGGCGTTAAAGGATGTACAACGATCAGCAATCCACCACGATAATCTTTTTTTTTTTTCCATTCAGCTTGAGCATTATACAGCACTGTACAGTAGTACATCATCCTGCCATCCTTTGTACTAACTTACAGAGTGTCCCAACTTGACAGTTACAGCTACGGCTACAGATCAGAGGGTAAAGGATCATCAAGCTCAAACATCCCATCCCATCCTCTCATTCCTTCCGTGCGTCTTGGTCATACTCAAAAGAATGATAAGAAAGAGATGGATGTAACTTGACCTGCTTACTTACCCGATCGCTTCATTGAAAAATGGAATTGAAAAATGAAATCATACCTAAGTTACCTAGTTGATTACGCAGTCCTGGCTGGCTGGCTGTAAGTTGATCGGATCGACAATGAAAATCATCCCCATCCCCCATCACCAACATCATCACCGTCACTATCACCATCACCAATCAATCACTAATCACCCGTTATTCCCTCCCATTCGCTACCACAATACGATTGATTCCAATAAACACATCAGGAACCCTCCCAAAAAAAAAAAGGAAGAAAAGAAGAACGAATGGAACACTTTCCAAGCCTTCTCTCTTTCTCTCACATCCCATGCCATCCCATCCGTATACGATCACATCACAGCACAGCACAGCACAGCACAGCACATCGCAGTACGTGAAAACAAAACCCTGTCGCTATCTCCGTCATTCCATTCCATCCCACCCCACTCCGCCCAGCCAGCCGTTGGATTCGAACAGCCAAACTAACGTACTTCCTCTGCCCTGGTATTATTGAAAAAATCCTTCTGGAATCGTTCCCCGGGATACCGATAGAGGAGAGATAAAGTGGATATCCACTTTCCCATCACTTTACCTTATCTACCTCCCTACATGTGATGTGATATATGATCTTTTTGATATCTTGGCGGTGGGTTGGTTGGTTGGTTGGTTGTTGGTAAGGAATGACGACCTATCTATCTCATTTTGTTTTTGGTTTTACGAAAGCCTACGTACTGTACTGTATGTACGTAGCCTGCATTGGTATTTCCCGCTTTGGCATAGTACATTTATTTACACCAACATCAACAAAAGACCCGTTTATTATAGAGTCTCCTACAACCTCCAACCACGCCCAGTTCACAAACCATAAACCCATAAGATTCTGTAGCGCCAAAAGGGGAGAGGGAGGTAGGTCGGCCGGCCTACTCATCCATCAACCTTTTACGCAATTCTCGCGCGGCATTGCTTCGTTTGAGAATATGCATGGATTTATGTACTGGTATGTCACATTTTACAGTTACTATAGTTACATCTACGGTGTCGATATTTGGGGGAAAGCCGCCGGCCGGAATAGAGACCGTCCACTGGCGTGGTATTTTGATACAGAGTAGCGGGTGGTGGTGTTGAGTGGAGGCAGGTAGGGCGGTAGAGGAGGCTGGGGAAGCGGCCCGGTTGTGTTTCGGTCGGTGGCGGTTGGTGGGTTCACAGGGAAGAGAGGTGTAGTCGGTATATCGTGCGACGGTGTGGTTTTCTTGGTTGGTGTTGAGTGGTGAGGTTTAGATGGACGCATGGATATGGAGTGGAGGTCCGGCGGTAGAGGTAAGTAGGTGGTCGGGGAAGGGAAAGGGGAAGCGGACGCTTGATCGCCCGGTACAGTATGCATTCGCGGGTATGCGCTGGGTATTGATTTTTGATACTCTAAAGCTACTTGTAAGATTCTTTTCTTAGTTCTTGATCAAAGTAAGATCAATAAATACTATACAGCACATAACTTAGTCGAGTACTTCAAGATGGTACAGGAACAAGGTTCCCCACAATATCTCACTCTCTCCGTTCAATCATATACGGTGCAGCCGAGGATGGCTCCCAAACTAAAGAATATCCCATTTTCGGTCATGCACTACTACTGCTACAGTATCTCAAATGAGTATGTGAAAGGATTGAAATAGGTGATTATTTCGAGTTTAGTCATCAATCCTAAGTTTTGGATCCTAAAACCCGTCCTGTCTTGTCTAGTATCTTCATTCCTGTGCCTTTCTACATACATACATACATACATACATACGGCATCGTAACATCCATCTCAGCCTCGCCGTATGTATCCAGGAATAACCAACTGCTTCGCGCTCTGTGCAACTTAGCACATCTCAGATAGAACTTTAATTGACTTTATCGAAAGCATCCAGGACTCTGCTAGGACCCTGTGCTCACTCAAATGGAGGGAGAACTGTGCCGTATCGGAAGGATTCCGGATGGCTTTCTTACCGGTCGTCGGTTATGTATGTATGTGTGGATGCGGGCGGGCAGACAGGATAAGCTATATTTAGACCCACTCTTACTATGTATGGAGGGAAGGCGATCATACCGTGCACCATCTATCTGTAAGCTTAGAGAGAAAGGCACGGTACTGCGCTGAGATGGGATGTCTTGTGCTGCTTTCGGGTTGTGGGGTTACTATCTTGGGGATTTGGGAAGAGAGACAAATGTGCTGGAGGTGAGGTTGCTGAAGGTAAGGTCGCCGGGATGGGATTAGATGGAATGGGAAGGCTTCAGATGGGACGAGAATAGTTTCTCACAGGAATAGTCAGTCAGTCTGTCTGTCCGTCTATCGCTCTATTCCCGGCAGGTTGATGCGCATGTGCATGTTTTTGCTCGTCTTCTAACTTCTCTATTTTCACTTTTGGTTGCTGGATTGAGAAGGAACGAAATTCGTCCCAGATCAGGTCATGGATGGATGCTACGTTCTTCACAATGTTCTGTAAATAGATTGGTTCTGGATCAGGACGGCAGGCGATTGCAACCATTGACCAGTCCGAGGCGGGAGAAGATGTTCTCATGGGATGATGAATAATTTTACTTCCTCGATTGATCGGAGACCATGTTACGGTGCAGCGCAAGTGACTGCTCAAAGGTGAATCTTCGGCCAGACGGCTTTTGACACGGAGATTCACGAGTTTGCGAGATATGCTCTACCTGACTCTTCAATCCAATACTTCGAAAGTCCTGGGACGGCGTAGATGTGGGTCAAAATATCGACTCAGCTTGAAAAATCTGATACCCGCTCTGACTTCTTTGTGCCTTCGTTGATTTCCATCATGTCTATTTTGTTTGGGATTACTTGTCCATCACACTGTCTCAGCATACTCGAGCCAAAACTGTACGTGAAGCTCTCCCCACAGCTGCCCAAAGCTGGGCTCTTCATGGTGGATCTCTCTTTGTTTCCATCAAGGGGATGCTTTCGTATCCTTCGGACCCGTCACAGCGGAATCTGAGTTTCAACGTCCCACACAATGAACTGCGTAAGATGGTTATCCATAAGGGAACATCCCCGCGGCGTCTTGCCATATGTCCATGGTGGATTTATCATCTACTGGCCGCTTCCATTGCCCTTCCTCTGTCCCGTCCGAACCAGCTCATAAACAGTCTCCAGCACGCGTCGGCGTTTTCACTACGTGGTTGGTAGTTTGTGGAATCAAAGAAAACCCGCCAATCTATGTAGGTGGCCAAATCAGGCTTTCCTTCATTCTCCCGTCCACGATCACACTTGATCTTGGACTTCATCATTACAATTTTACTCCATCGAAGAGGTTCAGGCTCGAGTGACACTCAGCTACGGGTCATCACTAGCAGGAGCGGATACAAATTATGATCGACAGGGCTACTGTCCAGAGGGTTACTGTGTACTGGGAACTCTTGCAATGACATTCCTCCAACGTTCTTCCTTGCCCTTGCGCCGATCTCCTTGGACGTAAAGTTTACAAGATACTTCAAGTAGAATCACACGTATCCATTCAACGACATTGTGATATATCTTCCCCTTAATTAACGCCACCATCGCTAGCCGCGAGAATATTCCCAAAACCCAACTCAAACCCTCTGTCCACCTAACCTCCCTAGGCTCACCCTTGCTCTCGCTTGCCCCCCTTTTCTTCAGTTGTGGTACCCATCACATAACCAATATTCCCGACCGGCCCTACTGTACCAAGCCCTCTTTCCCATCTACCCTTTCTCTACCGCTGTAAAGGAGTTCTAGAATCTACCCCACCCGTCCTGCCCACTTTATCCACTTCCCCCACCCACCTATCGGCAAATGTGCCCAAAATTGCTGCCGAAAGCATGGCTTCCGCCACGAGCTTAACTTTTTAGCTTTGGTGTATGACGAATGCAGTGGCACTGGTTCGTATTTCAAGGGTGCGGTGCGTGCGCACGAGGAGCTTTTACTTTACCGCAGGCTAGCTTCGAGGAGGTAGCACAGCCAGCACCTATAGCTTGGCTGGGAAACAAACATCGTGATGGAAAAAGTTTATCGAATTCTGTCGAATTTTGTCGAATTTTTGAGATGGTTTGAAACACATGCAAGCATAGAGATCGAATGCAGTCACACGAGATTTACTTTTTGCCTTGCGTATTTCTTCTAGCTTTCTTCGTAAAAAAGTTTATTGCAATATTCTTCTATCTTAGGGCACTCAATATATTGAGCGGCGTGTAGCGTAGACTAGGCTATGGGCTGTGCCGCTGGGGCCAATAAAATGTCATGAAAGGGGCTGTAGTAGGTTGTTATGGTTCCGTGTCAAAGTTATTAGCTGTGACGAAAGACAAGAACTATTCGAAACGTACGAATGAAACATGGATGCCAAGATAACGAGAGGTTCGACTGTACCGTACGAGGATTGTCGATGAACTTAGCCTCGGGCGAAGGAAAGTGTATGTGTGTGAAAGACGATGTCACTTTGGGATAGGATAGATTGCGATACGACACGTGTAGTAGAACGAAACTAATGTGCGCTTGCACTCCGCGGAACATACGGGATGGGCTGGATTGGTTGGATGATACTCGTAAGTTCTGGCCACGGGGAGACCTCATCGGGCTATGCGACATCGTGGTTTGGTCAACACAGACAAACTTTTCCCGTGTGCCTTTCTGACCACGAATCCTCGTGAAAGTTGGCGAGCACTGCGCTGGGTTGGTTTTTAGCCCCCAAACTAATGGTTACATGTTCAGGAAGCTTGAGATTGACTTTGCTGGAGGTACTCTTCACCGCATTTTCGTCGACGGACAAAGCGCACGCGAGGACGGACTGGCTATGATAGAAGATCCGCTGCGAGTTTTCAGGAGCAAAATGGAGGTAGGCAGTTGAGCCACTGCGTTCTCGCCTTGCGAGGACCGAGACTCTTTGCGACATGGAATATGCATCCGTTACTCATAGATGTGGATGTTCACTGGAAGGGGTTCAGCTTGATTGATGTAATGGATCATCTGACAGATTTAGAATAGTTGTCCAAGCGTAACAGTGTAGCGTTCCACTGTGATGGAGCGACTGCCTGCGCTGTCATGAATCGCTGGTACGATTGATTGGGAAGGCTGCATCGTGAGAGATGAAGTGTTCTTGCAGCAAAGACAGATTGGTACGGAGTCGGTCTTGCGGGATTTATTTTCGATGTGGTAAAGGGGAGTGGGGTGCATGCAATTAGGGACATTTTGGCTATCGATAAGGACGCTCTGCTTGGCATGGTGGATCGATGACTGCTCAGTGGGCTGCACATCTGCACGCTGTATCGTACTCGGTCAAGCGTCATGTAGGACACGACGTCCAAGGCTGCGTACATGTGTCTGCCGGAAAAACTGGGCGGCATATTTGGCCGTGGGCTTCTGTCTGCACTTTCTCTACATGGTCCTCTGCGACCTGGCAAGTCCCAGGCCCTACAGTGTGATGGCTGGGCGACGGCATCCCGCACAGCTGCTGCGTGTTCCAAGGCTAATCGGCAGAACTGTTCGGCGCCCATGTCTATACCGCAGTTGGCCTGTACATTGCTGTAGGGGATCAGCGAATGGTCAGTTTGCTTGCGCTTCCGTCGCATCTCGAAAAAAGCAATTCGCAAACACAAACAAACGAACCCTGCTGAGAGCACAGTGCCGGGCAACAATGGAGGCAGGAGAAAGGCAGGAGAAAGGCAGGAAAAAGCAGAAAAAGGCAGATCGACGATAAGCTGACAGTCTCATATCCGATATGTGATGGGAACCGCACGATGTAACCACGTTTTCTTGCAGCCAACGCATGAAAACTTGTTTTTTCTTCTGGAAAAGAAACTCTTCTCGTGGGATGTTGCATGTCTTGCGCTTTTCGTCGGGTTCTTTTGATGGGAGGAGACATTTTATGGAGCTCGGGTCGTTCGCTCAATTGGAGGTGCATAGCAAGGGAGCCGCTCGCATAAGTTTGAGAACATGTGATTTGAAATCACTGTGGTGTTCGAAAGGGAGCTTTTGTTATGTCAAACTGGAATTTGTTTCATAGTTGTCGTCCTCGTTGTCGCTTGTGTCTCTCGCCGCATTCGTGTTGATTGATATAAATCCTATTATTCATTTCGCGCGATGAAGCCATCGCGCTTGTTTCAAGGAGGTGTCCCGAAGTTGGGGGTAGTCTCCGGAACGAAGGACACATCATACAGTGTCATATATCTGGGGCCCTAAGCTCGAAGCCTCCGTCGCGTGGCAGAAAGCACTTGATCCTCACGTGCGAGGGACATGCCCAATGAGGTACGATCGTCGTGTGTGGCCAACGAAATGTGACAAGATGCTGGAGGACTTGCTCGATCTATATATATTTCTCCTATTAGTCTAATGTCAAGAATGGGAGACGTTTTCGAATCTTGAGACTCTTCATCCTCACATGATAGCGAAAAATTTCCTTAGTGAACCACAATCCGAAAGGGGAGCGAGCAAACTAGGAGATCATGAGGTCTTTGAGTAGAGCTTCGACTTTGGTGTCATAGAGTCGCCGGTCGTGATGGATTTTTTTGGCACGGTTATTTCCATAGCCATCCGCTTGATCGAAGTGGTCTAGCAACAAGTTGGTACCAAGAACCGTAGAAAACACACCGAGGTTTGAGAATCGTTAACTGAGTAACTGCACAGCTCGATTCAACACAATCCTATGACACGTTTACTCCACTGTATCATTCATGTCTCTTACATGAAAATGGAATATTAAATCCTTACTCTGGTCTGTTTATCTCGTGTATAGTCTTTCTACTTAGTTCTTACAATGAGAGGACTTACTTTGCAATTCTATTTTCAATTTAGCAGTTCATCTTTGGTTCATCGCACAAATATGTCAATACGTCGCATATCTTATTCATATGCTTTAAATACGGCGTTGGATTCTCCTTGATTTTTGGAGCATTCGAGGATTCGAGGATTCGAGGATTCGAGTATTCGAGTGTAAGTATTTGCAATTTCATTTACATCGTTTTTCATTTGCGCCAGCATTATCCTTAATGGCAAAATTAGAGACAGACACCTGACAATTGACATAGCATCACATAATTAATCTTCGCAATTGCATTTCGGAGCTGGCTCTGAAAGTCTAGTTGGTAGCCCACCCAAAACTACCACATTGGTAACCCCATAATCTGAGAACGAGACATCTCACCACTTTCTGCTGTCTACTTGGCTATCAAGACTTTACTTTATACCAACAAACTTAACCACACAAAGTCTATCTCTCTACCATGCCCCCAGTGGGAGTTAAGGAGGATCCTAAAGTCATCGCATGGGCACATCAAACGTACATCGACGAGCCATCCAACATCACTGAAGATCTCCCTCCCTTCGTGGCCACCTCCTTGGCTTCCACATGTGCGCGCCTGGTTCCATCACTCCAGCCCGCCCGTGGAGCCTCCGAGATAGCAACCTTCGAAATGCCATTCCGGATGGTTTTCGGCTCCGACGAAGATGGCGATCACGTCAGTCTCATACGAGATCTGTTCGTTCCATGTATCCTAGCAGACAAAGGTGTATTAAGAATGCCTTTGAGGAATCTCACGGTGGACGAGGACACGGGAAATGAGCCAGGGCCCGTCTACATGTACACACCTCGGCAGGAGATCACGCATTTGTACAAATACTCTCCCAAGAACGGGATGGAGTGCATTTTGCTCCCGGAATACAAGCTTCTCCTTGCGCTGGTCCACTGCCGTACGACAATCAGTGATCACTACACGGAAACGGGGCTAGCAAAAGATATTCGGGACGGGATACGGCGGAATTGTCGTAGGAGATACACAAAATACGAATGGAGAACTATAGCGAATTATAAGAGAAAGGAGAAGCAGGATTGTTCTGCAAAGGATAGAAAGGCGGTCAAAAAGTTGGAGAAGTGGAAGTGGCCTGGGGATTCAAATAGTAGAAACAGAGTCGAAACCGTGGATCCGAGAGAGAACTATGTTGAGAGGAGCACAATGGCAGAGACGTCGGGGTCACAGGAAGAAGTACACGGTAGTACAAGCCGGGCAAACGAAGACGATGAGACGTCGGGGCCACAGGAAGAAGTACACGGTAGTACAAGCCGGGCAAACGAAGACGATGACGATGACGATGACGATGATCTGGGTATTGATTGGATAGGTCGAGAGTCACATGTTGAAAGCATATTGATCTTCAGGACCCAAGAACACGAGTTGGCCGAATTAAAAAACCGTAAGAGAACCCTGAAAGAAGCCCATCAGGTCCGCACAGCTAATGAAGCGAAAAATAGGATCAGGAAACTGTCGGAGAAGATCATTTTTGGACAAACTATTAACGACCATAGTTACAACAATGCGACTTGATGATGACGAGAGCACAGGGCAAGAAAAGTCACGGAGGTGTAGGTTTAAGAGAACGATGAATAGACTCCTTCGAAAGACAAGGATTCAATCGTCTTTAATTTAAATGGGAAAACTAAGCGGAGATCAGGGCGAGGCTCAACTGGCACCTGCTTCAGCTGAGGATACAGAAAAGTCCCCGGAACTGTACAATGCAGCAAATACAGCGACTTGGAGTCTCTAAAGCTAAAGAGCAAGTCTAGGTAGATAAGGGCCTTATGACGGTTAGTAAAGGGGTTTGGATGGAGGCCAGGCGTTCAGGATAGGACGGATAAAACGGCAATACCCCAGATGCCAGTAGCAATACTTGGAATAGACAGAGGGATATGTAAAAGGACACACAGAGGGGCATAGAGAAAGCGTTTGTTTCATTATAGAATATATATAATTCTTCAACTGCTTCAAAAATCTCAAATCCATGAAATAATGCACGCGATGACAGCGATGGCTTTGTACCGTACGAACAAAGATTATACACTCTAGGCACTGCATGAAGTAACCAGGCAGATACCTCAAGGGCTTCATAGAACGTTGCAGAACCATTTGAATTCGAAAGAGCCTAGATAAGATCCGAGATCTAAGTGTAGACGTAGTGAATGAGTCCCAGAGGAGGTATCTTTGAGGACTGACGAGTTCTTACGACGCATGTCGAACTATTGAGTCGATAGCTCGAAAGTTGTACATCCCCCATGCGTATCTATCTAGGTGCGGATATGCTTATCATGGTACTGCCACATAGAGAGAGAAAAGTCTAGAATCCCGTCTACAACGGCTGGAGGGACATACCTCAGTGGCATGCTCAAGATCATGCAGCCCCGCGACTGAATGCAGTTCATAAAAGAATTGAGAGGTGTGCAATAATCCTTTCCGAGTCATCACTACCAATGCGGACTCTAATGGAAGAGAAACCATAGAGCATATAGAAATGATGTGTGAATGGCGAGCCAAGGACTGAGTCTGAGGGTCACTGGCGCAATGAGTCACATCCGAAGGAGGTGCTCCTCGATAGGCCGTCAAGACAGGAAGTAGCTCGCAGTTCAAAAAGGAAACATGTGCGAAATGGAACAAAGTTCTCTTCTTCAATCTCTTTCTGATATCATTGAATATGATAGGCTGGCATACGTTCGTTATGCTGTTAAGAGTCAGGTGCGGCTTGAACTAAATGTGGTAACTCTCGAGCGACGCGTATGATGCAATCCTGGGCCCTGATCATTTGGGAAAGTATTTCGCCCACTTGTTCAGTCATCTCATGCACCGGAACACAGCTCAGAGTCTCCTTGAGGCCGGCCATGGTAAATCTTAGGTGGATATGAGGCTATCGTCTTCCACTATCAGCGAATATGCCTGGCTTGAGTCACTTTCTTATATGGTCTGGTCACTAACTGTGAGAAGTGGTTGTGAAAGGATCGCAATACATGGATTATAATGAGTCAAGGTGTAAGCCATGGCTAACGACCCAATTCCTGTCGCAAGCGAACAACCTTCTAGGATCTACTTTTACACGTTCAAAGGTATGGAGAGCCTGAAAGAACTAGGGATAGGAGAAGAAGAAATGCAAGTCTTGGGGCTTTAACCTGCTGTTTGTGTGATGCGGATGGATTGTGACACAGCCCTTAAAGCCATTCTAGAAATATAAAGTCGAACAGCCATGATGGAACGTATTTCTCGTCGTAACATCCCTTCAGGCAGCCTCCTATGCGCTTACACATGGATCCAGCCAAGGCCATCGGGAAAATATGGCCTCCTCGGATGCAAAAACAGATGATGGGTAAGCGGGCAGAGCATAGAATAACTTTGAGAGACCGGGCTGATTTGTGGTCAGCTCGGCCCAGGTCATGACCGATACCTGAAAGCCACGGACAGGTACAACCCAACAATGAACGCAGACAAATCGCACAAGTGAACAGGCAAGTCATGCTTGGGAACAACTGCTTCAATGGTGAAACGGTGAAGACAAATAAACGTACTGGACTAAACAACCGGAGAAGTCAAAATAGCCTGACCAAAGACGGATGAATGCAAAGTCGTTGGCAACAAACTAGCTCCGCCACACCTGGCTGATGTTTTACCGTTGGAGGCAGCAGTGAGCGCCCAAACAGGAAATGTTGAACAAATTTGAGATATGCAACAAAGAAGATTGCGCGCAATCTAAAGGCAGCTGTAACTATATGAAGCTGACCTAGAAAGGAAATGCAGATCAGTTTAGACATGCAACACGAACAGAAGAGTTAAATTTGGACACGGCTACAACCCATACGCTGACATGATGTTGGTCTGGAAATGGAATGCTGATCAATCTCAGATGTGCAACACAGTAGATATGTTTCGAGTCTAGACACAGCTGTACTTTTGTAGTAATCTAACATCAACCAGAAAAGGGAATGATTGTTCATCAGAGATGCAACAAGAGCGTTTCGAACATCGAGAAAGGACGAAGAACAGAATCCTAATCCAGCTAATTTCCGTGTGTCGATCCGTCGCTGAGGTCTGCAACAAAACCGAAGACTCAAGTACCTGGAGGGGAAACTCACGAAGGAATTGTCTAAAAGGGGAATTGATCAAAGATGATCAAGCGATGAGAAGTGCAACAAAAGAACAAAGTCCTGGTCTAGCCTCGCCGACGAGGAGAATCCGACCCGAAAGGGGAATTTCCGGTAGACGATCAACCAATTTGAGATATGCAACAGAGACAAAATCCTTTTCACCCAAACCTACGAAGCCTACGAAGGCTTGCAGTATCAAACGACGAGTGTCCAGAAGTAGAAGTGGACGTAGGAGATCGCGCGAACAGATGTGCAACATGCGGCAGCTGGTGTGTTCTGGACTGTCAAAGCCCGCTTGGAAAGAGGAACAACAGTACCATCATACACCCAATACAGTAATAAAGTCTAGTTGATCACTTATGAGACATGCAACAAAGGCGTTCCAAGGCGTTCCCGAGGCTTGAAAAGGAATCCGAGGAGACGAGTTGGAGAGTTTCCACGGCGAGCAAAATGATCTTCCAAATAATCTTAGGGTGGCCTGATTTCTTCTTGCTTTGGAGTGGAGTCTAGATTCTCCTCGCTAAGTGTTTCCTTGCTTGCTCGCTTGGTGGCTGTGTATTATGCATCAACCACCCGTGCCACCCAATGATTGCGGACGGGAAGGATCTAGAGGGGTCTTTGATCGACGGATGAAAGTAAATCTCACCTGTTGAGGTTGGACTTCGCGCTCATTTTCAAAACCGATTGCGATGTGCAACAGAACTTTCTTGGAAATGTACGTCGAATGACCTGCATACTGGCGTGGTTGGTGTGGTTGGTGGGGTTTGCTTTCTGTCAATTATAGCCGAATGAGGATATACTTTTGTCGCTCCCGATCCGACTTTCCCGGATCAGCTCCCGTGTTTGCCGTTTCATGTCACGACTCACGACGTGCGAAAGTGAGCAGGACCCAGTAGACCCAACATGTGTAGACCGCGAGGGACCGGCTCAAGATCTCAACCGAGTGCAGGTGAAGCATGTGCATACATACCATTCACGTGACAATGGTGGGACATCAAGGGATCCTTTGGGAGCTGTACACAGTAACACAATACGCCTATTACTAACAAGAAGATGAGCTGGAGCATGAGAAGATTAGTAAGCGCCAAATATAGTGTATTTATTCTCCTTATGCACCGCCTATCTGCGTTCTCTCATGACTGTAGATGATGGTTTACATTCTCTGTGCTTGTACCGTCCTTGACTAGCGATTCGCCCAGCCTCTATGGTTCGAGTCTCTAGTCCTGTGTAATTGACCTCATCACAATCCAACCAGCCTTCACCGTCTAGGCATCTGGAAAAGTTTGAGGTCGCGAGCCGCCGTCCGCCCAAGGACGAGAATTCCAAGCAAGTATCATATTTCAACGAGGTCGATTCGGCGGAAATCAAGCTATCTCTAGCTTGATAATCATGGGAGTAAAGATTCTGAACCTGTTTCGACAGTATGTCTCCGTATAAATCCCGCGAGCTGGCGCCAGCCTATATGATGTTCGCCAATATTGATGATTATGTCTGTTTTCTTGGAAGATTGCATTCGCTAATTTCATTAGACAAAGTCAAGCATTTGTAAGTGACCACCCGAACGAACCGCATACCTCTAGTAAAATGCCATTTAATATCCCAAAGATGGAAGAGTAATAATGTATACACCCGTCTACGCTCATCGTGAATCATCGTGCTTTGGGCTTCCGAATGACGACCTTTGTCCCTTCCAGCTGCCACCCCACCCCATAATTCTTTGTCAGAAATTCCCATGGTGTATCCGTGAGTTGTTCCAGAGAAGATAAGTCGATACTGAGATACGTTTTCCCAATCGACTTCAAAGCATGAAGTTTCATCTCGTCTTCTGCGAACTCCATGATCTTAGCTTTGTGGCCGTCCACACTTCTTTTTATCCTCCAAAACAGAAAGTAGTTGTCATGTGCTATGGCTCGTAAAAGCGAATCCACCGTCGTGTCTTGAAGCTCGAGTTGAAGTTTCACAGAGAAAGCTTTTGCCAAATCTCTTTGCCTGCAAGCGAGATCTAGTACTTGGTATCCTGCGAACTCCTGGAGTTCAGTATTTGACAGTGGGTGGACAGGGTGCATGACTTGTAGTAGATGGCGCATTGCTGGATGATATGATTCCCAGTGCTTCAACAGTATCGAAAGTCGTATGCAGAAAATATAGGCTTGAATCGAGAAGTCGTCCACCCTCTTTGAAGCTACGATACCTTCTCGAAGTTTCCTCATTCCCATTGTTATCGCGTCTAATTCGTTACTAACATTGCCTTTGTCATTTGGAAGATCGGACGCCTTAGGTATAACATCGTTCCTCTCGTTTTCTTTTGATAGATCAAGTCGAGCGAGTCGTCTATGTAGTTCATCCCCGCGTACAGCGCTGGAGCAAAAGACCTTGTATCGTTCGACTATTTTCTTATAGAATCGTTCTTGCGTTTTATAGTCGAGTAACCTGGTGGGGCAGTAAGTAAACAAAGTGACCTGGGGAATGGCTAAATGACTGACTGTATGTCGCCTTTTGAGCGCAGGCCCATCTCCTCGAATATATCCTGATTTGCAGGCTTCAGCCTGCCCCATGACGGATTCCGTCCTCCCTTGTTGGACATCGAGGGAGAAAGATGGTGAACGGATTGTGGTTGTTGCTGATTGTAATTCGCGCGGTGTGATGACGAGGTTCCCGCTTGAACGTGCCCCTCCATAAGCGATGCCGCTTTAACAATTTTGGGAAGGAAGTCTCAACGTCTTTTCTGATGAACGAAACCGACTCCACAACTTATTCTGCAATCAGTTGCAATAACATTACTGTCAGGGCGCTTGTGGCAGTCAAGGGGATACCTGATTAGTATGTAATACTTAATTGGCCTCTATTTATCCTTTATCCACTTTTCCTGCATTGCAATTCTTACTAAAGTCATCAAATGATGACTTTCGGAAGCCATTATCATTCTGTAGAGCCGTTTCATAGTTCTTTATATTGCCTACCTTGGTACCAACAACATCAGTTGATGAATACAAAAACCCGAATACAACCATATATTCAAGACGAACAACATGTCGGTTCGCGAACGCCATAGAAGATCTTCAATTACCGAGACTCTTACAGAGACGGCCAGAAAGATCGAAGGAAAGATTGAAAGTGCCCTGACAGTCCTCTGGGATGACCTCCCTTCCTGGCAACAAGACAATCAGTACATTCATTCGGGATACAGGCCAGCATCAGGGTCATTCCAGAAGTCCTTTGCTTCTCTGGGCTACCTCCACAATGAGACAGTCAACATCTTTTCTCACCTGATTGGAGCTGTGGTATTCACGCTGTTAGGTGGACTACTTTACACCTCGATCAAACCGAGATATGATACAGCAGAGAAATCAGATGTTCTTGCATTCAGTTGCTTCTTTGCCGGAGCTGCATTATGTCTTGGTATGTCTGGGACTTATCATACCATTTCCAATCATTCTCCTGTGGTTGCAAAGTTTGGCAACAAGTTAGACTACTTAGGAATCGTGTTTCTCACTACTGGGAGCATCATTCCCTGTCTTTACTATGGATTTTACTGTCATCCTCATTTGTTCGACTTTTATGTTATAGTTGTGAGTTGCATTGCTATATCCGCATTTCCACTGCTAATGTACATTTAGACAAGCGCTCTTGGAGGAATCTGCGCCGTGGTTGTTATGCTGGATAGGTTTCGAACACCCGCCTGGAGGCCTTATCGAGCTGGTATTTTTGTGGCTCTAGGATTAGCTGGCGGCGTAGTCCCAACCGTGCGTGGGGTTCAAATGTATGGATTCACTGTGATGCGCGAGAGAATGGGTTTGACGTGGGTATTATTGGAAGGATTCTTCTATATCCTTGGTGCTTCACTATACGCAGTAAGATCTCCAAACTACTTCGACCGAATGATGATCTGACATCTTCCAGGCTCGATGGCCTGAACGCTCATCTCCAGGGTCATACGACATATTTGGAAGCTCGCATCAAATCTTTCACATGCTAGTCCTAGCAGCCGCGGCATCTCATTTGTATGGGATGACCATAGCATTCGACTTCCATCACAGCCCCCTTGGACCAAGATGTTGACCAGCCAGCCACTGTCACTCTAGAGCTCATCTCAACAATTAACACCACGAAAAACACTTACATAGGGCGGCAAGTCCAACCACTCCAGCGAATGGGCATGGTTCGTTTAGGAGCTTAAGGTTCCAAGTGACAACGGATATTTTGGAAGTGAACTGCGTGCTCTAACTAATTGTAATCTTGTAAGTGATAGTAGTTGGTTGTATTATATGAACACTACTCTCGTCGATGATTAGGAGGAGGAGGAGGAAGAGGAAGAGGAGGAAGAGAAGATGGCCCACGAAGTAATCGAGAAATACTGTAATTAGGTGTACTGTACAGGTATCCACCTATCGAAGGTCGATAGAACTGGTACATAGAAATAGATAACAGATAGACTCACCAAATCGTTCATTATCCTACACCTGCATATGAACAATGCCATTCAAAGAATCCCAGCCAACTTCAACCACACACAAAAACCCCATTTCCCAAAAATAGAAACCCCAATCAAAAAGTACCTCGGCGTCGGGTCGGCAAAGCCAAACAGAAAACCTGGGGAAAGCTTCCCCACACCACTCTATCTCTTCTCTATAACACCCCCTCAATGTCTCCTCGCCATCGCACTTCCTCATCACCATCGTCAACCCCACAATGGCAGCCCGCATAGCCCAAATTGCTTCCCACCTCAACTACCCGCGCGGTCTACTCGCCGATCAAGTAGCCATCATCACCGGTTCCGGACAAGGTATTGGAGCGGAAACCGCCCGCTTGTTTGCGAACGAGGGCGCGAAGGTTATTGTTTCTGATATCGATGCTGGTAAGTGCTTGTGTATTATTTACTCAACCATTCATACATCCATCTATCCAATCATGCATTTATACAAACATGATAATTGTATGTAAAGACTTCACTAACATAAATTGAAAACAGCAAAAGCCCAATCCGTCGCAGACAGCATCAATGCGCAAGGAAGCGGGCGCGCTCTCGCCGTGCCCGGGGATATGCTGGATGATGAATATATACCCGAGCTGGTGAAGAAGGCGGCGGAGTTTGGGAATGGGAAGATTCATATTATTGTTAATAATGCGGGATACACATGGGATGGCGTAATCCATAAGGTTAGTCAGTCAGCATGAATTGAACTCGCAGTTTACTTGGCTCATGGCGAGCAGAGCAGAGCAGAGCAGATACAAAACTCCGGCGATTAAGGACGAACAGACGGCTAATTGAAACGCTAGATGACCGACAAGCAATGGGCCAACATCCTCGCCCTCCACAACACCGCCCCCTTCAAGCTCATTCGCGCCGCAGCCCCCTACTTCCGCGTCACGGACGGCGCCCCCCGCAACATAATCAACATATCCTCAACCTCGGGCGTGCACGGCAACGCCGGCCAAGCCAACTACGCCGTCGCCAAAGCCGGAATCAACGGGCTCACGAAGACGATTGCGAAAGAATGGGGACCAAAATACGGGGTCCGCGCAAATTCGGTCGCGTTCGGACATATTTTGACTAGACTGACGGCTGCGAAGGAAGAAGGGGCGTTTGTGGTGACGAAGGACGGAGAGAAGGTGGCGCTGGGGATACCGAAGGGGACAGGAGCGCAGAGGGAGGGCGCGGGAAGTGATATTCCGTTGGGGAGGGCGGGGACGCCTGAGGAGGCTGCAAGGACTGTTTTGGCTGTGGCGAGTCCGTTGTTTGGGTATGTGACGGGGCAGGTTATTATGGTTACGGGAGGGAGGAATATGTAGAGGTGTGTGTGTGTGTGTGTGTGTGTGTGTGTGTTAATCACGAGTTAGGTATATATCTGGGGTTGAACGGAAAATTTGTGATAATGGTGATATTATGTTGTTCAAAGTGAACATATTGAAAAAGCAACTTTACAACAACTTCTGATCATCGCCTAGTCTTCAAGAACCCTATTACCGAACATCTTCCTCTCAACTAACATGTCCAAATACCGCCGCAACCAGGCCCGTGCCTTGCTAGATCCACCCCTAACCCGGCTCAACATTCTCACGCCTCAAGCCATCCCCCCACAGCACTCAACCTCATTGACAAATCTCTCGCCCACTACCCTCAGCAGTTCAGTCAGCAAACATACGACCCTTCAACCCACAAGCTAATCCGACTGGAATAGAAATACGAACCTCATTATTATCAGCCGCAGAATCATACCCCGGCTGCATCTTCCTTCGTCGTTGCTGATATTCATGTTCCATGCTGCGTCGTTGAGCGGCGAAGAATGCCGTTATGTCGAGATCTGCGTCGGCATCAGAGGCGGCATCGTCAAAATTTTCAGTGATAGCGAGGTTTTTGATTTTGATGAGAGGTCCTTGAGCATTGTTGTTGTTGTTATGCTGGTGGTGGGGGTAGGCTTCAATACCGGGCATTGTGGTTAAGCTGTTGTCTTCGCGCTTAATTTTAGTGTTTGCGGTTTTTTTATGCTTGGTGGTGATGGTTTTGTTTCTTCCAGTCTTGAAGATATTTTCTCTGGTGGTTGGGGATCCAACTTCATCAAGAAGATGGGAAGGATCAGCCTGAGGTGTAGCGTTCATGTTCACGATGGAAAGACCCTCTTTATTGCTATTAGTAGAGTGTGCTTAAAGACCGAAGAGGAGTACTTACTTGGTCTTAGAGTGGCGGTGCGGGTATTTTTGCGGATACCACGATCAATGATAGGGGAGGCCGAGACTGAAAAATTACGTTGATTGTTTGAGACTGATGGCAATGATACCTTTGGTGCGGTGGATCAGGAAACGCCTTGAGATAATCTTGCGGTTGAATGTCTTGGTCGGCGGGGAGTGGGAGCGGGGATTCGCAGCTGCTTGCCGCTGCGGAGAGTAATCATGGTTTTGGGTGTTTTCTGTGATGAGTGTTAGTGAGGACTTTGGTATTCATGACTGAGTCGAGTTGTAGGTTGGATTGGGTTGTTGTAGTGGTTGAATTGATGAAGATTTCGGGGGGAAAGGATGAGCAAGGTGGGATGGTATTCAGTATGTATGGTACGAAGGATGTTAGACTTACATTGTGTTCCAGGGACTGTGTGGAGATGTAGATGTAGATGTAGATGCAGATGTGGGAAAGATGTTGAAGATGAGTTGAAAGATATATCAATGCCCATGCTATTTCAGACGATATAGAAATTCTACATAGATCCAGTTCGTATAGAAATGAACGTCATTTCCCATTGTTCAGTTCAACCTTAGCGTTCATGTTTCGATTTCGATCCTTGGGTCGACGACAAATAGCAGTTTATCCGAGCCAGGAAAGAGTAAGGAGGAAAGACGTCCATTCGATTCGAGTGAAGCATAGCTTCCAAACTTCTTGCCTGTTGCTATAATGATAATTGTGGCCAAAAAATATTTTAGCTAGATAGAAATTGAGCTGAGTGTTACTTCAAAGTTCTGTCAACCGTCCTCTTACAAAGTAATTCGAACTGTCTCGTGGGCAGTTGCTGACAAGACGTCTTGAGACAACCTTGACTCTTAAATATAAGTACGACGACTCCTGAAAACACGGTATCAGATCATCTAACAACTTCCATAGAATTAGCACCCAAACATTATGCTAACAACACTTCACGACATACCCAGGCAATGAGCCTTAGCTCACGTGATTTATAAGTAGAGATCACCTGTTTTGCTTTTGGTGATACTCCATCAACCACCGGTAAATCCCCGCTTGAATATGATGTCTCTATCAACATAGGGCAATTGCCGATTGTACCCCCGTCCTCGGATATAGTTCTGTCATTGGTTCTGCCAAGTTGTTGCTGACGAAGCTCACGGGATTTTGCCGACATAATCTCGTTAGTGAGCTTGGCGATCCAAGAGAATGGATCCGCCTCGAGGAGGGGTACGAACTCTTGGATAGACTCGTATTATCGGTATCGTCGGCAAAAAAAGAGGAGAAACCCAAGTACTCCGCACTCCCAAAATACTGCTTGTAGCTGCTCATAGTAGACTTAGCGTTCACAAATTGCTTCGACTTGGTGATGTGCTTTTTATCCCAAAGAAGCATCGTCCAGCTTTAAACAGTTAGAGTAAGAAATTAAATGTCTTCGTTCATATGGGCTATACTAATGCTTGACCACTGCCATCCTGCTCAGGCCCGTCTTCGGACATTCTATGCTGGTATTGTACTCTGCCTCTTAACAGCCAATCCGTTGAGATAATAGCAATGACGATGAAATAAATTACACTGATATAGTTCATGCCTGCTGAATATGAGGAAGAGCCAAAGTACGGGAACAGCTGTATAACTTACTGGATATCGTAACGGGTATATGCACGGGAAAGGAGAACCTGCATCAATCTTCAGTAACATGCATGGCGCGGAACCATGGGGAGAACATACATCACAAGAGCAAACAACGTCCAACAAATCGTAACCATGTTGGCGACAAATCCGAATTTTCCGAGCCAGAAAGGTCCATGACGGAGATTGTCGCGTCCTTTCTTCAACAGACAAAGGAGAGGTATTGTATAAGAGAGGTAAGGAAGAACGATACAACCAATAACCATGCTAACAGTGATGTTAGGATGAGTGACCATGGTGATACAGGAGGTGAAAATTAGTTACCTATTGAAAGCCGTAGTAGATACAAGGTACAGACATCCAAGAATAGAGACGACTGTGTGGTGATATTAGAATGATTGTCTATATTGCCATCGAGACGCGAAACTTACTCGTTGTGCTTAGAATATGTGCCCGAAGCGGAACATCCAACTTCACGTATATTTTTGCGAAGGATTTGTGCCAAGGAACACCTCCGTCTCGAGCAAATGTCCAGCAAAGTCTGGATTGCCATGTATGACAAGCAATCAAGCAACCAATTCCAGTAGTCATGATGAGTGACTCTAGAACAATTGCCCCAACCCTATGACCCAGAGCTTGGCGAAAGAGCTCAAGGATAGGAACTCCAGTCGAGGTACCAACCACCGTTGGGAAGTCATTTAGACTAAAGAACATGGCAATTACAAATAACCAGGCCGTCATGAAACCAATTGCAATAGTTGATAGAATGGCTATGGGTATCACGATCTCGGGTTGGTGAACTTCTTCTGCCAGGTGCACGGCACTATCTAGGCATGAGAAAGCCCAATTTGTGTTTACCAGGCCAACAACAAATGCGATGCCATTGTTCGGCCACCCTGTGTTGTTGATGAAGGTGGCAAATACGAATTTGGCAGACTCATGTGTTGGGGCATTTGAAGGCACGGTAATCAGAATAATAGCGAACGACACTAAAGATATGTAGAGTGTAGCGGTTCCAATGGTAGGTAGCACTTTTCCATAGCAATTGAACATGGAAGCAAACACATTGGTCACTTGATAACCAACAAAAACGTGCCATTTGGAAATTTCACTTTCATATATTAGCCCTAGGTCCAGTGATTGGCGTTTGAAAGACTTACAAAGCGGGATGACTTAATTGCCAGCAGCCTACGCCTGCCATTGCGACCGCCAGTGAAACGCTCGCTGATGCGAAAATCGAACCAGCCCATGCGAAGTAGCCCGTGACATACGATAGGAATCTTGCATATCTCTTCGGGGCCAACTGCATCGTCCAGAAATGTTGTCCCGCAGCGTAGGGCATCGCACTCGCCAACTCGGATAGCGAGCATCCAATGCAGAAAGATATGAGCGCGATCAAAGGTATGCCGTACACAAACAAAGCGGGGCCACCGGAGTTGATGCCAGTGATCAGAGCACCTGAGATCCCGAACCACGAATTGGTGATGGAGAAGCCCTCCCCCAATGTCGACCACACTGTGAATTTGCGGCGCATATTATGGATGCCATCAACCTCGTCAAGCTTCGATCTGTCACTACTGACAGTTGGATGGTGAATTCTCGCATTGGTGATAGAATCATTATATTTAGGGATATCCATAATGCATTGGATATGGAATGCCGCGGACGCCTTCCACAGAATTTGCTAACTGGTGAATGTTGATCGATGGAAATTTTGCAAGTGCATAAAGAGATCGGATAACACTCAATACTGAAAATGTCCTTACTTGGCACCTAGACGCCGGATAGTCCGTCGCAACCGTGGACAAGAGAAAGGTCGGGATGTTGTCCCTTGGCAGTCGAGTCAAGAAAATTCGTTTGTTTTCGGTGGAAGATATTCAGGTTAATTGCCTTGGCACGACATTCCCAAAGATTTGCCGTTCACAGTCCTGCTGCGTATGGATTTCGTTTGGCACTTCAGGTAATGATATCCCGCTTCATGAAGTAGAAGGAATGGTGATGTCTGTGTTCTATCGTTATCGCTGGAGATCCTAATCAGGTAAATTCGTCCAGCAATCAAGGCCACCCACTAGGGTTATTTGTTGAAAGGAGAAAGGGGAAGGTTTGTGACATGATGTTGACAGACAAGGAAGTCTTCAACTCCCAGGATTTATCGCTATCATTGTTTCAAAGCAAATTTGCATAGTCGTAGGCTATGCAATGAGTATGTTTCGCCCAAAACATTCTTGTTGTGAAACCATCCCAGAAAGGACCCGGTTTTAACATCAATACTGTCCAATCATTGTACTGTAGCGACAGGAATGTCAAGCCTTCGACTTCCACGCGACCATAATGATGACAGCTTTGCCAACGAAATATCATCACGACGCAAAGAAGAGACGGATGATCGAAGTCGAGATACCCGACAACTGTGAAACGAACTGATTGGCTTGTACGACGATGCCATGAACAAGGATCTTAGTTTGGAAAGTGCTGTCAGGTGAGGCTGTCAGGTGAGCAATCATGTCCATGAACCTTTCAACGCGACGACTGTAAATTCACAGCGACTTTTCAAATAGATATCAAGTCAAGGCAAGTAGCGAAGAATTGATTGATTTGGTTGGCAAGACGCTTCCTAGAAAAGTGTTGGACAGATGAGTTTAGTATCATCAAATCCTTCTCGAGCAATGGCAATACAATGTCTTTGAGCACGTGTTCATATTCTCAGTTGAATGGATTTTTTATTCTTTTTATCCTGGATATCTCCATTTTCTTAATAGCTCATAATAAGATATATAAAATTGCTTCATATCATCTAATTTCCTACCTGGCCTCCTAAACTCCTCTTTATTCGAATCATCATCTCCACCTCTCAATAGTCCAGCCCCTTACCACTCAAAATGAAAAGTATACACTCCACCAAGCTTCTAGTCTGTACAGTCTCCAAATCCTCAACCGTCAACTCCACCCCCATCTTCTCCGCCTCAGCCCTCTCACGTTTTTGCAATCTCCTCTCCCCCTCCCTACTAAAATCCAGCACCCAAGCATCCCCTTTCACCGTGCGTCGTCTCCCTTCCCTAGATCTCGCCTCCCAGTACGGCTTCTCAATAATCACCTTCTTCAGCGACTTATTCGAAAGTAGAAAGTCGACGATCGTCACAGTCTTCAAACACACTTGCTGGAAGCTCGGTCTCGTATCGATGCCAGTGAGCAGATCCAGGTCTCGGAAAGAGATCCTTAAGTTTTGGATCGAGGACGATAATTTCCATAATTGCTTGCGGTACGAGAGCAGGAGTGGCGCTTTCATTAGTATACCTTCTCCCACATGGACGTGCTCGCTATTGAGTAATCGAAGCTGGTATTCATGTTTGAAGTGTTGATACAGGACTTTCTCCAGGTTATCTGCCGCACGTCCTAGATTTGCTCTAAGTGGGAATGCGTGCGCAAGACCAGGAAATATGTGCAGTACCATGTGGTAGAAATACCGTATGTTGATGATATCGTTCACGGGATCGAAACGAAGTGTGGAAAGAACTGGAGTAGGGTCCTTGTAGAAGGCAGGGAGCGGCGGCACGGGGATAGTCCGTAAAGAACCAGAGAATTTCTTGAGCGCTAGCTCGCGGGAAAGAGCATTGACTTCTAGTAAAGCTCTGCTGCCTTTCTTAGTGCTGGGGGGTTTGTGGATGTAATATGCATCGTTGAGGAGACTAGCGGACACGACGATAGTGTCGGGCTCGTGGGCTCTGAGAGCGTACTCCATGATCATGATTTGAAGGTCGGTTGATATTCCATAGAATGTTTTGGAGGCCGATATTTGACTGGCTCGTTGGTTTATAGGACATGATTCAATCCATGCTTGTGTTGCAGGGTCTGCAGCTCTTCTCTTCCTCATGTTTCTTTGAGCTTTTGTTGGCCTGCGTTTAGCCATGGCTAAGGTAGTGTTCGTATATATGAAGAATTGGTTAAGCTTAGTGTCAAAATATATATGTAAACAATGTGGGTGAATAAGAGAAAGTATTGTTTAGGTGAGAGATTTGGTTATTGTTCAGGTGAGACAGTTGAGGATTTCTGATGAGAGAAGAAACATTCATATATTCATCCATCGTGGAGTTATTCAGAAACTATATAGGCCCTGTTCTCTCAGTTCAGATGAGAATTCGTGCTCAGTTTGTATATGAATCTCGCTAGGTGAGGGGCTAGGTGTGCTAGGTGTGTAGCTCGGATTCTTTGTACCTAAGGTTGGTACACTATAGAGGTGGCTATCACTAGTATAAATCTGCATGATAACAATTATGATATAAATACTAAGAGCTTAATTTATGTTATCGGTATATCAAGTCATTGGGCTTGTGGTGATAGATAGCATCGGAGGTTGGTTTCGAATGGGTTCTTCACGACTTCAAGCTAGCACTTACATAAATATTACGACGACGATGCATCACATCAAACAGTCGTTCTAGCGAAAAGAGTTTAGAATATAAATTTACCAGGTAGCTACTCAGACCAAAACATAGATGGCCTAAGCAAATCTCTCCGTAGACGACAACCAAACATCCGACGCAGAAGTATTCACAGTCACCGGGCAAATATATCAAACCTGCGGCACACAATTCAAACCTAGCACATATCACCAATGGCACCGGGATTATGAAGAGAGAAAATTTCAAACAATCACTAAAAGCAAACATCCCAGAACCTTAAAGCCATGTGCTTCCGCCAATAAAATTGCTGATTCCCAACGGACATAATGCTGTAACCCCCGCGCAAATGCCGAGATATGCCACCATTTTCCTGAAAGAACTTCAAGACCATTTCACCGCCGCCACGATAGAGAACCTTCCACTTCATTGTTTTTTTCATAACAACTGTATTGGAGTGAACAAAGTCTGAGAACTTATCATCCAGTTCTCTCTCTCAACAGTGACCTTGCTTCTGTCATTTGAGTGGATCTTGGCATTTCGTTTTGGGTATCAGTTCCACCCGTGTGATATGTTGCCCAATATCTTATGCTTGATTGCCAGTCGTTCATGTCTCATTTGCTCAAGCATGTCGCTCATGACATCTGTAATAACCATCTCGTCATCGTCGCCAATCCCGTCAATTTTAATTTTCTTTGCAAGGTCATGGAACCAAAAGTCAGGCTTGACTGTATTATGAAGTTTTGTATCACGTTGAAGATCAAGAAAATTATTGAATGAGGATTCGTTCTGTTTGCAATTCCTTAGGGACCCTGGGGAAGGCTTTACAACTGTGATCGAAGCAAGATTTGGACAAGCCGAAATGATCAGACTCCAAATGCGTGATTGAAAAGCTGAGAGCTTATCGAAATACCACAAATGAATTCTGAAGCGATGGATATTAACCATGAATGGAGGAATCTTGCCACTTTCGAAGCTTTTGAAAACAATGTTGATGCCTGTGTCTTCTTCTCCTCCGCGGAAATTCAGACATATAGTGGTACGTGGATGAATGCGGATAGGGTGATTGGCAATAGAAGGAAGGGTCATTGGAAGATGAGAAATAGCAACATCCCGAGCACCTTTGCAAACGATGGAAATTGGTGGGTACTCCGTCACACCAACCAGATAGATATTGCGAGAATCTTTCCCAGAATGTGCGACGGTGAAAGGTCGACATTCGTCTTGTTGAGGCAAACTCTCCTTCCAGATCATTGCTTGTATTTCGGCAGGAAGTTTTGGGAATAGGTGGAAAGTAGTGTGAGAACCATCTTTGGGAACAGTAGAAAGATCGGCTTCATCTGGAGGCGAGATTGCTGCTTGTCCGGCCATAGGGATTTGCTTGCTGGGCGCAATTGCTGAAGTGGCGGAGACAACGATTAGAGAACGATCTAGAGAAAAAAAGGATATCCTATTAGCTCTTGAAACCAGAAATCCATCAAATGTATCTCTGAAGCTTACCTGGGCTTTCCATTTCGGGATAAAAAATGGAACTGCTCAGGTTGACATACTGAGGATAGTTTCTATGTTTTAGAAGCTGAGGTAAATAGTTGCAATTTTGAGAGGCTTCCGAAAACCTTGGTAGTGAATTATTGCTGATGCTGAAGTCTGCAATATTTGAAAATGTAATAGATTCCAATTATTGTGCTCGACGTGCAATGGTTTTGGGGTAATCTAGTGTTGAACATCAGGCTGTTGCACACAGGAGTGCTGCACTAAGGGATATCGATAGATACTTAAGGGTTCGATATTGTTTGATCATAGAAGCTTGAAGTATTATAGAATCTCTGATGCAAGTTCAGTGAGGATCGAGAATCCAGTTCGAGCGCGTAATTTGCAGCAATCGTATGCCCACTAACACGAGGGACAAGCACTCCTCCGAAAACAAGAGAAGATAAAGGCTTAGTATATTTCGTAAATATGAAGTATCTTGCTGTTTCTCACGAAGGATATTTTCAAGAGAAACATTCCATCGTCGGCCACGATTTACATATCCAAGTTCCAGTGTCATGTCCACAAAGTCTCCTGTGTCCATGACATGAGAGACAGATAGTTGTAATCTTCAGGGATAATAGAACCAAATACATCTGAGTTAGCAGAGTAATGCTGCCCTACGGGGAAGTCTCCCGATCTGTTTCGCGCTTGGAAGCTTGCTGGATAACGTCTCGCCAAAAACACCTCTGGATATGATATCCAATCCTGCTCGAGTGATTTGGCATCATCAACGAAACATGAAGGTGCTGTGCGCCTCACAAGAGGAAATGTAACGCCAGGTGGCGTCCATGTTGTCCAGTCAGGGTCTCCAGGGTAGGCTTTCGTAAGAAACTTTAGCCGCTTGAACTCTTCCATCAAGAGATTTTTGAGACACGCTTCTTGATCAGTTTTCTGATCAGAGAACCATTGGATATTGTCTGTTGGTATGAAAGCTACTCCGCAATTACTGTTTGCATGGTGACCGGCCTTATGCACACGCCAAGGAGCATCCTTATACACATGCCAAGAAGCATAAAAAGTTCCGGGATAATGAACGAGTTCTCCATCACCGCACTTCCACGGATCATCTTCAAAGACCGGCGTTGTAAAACGATTGAGAGTATGCCACCTTTCTTTGAGACGGGCTTCGGCTATGGTAAGAGGTTGGTAGCCGTCCTGATCATCAGGCCAACCTAAACGCCTGAAGTGCTCGATAGTGAAACCACTTTCACGGTTCAAAGTCTGGCTGCCATCTTTCCAGCCACCTAATCTTCTGGGTAAGATCAGTTCGACAAGGTTGGGTAGCCGCGCAATCATGGCCGCGGATGTGCACTCTCGTAAAGTAGTGCTTCTGCAAAGCTCAATATACTCGATGTTCAGCCAGCAATCCAGATCAATCGCCAAATACTTCAGTTTGTACCTGCAGCCCTCTTTCTCTAACGCCTTCAAAAACCCCGTGTTGTGAAGGTGTCCAACTTTGTCGCCAATGTATATGATGTCCATGTCCCAGTATACACACTGTCCTAGAAATTTTGATCGCCCACTTGAAGCAATTTCTCTTGCTTCGCGATTCACGGATGCGATTGCGGGCTCTTGATAACATCGCCTTGGGCAATCACATCTGATGGCATGCCATGCGAATGAATTGATCCGCCCATCTCTGCTATAGTTATCTGGTATATTGTAGACTTCGATGACACGTGCGTTCAACTGGAGTGCTGCCTTCCAGATCAAAGTTCGCAACTCGAAGGGCAGGCGTGAGAATTGATGGAATATATGTTCAAGTACCGGCGGAGGATTTTTGTCGCTACGTTTATTACTGACTATCATTTCTGAGGCCATCATTTCTGAGGCCATCATGGATTCATAAACTTCTCATGTACGTGTCCTGTATGCTGTTGATGATGACTGAGACACGCTGATGCTGATATAGTCGATGAGTGCTGACTAATACTTTGTCGTCCGACTCTTGAGATTGGCCGAGAGTTGACAGTGAAGTTGACCTGGGAAAAAGGCGGGGAACATATGAGTGCATTCTTCGTTGGCTTGCAGTTCCTATTTCGAAAATGGCGTCCTTCATTCATTATCAGACTATCCTTTCTCTTGATCAACAAAGTACAGTATGTTATGTTGCGTGCTGATATCCATCCATCTAGGGGAGCAAAGCTACACATTGTGTATCACGCATACAAACAAGATGTTCTGCTTTCTCCTCCCCCCTCCCTCTCTTATAACTCCACTCCAAATTTTCCCCTCCCTTCCCAGACACATCCATCACCATGCCATGGTAGTGCCTCAATATTCATTCGCCAATATTACACCAACAGCAAGATGCTCTATTCCCTTTTCCACCGCCCCCTTTCTCCCCCGTCTCCATTCCTCCTGATACCATTATACCGCAAAATCAAATAATGTTACAGAGCCCAGTTTTCAAAAAGCCATCTGAAAATCCAAACGAACGCCTTGAGATACCCACCCACCACACACAACGTCCTTTTCCTCCTCCCTACCCTCTAATCCTATCCCTCCCATATGACATATTCGCGGATCGTCGGTCAATCAATGAATCAATCAAATCAAATCAGATCATATATAAACTCCGATCCATGAGTGAGCACATTAATACACCAAAAAACGAGGGAAGCAAATGTCGTAAAAGAACCTAAACACCAAGAACGCCATCGCTGTGAGTATTGACTGAATCATGCCGAAGTTTTTAAGAATAACTTTACGAAAAAGACGTTGTTTATTGCTCCACCTCAGCTGCCTACCCCACCTTCCTCTCCTGTTTCTGCCTTGATTTCAGGTGGAGCCGGTGCAGCTTCGGTTTTTTGCTTCGGCTTCTCTTCGTCATTTTGTATTGTACTTTGGCTTTGGCTTTGGCTTTCGTCTAATTTGGGCCTTTTCGCATCAGGCTCTTCTGCTGTTGTTTCTTCGTCCGCCTTGCGCTTTGGGCTGAGCTTGACGTCAGTGAGTGTGTTTTCAGAGATTCCATTTGCTTCCCCATCTGGCCCATTTCGTATGTGAGTAGAGAGATTGTTGGCGGCCGCCTTTAAAGCTGTATCGTCCGTTCCCGATGCCGTCTGGGATGTTTGAACAGAATCAAGTTTCTCTAAAGATGCATCAGAGTCCTCCTTGACATGCGTCTGAGACTCCGAAGTTTGTTGTGAATTGTTGTCTGTGCCATTGGTGACGTTTGCCTGGACGTGGCCATTGCCATTTTGTGTGACTTGTGCATCTTCAGTCTGACTTTCAGTCGAATCCGCTCCGTTCTTTTCTTCTTTCCCACTTGATTGGTGAAGGTATTTTGTTGCCATGCTCGCTGGTGGGCTCGATTCGGAACCTTGAAATGGACTATCGGATAGAAATGCGTGCATGAATACCCCAGCCTTCACAATTTGATCCTCCTTACCACCCAGATGCTCCCACCAATCCTTCCCCTTTATTTGAGGTATTTCGACTTTCCTAGCAGTTGCAGCGAAAAGGAGCGCAGTGAGGGCGATGGTTCTCGGGCTGACCATAAGTCCTAGGACCGAATGGTTGCTGTCGCATATGAATGCCCATGCATAATTTCGAAGCTCTTTCCAAAGCGCAGGGTTGATACTGGCAACTCGAATTTCCTCCAAAAAGTTATTGAGATAGATGAGTGGCGATTTTGTAGAAAGATCGAAGGTCAACAACTCTAACATCACTTCCTCGTACATGAGTATGCTATCGCGCCATCGCCAATATTCCTTTGAGGTGGTATCTACTTCCAGACGTGGGTTCTTTTGCGCGACCTTGACACAGGCGAAGATGAAAGGTTTCGTGTGACGTATGGTTTCTTCACTTTTCATGGCAATGAAAAGTGCTGTTGCTGCAACATTCTGATGGCATGGTATTAGTTCATGTAATTTTGGTATGCGATTTCCAGCTGCATCCTGAAACACAAATGCGAACCAAAAGAGTTAGAAATAACAAAGGGTGGAGATGTTTGACACTTCTTTCAAGAAGGTAAAAATGACCAGACTAGATTGTAAGAGCGGCGGACAACATGTAGATGAACGGCGACAGAACGAGTATTAAGACATATAGGGACGGACGTACATAGTGATGTATTCCACCTTTCTCTTGAATCATACTCTTGCGCATGAAGAAGCGGTGGAACAGGAGGCTAGCAGCGCTTAAGGTGACCTGAGGAATTTGTAGAAGATTGCAAACTGCGCTGATGAAAGCCACACCTCTCGTCCTGCGGTATCGTTCTTCGGCAGGCGATAGACCGTCCAGAATCGAAGGGGTGCTGTCAAGTTCGGCATCTGTGAAGATCCATTGATTAAAGTCGTTATCCGACATGTCTAATATCAGAGAATGGTCCGTTCGTGGAAGGGGTGGTTCAGGAGGGAAGTATCGACTCGAAGATCGCGGAGGCGATGGAACCGCAGGTGGTATGTACTTTCCAGCTATAGAGGATGCGCAAGACGATGTAGGTCGAGACCGAGTGTGGATTGAATGATCATCTGAGAATTCGAATTCGTTGATGGGATAGGGTCCTACGGCTGTCATAGGAAGAGAGATTGGAAGATCTTTTGACGAGTTGAGTAAGTGGATGGATGGGTAGAGGGTCGAGAATAGTCCTCTTAGCCCAGAGCGCGTTTCGTGAATTGTGAGAGGTAATCAAAGGCGATCGTTACGAAATAAAATTTCGTAATGCGTTTCGATGAAGGTTTTTGATGATTTCATAGCTTGAGCTTCAATTCGCACATAAACAAAGCAATCAAGGCTGGAGTTCACCGGGAGAAATTCGATGTCACTGTACCTATATCTTAGCGCCATCTTGAGGTCACGCGGTCGCGCGTCAATTACGTGCCCGCATGCAAGAAACCCATCCTGACGAGCCGACATGGGCAATGCAAGCATTCGAATTCTAGAACACTACTGTACTCGAGACAACCTCATGAGTCAGCAGCGGCGAGGTATATGAAAACATGATAACTTTTGTAGCCGACGCTTACATGAAGATATGTCTCCCACCCACTCTCAGCCAACAGAGCAACCAAGCCATCTGTGCACTCATTACATGCCAAAGATGTCGCATAAGTGTGCTTGCAATATGCGGAGAAGCTCCTGCGAAACTGCGAAAACTTCTATGTTCGTATTCATGTTGCTTTCAATCTTTCTATTCGCCGTCTGCACACACCCAAGCACACCAGTGTGGACTTTTGAGGGCCTGCAAGGGATGAACCCTCCTACATTTGAGTACTTTGATGAATCAAATGCTATCATCAGCCAACACAGGGATCGTCTATCCTAATCAAATCCGTAATATCAACATTCCGATCTCTAATTCCCCAAGCCACCAGACCCTGGCAGAGATCCCTTTATACTCACATGCCTCCGCATCATGATCAGACCGCTTTCTGACTTATGAATGTCACTCATCATGAATCCCTCTTTTGGCGTTCATTTTCTCATCATTTTCCTCCTCACACTTCTCAACCTATGTTCGGCCTCTTCAATCAGCTATCCAGGTCCAGAGGCGCCCTTATCCAAGACTGTGCTTGAATGTCTGTCCTCTCTGTTTGATGCCTCTTCCTTCTGTGCGCATTATCTCCTTCCGTATTCGGATTTGAGTATACAGTTATCACTTTGTGGCTCAGATCCCATTGCTGTCCGCAACATTTGCACCTCGCTACTTGCGAAGGTAAAGCCATTGACGAATACTAATACCACTACCTATACCAGCAGCGATGAATCTGGCACCGTCTCGATTTTCAGCTCCTCATCTAAATCTGGTGACTATGAGGCTGACGATGCCCCTAAATATGAGCCCCATGAGTATGCATCTAACCATCACTCATCCTATGAACCCTCCCAACGCCATCAGCATAAGAGACGAAGTACAATTCCACACGATCCATCCACCTTCATGGAAAGCCAAAATTCGAATGGAAAACCCAAATACAAAACTGTTAACATATCGCCCATCTCGAACCACTCTCCAAACCCGAACTCACAACCCGACATCAAGTCTCCTTCGGCACCGAAGATGAATTTCTTCATCAAGCCGCCCAGCTCTTCTCCTCACCACATATCTCCACGAAATCTCAAAGACCCCCAACTCCAGCCACACAGCAATTCTGCGCCAAAACGCCCCAGCTTAATCCAATCGTCCGCCCAAAAAGCAAATCCCAAACCGATAAAACCGCTCTACAGACCGTCGCGTATCAAACTCACCGGCCATCCTGCCGGAGGCCAAAACACGAATAGCGCTTCAGCGGCGCGTGGTCCATATAGAAGCCAGAGTGCTAGTCAAAACAAAATTGAAACTGCAAATGAGCAAGAAACGGATAGCGATGCAGTGACAATAGGAGAGATATGGGAGAAGGAAATCAGACAGCGGCGGAGGAGGAGAAAATTGCACCTGCAGAATAAACAGCCGAGGATATATGAGGAGATAGCAGCAAATGTGGAGAGGGATTGGAGGAGAAAGGAGGATTGGGGAAGGAGGGTTCTTCAGGAGGAGACAGACGGTAATGGCGTCGGCATTCCAAGTACGGAAGAGGATAGTGGAGTGGGAGAGGAAGGAAGAACTCTAGAAAGAGGTATAATAGGAGGGAAGCGGATGAATGGGCCGAGAATACAATTATATTGAAGCTCGCAGTAATATCAGTTCCATCTTTTAATATCATGAACATCCATTACTGTACTTCAATATTGTGAATCCCAACATCCACTCGAGTATGTACTCTGGCTTAGAAATCTCCCTCTCTACCATGAAGCTAAAATCCCCAATGTTCCATAATAACCAACCAGTATCCAGCATCAAAAATCTAAGAGAAGTACATTTAGTACTTTTACAGTGGAATCTCCCTTGACTTGATGTGACATGAGCTTAGCAAAATCCGTCTGACGATTCAAACATCCATCCCATATCATCATATCATATCATATCATATACACTAGAGCATTGAAACCTCCGTCCGCTAACTAGTTAGCCTACTATACTATATCTATCATAAACCTCAAGAGCACTCAACTCAACTCAACTACACTCCTCGATATAACTTCCAGCACGCAATACTATATACCGACAGATCGGATCCAGCAATCCTCTGTATCCCAGCTTTCCCATTCTAAAATCCGAATCCGAAATCCCAAATTCAACCACCTCCCACGGACTCTTTCTCTTTCTCTGCTCCTCTCTGCTCCCCCCTCACCTCATACCCACCTATCTCTCTATATAAATAAATAACTCACTCATCTTATTACAAACAATACCAACGATCTATCTGGTCTCCTACCCTAACCCCCTCATTTACTTACACCATCCTATTTCCCAGCCCCAATATATCTATCCCATCCCATCCTATCGTATCTACTCAACTCCCCTCCCCTCCCCTCCCCTCCCCTCTCCAACTCCCCTTCCCCCGCACCAACATCCAACTCCTCCTTCAACTAACCTCCAGTAACCCTACCCCCTACCCCCTACCCCAATCTACACACCCAATCTACACAACCAACCAATCTACAGATCCCCCCCCAAAAACTCCCATCCCCCATCCGCTCCCTGCACCACCCGCCCACCCACCTTTCCATCCCATCCCAATATCCCACTCCAACCACTTCACATCCAAGCAGCCCAGCCCACTCAAATCCAAAGCCAAAAGCCAAAAGCAGACCGACAGAGTGAGTAAGTAACTAACTTATCTATCTCGAGCAAACCAAACCAAACCGAATATCATATCATATCACTCAATCCACCAAGTGATGTATGTTATTTCCCATAACCAAACTTACTTAAGCTTACTTAACTCACAGCAAGATGCAAAAACGAGAGGAAAAGGAAGGAAAGAAAAAGTATTAAATCTCGTTTTCCAACTTCGACTTTGATTTTTCCATCGCCTCATCCATCCATCCATCCATCCACTATCTCAAACCCCCCTCATACCCATCCTCTCCCTATTCTAATTCCCTATGCAAAAGAATATAAATACGATATTACACAAGTACTAAAAGTTTTTGAATATTTTCTTTTCTCCCCTATAAGATAAGACCCCCCCCTTCACCTCACCCCATACTTCTCACCACATACCTATTTCTACATGGTATTTCCTTATCCTATCCTGTCTATATAGCATTCCTACCCTACCCTATCCCTATTCCATCCAATCCCTAATCCGTAGCCTTATTTCCAACCTTATAAGTTTAAATATCAAGCACATGAAAAACACCTTCAAAACTCCCTTTCGCTTCTTCTACCCCCTCTTCCTATTTCATCCATTCATCCCCTACGCACCACCAAACTTCCTAAATCCCTCCACCCCCAAAGTAGGAACCTCAACCCACCTCAAAGTCGGCACCCCCTCCGCTCTTCTCCTATCCACAAAATTATTACACTCCCCAACAACCATCCCCCACTCGGCCAATGCCCTCCCCGCATACTTCGCCCTTGCCGCTCGCTCTCTACTCTCTAGCGCTGGATCCTGCGGCCCAACCTCCTTATTCGCGTTCGGAACTCTCGAACCGAGCCAAGCCTGCGCGGGCGCGGGAAGACGGGGGGCGCTGAGTCTGCGCTCGTTAGGTTGGGGTTGGTTAGGATTGGGAGGAGCCAGGTTTCCGTTTTGCAGGATCTGTTGCGCCTTTTCAAAATGCTGGGTCCATTCGAGGGAGAATTTGAAACTGTATACCCGGTGACTTGCGGTTGCAGGAGGGGTTTCGGAGCCGCTTGAGCCGGTTTTGGAATGTGTTGGTCGAGATCGAGCTAAGGCTGTTTCTTTACGTGCTTCTTCGAGGTTTTTCGTTGGAGTGGTGGATTTAGCCGATGAGGTTGATTCGGGCGAGGTAGAGAGGGATGGTATTATCTTGCCCATGAACGTCCATCTCTTTTTACTAGGTGTTGTAGTAGTTTCGGCAGCGGGTTTAGGGAGTTGATTCTCCTTAGCATCCATTTTGGATAGATCAGCAACCAGAGATTGTCGTTTGTGTGCATTAGGCGGTTTGCTAGGCATTCCTGAGGCATTAGATTTATGGGACACTAGACCGTCGAAGCCCAAGAAAAGACTAGGGGCGGGCAATTGGTTATCATTACGAATAATGAGAAGTCGCCTTCCAGGTGCGGGATGACATGGATTAGTCGATGGAGGTAGTAAGTGTGAGTCCTCAGCGTTCTGTTTTAGGAACAGATAATGCGCCCAGCTCGCCCTGATTCGAGAGGAGACAACACCAAAGATTTTGCTGCCAACGCTATTAGTAAGGTATCATGAATGATACAGAAGGTACTCACGTATCAAGATCTGTGGTTTCTCCGTCCTCTCGACACAGTCGCCAACACAGCAGACGCATGTAGTATGCTCGCACCATGGGGCACCAATGATTAAAAAACTTGTCGAATGTTTCTTCCGTCACCAACCACTCAAGGCAGATAACTTCTTTCCGATATTCGTCGCTCGTGATAACATTCCACGCGCAATATAAGAACGCAAACAACCGTATTTCAGACATGCTATTTTGACTTTCCAACATCTTCTTGCAAACGTCCAACCAGAAAGTCCAATTGATATAATCATTTTCATACCCATGGGCATGATGGAAACGAAAGAATAAGGATAAGGCTTCATCCATGAAGTCACACAGAACAAAACATGCGTTATGGTCGAAGAGCGATGTTCTCCGAGCTGAAGCTTGCATCATCCTACTAAAGGTCTCAGCAAAGGTAAGTCTAGCTGACTCAAAGTCACCTGGCCGTTCCGATAAAAAGTCACGTAGAAGCATAATTAAACGATTCTCGGCCATAAGTCTAGCAGCATTTGTAGAGGGTAAAGGTAAAGTGGCAGCTGAAGCATCCGCTCCGGCAAGAACGTCATCGAAGGTGATCGGAAGCGGTTCTCCAGGTGGCTGGCGATGAATGGTGGCGTCTAAAGCGGTTAAGATTTGTGCCTGTACCAGGACAAAGCCAGGCGCACGAGCTTTGGAAGTTAATGGTAAATCAGGAGGCATGAACTCTTCTGCGAGAATATGATAATGCTTCGAGAACACATAGAAAAGATCACTATCTCGTCCGCACCATCTAGCGACCCATGGCCCATACCAGGGTATCTTGGAGATCAGGATAGACAGAGGGGGATTTCGGCGAAGCTGATTGGTTACAGACATCGCCGACGTCCAACCTAGCGTTCGCACGTGTGGCGGGAATCTTGCAGCAACCTCGTCCGTTTCTGACTTGTTTGGTCGTTTTGGCAGGCCCAGTTCATCTGCGACGCGTCTGATTGTATCCATTGGCAATTGCCAGATACGAACAAGAATATCTGCTATTCCGGGCACGAAGAAGAAGGCATAAGCTGCCGTTTTACCACAGAATGTCACAAGACTTGCAGGAGCATGCCTCAGGGACATTTTGGAAACAACGAAGTTCATCTGAGAGGTCAAGTTCTGGATGAACAGATTTCGTACGTTATGGTAGACAGACTCTGCTAGGAATTGTGATCCCGACGAATTCAGTGAACTTGAAGATTTTCGAGGTCGAACAGACCCTCGATCTGGGGACCGATTCGGCGACCTCTGGGACAGTGGTGCAAATTGCGACGGACCCACTCTCCATTCTGGTCTGGTCATAATCATCACTATTGCTTCTAGTAGCACTGGCCGATCAACACCGGATACAACCTGGTTCTGACGTCCATCAAGGACTTCCAAGAGTCCAAGCCACCATTTGTTGAAGATGTTGATACGCCTATCGATGTCTTCTGGCCGAAGGTTTGTGTTTGATGGATGGTTGGCATTATTTCGAAGGAATGGTAAAAGTGTAGATCGTACAACATTTGTTTTTAGCGACAGTGATTTGGATTGAAACTTTGAATAATCATTCTCTAACGAGCGGAATGCCGACCACAGCTCGTCACGCTTTTTCGGTGTATCGATATGGGCGAGTTTCTCATTTGAAAAATTTGGTAACGGCGGCACCTTGTCCATCGAAGTCCGAGGGGTTGATCTATTGTCAATCGAGCTAGCTGGAAGACTGCTGGTAGACGAATTGGTGGAATTCAAGCTCGTGTGAAAGTTTGCGAGCACACTCTGCGGTCGCTGCCGCATCTTCTGGAGGGTCGAAGCTTTTCGTACAGCCGGTGGTCTTGTGACAGTGTCGACATCCTTAGATGGCGAAGATTGATCAGGTTTTCCAGGAGATCCCCGAGGCGTCGGTGTGCCTAGAGTTGCTGCCATTTTTGCCCCGTCACTTCGTCCATCATGTTCTATTTCTTTTCCTAATTTACGACCATTGGGAGACGGGGACCGGGAGGAGGAGGATGAGATCCATGATTTCCGAGCAAAATTGGCGAAAGACCCCGATACTGTCTTTGACTTCTCGCGAGAACTACTGGAAAGCGGCGGGATTGGGGGAATATCATGCGGAATCGAGTTGAACTGTTCAGCACGCGGGATTCTCTCTGGGGACCCCCCTTTGACTTTTTGTATCCAAGACTTTGGACGAGCCACAAACGACTTTCTCCTCCCTACTCTCTCGAGTTTCGACCGGTCCTCCTTTGTAAGCTTATTAGCGGACTTTCCATCTCGAGTCGAAAGTCCTCTCGACTTTGGCGGCTCTTCTTCCGAAGGCAGTGGTAGGGCAGGGGTGCTCGCTGCAGAGGATAATCTTTGTAGGTCCCCCCCGGGGATATATTCGGTGCTCGATTCGATGCCAGGCAATGTGCTGAAACTGGCAGATCTGGGAAGCTCGGTATCGGTGTGTATGGCTGATTGTTTGTAGTCCACGGTAACTAGATCGGGGATATTGGGTGAAGAGCGGGAGCGAAGGAAAGCGGGATTCGACTCGAAGACGGTAGGCATCGTCAAGGTAGAACCATGCATTGTCGCAACACTGCGAAGCAAAAAGAAGTAGGAAATTCTAAGTGAGCATATCAATAATCGAGATTAAGAGAGAACTGCAAATCAATAAACGAATGGCATGAATAGTCGCGCGATTATCTGGCCGGCAGAATGAGAGAGAGGTGTTCGACTAGAGGAAGATGAGGCTGAGTAAAATTTGGAGAGATTCGATTCGCTTTTGGGAATTGTGGAATGAGGTAAGTAGGCAAGGAGGATGCCCCGAATAGCCGTTTCAGAATCCTTGGGGTTAAAAGTTGGAATTAACGATTGTGTGATTTTGATTGAGCCCGTATCCAAGCAATTAAGACGAGGAAGACCAGGCTGAAGCTTTTCTTGCTTTTCTTGCTTTTCCTTAATGCCAAATGATTTCTCGTATTGGAATGAAAGGCGGGAGTTTCCTCGGATGGGATTTGGCGAGGATGTTTTTGACGAAGGGTATATGTCGTCGCGAATTAATTAGTATGGCGTTTGCGTGCGACGTCAGTTTGGTATTTGATGGGTGGAGGGGGGGGTTTTGATCGAGAAGGAGGGCAGATATGATATGGGAGGTAATTCTTGGTGCTCAGCTACGAGTTGAGGATGAGTATGGGATGGGATGGAAATATGGTATGGGATGGAAATATGGTATGGGATGGAAATATGGTATGGGATGGAAATAGTTGTATGCACAAACGAGTGTCGACTTTCACATGGAGGGGGCAGAACGGGTTTAAAGCAGTAATGAAAACGAGGCAATGGGGGAAAAAGGAAGCAAGTTGGGAAAGGAAAAGAGGTGGGGAATATGGGAAATGCAAGATGCAGAAGAGAGGAAGTAGAAATTGAGGAGAAACTTGGAAGTTTGCATATAACCTTCCAGCCCCTAGCATATGCAATAGGTGGTGGTTGTTAATATCGTTATGTCGTTACGATGGAAGTGGAAGGGAAGTGGAAGTCGAAGTCGAAGCTTGGGTGGATGGTGGATGGTGCGTGCTAGCTGTTGGGTGGGGAGACGGCAGTGGTTCTTGTCCGGTATAAAGGAGAGGGGAGAGACTACCGCTATCAAATGCGGCAGTCGAGTGTCACTTATCCGCTTTTGTTCAACGGAGCAGAGAGAGATATATATCTACGTGTATATATATCTACGTGTGTATATATCTACGTGTGTATATATATATATATATATATATGTATGTATCTACGCCTGTGTGTGCATGCATGTGGAATTCAAGACGTTTATCTATCGACGGCATGGGATGAAGCAAATAGCATACCATCCCATACCATCCCATACCATCCCATACCATCCCCATACCATCCCATACCATCCCCATACCATCCCATATATAAATGGGCATTCTGCTACCCAACACTCTTTTCAATCCCATCGACTCGCTTTCTCCAAGGCTCAGCGATCGTATTAGCACATGTCCTTCTTCGTCTTCGTCGTCGTCCGGGCCCTCTTCCTCGCTGCTCTTCTCGACTTCGTATACCAGGATCCGATCCCTTCCTCCAATCTCACACCTCCATAATCAATAATTGGAACCATTGGCAACCCTATTTTACTCGAGTCCGGTTTCTGTGTAAGCAGCACCCTCGGGTTTTAAGACCATCATCATTATCTCAAACAAAAAATTTAAAAATAAATCTGTTTGCATTATCTCCCTGTCACCCTGTCTCCCTGTCTCCCTGTCTTCCTATCCTATCTCCCTAGCTCCCTACAGTAGCTAAATGACTAGGAACAAAAGTCATACTAGAGATTAGTACTTCGTACGTAACTTCCTTTTGCCATTGTTACCCTGTTCACTGTTCACCCTGCTCACCATGTTCACCCCCTTGTCTGTCATACTACTATCCTGCATGTTCTATGCAGAGGTATGCAGGTAATGCAGATAAATAGAAAGCGCAGCTCCCGCAGTCGCTCAGCTATCAGAGCCGTGCAGCCTTGAGGGAAAACATAGCTATCCTTGTCATTCCTTATCCATGGGCGGTAACACCTTTCTGCGACTGTGACTGCGACTACTGCAACTGCAACCGCATCTATTTCGAGCTTCCCATTCGCTGTTTAACACGCAGTGGGGATCAACGGGTCCGGGTGTTGAAATGCTCCGTCATGATGGATGTTATCGCAGCACGTTGTCGACTTTGTTGGTTTTTCTTTTCGCGTTGCGTAGCTTCTTCCTTCGCTGGCTGGCTATTCGTTCCTATTGTGGATCTTAATCGGATCGCTCGGGTTGACTCGTTCTCTTTCTCGCCGAAATTGATATCCTCCAATGCTCGAGCCCCAGCCCATTACGAATCTCTCGCACTGGCTCCCTGGGCAGTTGGTGAAGGGTGAAGGGGTGGTGCTACCCATGTCTCTCTGATAGTTCCGTAAAGGATGCTATCGGTGCGACGCACAATCGTAGATCATAAATAAACAATTTCTTGGCATGAAATTTCCCATTGATAGATTGACCCTGGGATGTTTTACCTCCATAATGAGCCATATAAAAGGCCTCCATAATGCCATATAAAAGACTTTCCCGTCTCGCTCGTTCTCGTTGATCGCTCTCGTTGATTCACCAATGCAGTGTTGCAGCTGCAATTACAATTACAAAAGGTACAGTGGTACTTTAGTGGTAGAATGAATAGCATCCAGCCCCTTGATTAGTTTCATCATATGCGTAGCACCCGGACTACCACTCCCACTCCCACTCCCACGCCCACTCCCACGCCCACGCCCACACCCACTGCTACCACTACACCTCATTATGTGGATACCGGACACTTTCTGACCAGCACCTAATCCAGCCTGACAGCTTGACAAACTGATACAGTATGGAAGTACAAACTTCAGCAATTATCGTGAAAGGAGTGTAGGGTGCTCGGTTCGTAAAACCATCGCTGCCATGAAAAGGGGCAATAGTTCTACTTCCAAGTTATTCGTACCAGATAAGAGATAACCCTTTTCTGGCCGAACCACAATTTTGAGACCATTTTCAAATTTTGAATGATGGTCTTATCGCAACTTTGATCCAGGACTTAGGGTTAATTCGGTAGGGATACGACAACCCAGTGCCTTTCTCTTCCCTCTTGGGCACACACAGTTCCAATGGAAATCCTCACTGAGTCATCCTCGAAAGACACGGTCAAAAATGCAGCTAGAATTGAAATTCCCATTCAGCCGTTTTCTTCTTTCTCTGGGACACGATTAGGGCGAGTTTCTTACTCAGCCCTGCTTACTAATGTATTGCATTTTGCGGAACATGATGCTCTAGTCCACCCACCGCCTTCGTAGGCCAAGATTATTTATATGGGCAGAAAGATCATCGCTGCCGGCAAAATTGGTGAAGAACCACATTCTTATACCAATGGCATGAAGACCTACCTTCTGCTGGAGTTCGTGCCCGGCTAAAGACTGCCCAGCTTCATGAGTTTTTGGTTCGGTTCAGTTTGCAAATTGCCTAACAGCTAGGGGGGAGACTATGAAGCCCTCTATGAGCCTCGCGCAAAATCAGTACCACGACGCGCAAACTTTACGGCGTCTTAGCTTTTCGCCGCAATGGTATAAAGATGATTGCTCCTTCCATGCTGTGCACAGTTCCTTCATTTCATTATACACCTGCATCTCACCTGCCCACTGAATAGCTCCAGTCGACTACATCAGACATCCCATTCATCACCTCTCCACCATCCCTTGAAGCTCTTCATTCATCACTGACTCTTCTCTTGTTCTTCACCACCTATTATAAACTGGGCTCATTACTTGTTCATCATCTACTATACACCGGAGCTATTACTGGTCTACCTCCCCCCTTCATCAGCAGAGTCCACCACATCATCACCCTCCCCACGTCGCAGCCATGAACAAAATCCCGGCAGAAATACTTGTACCGATATTACAGGATGTTGTGGACATGTCCGGTTCAGATAAAAACTCCATTCTGAACCTGCGATTGGTCTGTAAAGCATTCGACAGGTACTTAAAGCAAAGTGCTCTGAAGACGATCCAACTCGACTTCACACGCATCCACCGATTCAGAAAGATTGAAAGAAACATCGCTCGAAGGACAAGTCTCTTTCGTATCAACCCCTTCATAGAAAATGTCTACATAGACATGACCATAGTCCGAGATTCAAGTATGCTTGCAGACTCCTCTTTTCATTACAAGACTTTGTTTAACGTATGCTATAGATGAGATTAAAGCTCTTACACAGAGCTTGGATAGCGTAAGGTGCTATAGTTCGAAAATGGAAGATCTCCTCGAATCATTACAAAAGTATTGCTTGAAGGAAGCCACCTTCACAGAGAAAGATTACCATCTAGTGTTGTGGAGAGTGTTGACAAATGGACCGAATTTGACTCGCGTGCAGTTGAATTTACCTTTACAGATCACTGGGGGTGGCTGCAGAGCAGCCAACCAATTACTTCTCCGTATGTTGTTGTGTATCGCAGACCGATCGCCACACCAGAAAAAGATTGATACCCTCATCATCAAACACCTGAGCGACACGATAGTCAATAGGATCTTCCAACGGCACTGGAAATGTGCGGATAGCATCTTCAAAGTCTTCGAGAACCTGAAGGATCTAGTCATCACTTTGAAGCGGTGCGAAAGCCGGGATTTAGATCAAGACCACTTTGCCAGGAGTTTTTGGTCGCTGCTCCGCAAGGCTACAGACCTGCAAAGTCTGTCCATCAGTGGCTTGACACCTCTCAAAAAGCTGACAGGACGGACTTCGATGTCATTAAATCTCTGGAACATGCGATGTCTACCATATGATTCTAATCCTGAACTTGGACTCCGGAATCTTAGATGTCTGGAATTGAAAAGTGTGGAGGTCGAAGCCGAGATGTTGTATTTGATGATCAAGGAAAATTGCAGTTCATTATCAGAACTCTACCTGGAGGACATTTACCTGAAGGTTCCCGGCCGCCAGTCGCGAGCGACCCATGATTTGTGGATTGGTTATGCCGATATCCTCCAGGAGGAAGATGAGTGCACTTGGCTTGCACCAGCTTTGCGGGATATTGAAGGGCTGAACTTGAAAGTATTGCGGGCTAGCAAACTCTCATACAATAGTCTCGCACACGTACGCTTGGGGAAGTCAACTCCTATATACGATTCTTACGACCCTCTTTCTCGTAACAGATCTCTGGAGGAGAGATTTGTCGAAATAGTCTTGGACGACACGTTAAAATCAACCTCAGATGATGATAACATTTCTGTCGCCACAGAGGCTTCAAACCCTGACCAACAGCAACCAGAAAGCCACGGCACCGAATCGTACCAAACATATCACGATAAACTTTCGCTCTACAAAACTTCCCTCGACGGCATTTTTGAGCGCCGGAACACAGAGGCCTCAAGAGAGCTATCCAGGATCATCAATGTTACCGATACAGGAATCGACCTCCTTTCGGCACAGATGGATGAGCGCGAAGCTTTCATTAACGGCGAGGTAACGGGACAACTGTTACTTCAACCACCGACTACTGATACCAATTAAGGCCAAGAGGAAATTCTGAGCAACTTAACTGGGACCCTTGCAGTCTTATGTCGGCCATAGATATGCTTTGTGTTGGAGATGCTGGGAAATAGACTGATTCAACTCCAAGAGTCTGCAAGCTTTTGAGCAGAATGAGAGAAGCTACAGAGAATGACGTAGCAGAATTGAAGGAAATGTTGGAGAAAATATTCCTGCGAAGTGTTAGATGCTATCGAGAATTCTGCTTAGGATGATATTGAGAACCTGGAGCAAGAGGAGGGCATTCCCGAAAAAGGAGTTTCTAAAGTTCTCTAAAAACCATACGATTATGGAGGTCATTTCGCATCAAGGATTCTAAAGAAACTTGCCCATGTGTACTGGCCGAGGATGGCTCGCGATGCAGTTGACTACTGTCTGGGATTTCTTCGATGCGCAACTTACAGCTCAGCGATAAGAACACAAACCATGTCGCGAGTATCTAACACAGAGTCCATGCAACGTGCCCGGGCTTCGAGAATCTGTTGAAGACTACATCGCCTACATTGGGTTCATCGCTGCTCACGTCTGGTACATCGTCACCCATATATACATCTGGTACATCATTACCTACGTCTGGTTCATCATTGGTCACATCTGGTACATCGTTACCCACATCTGCTACACTATCAGCGACGTTAGATCGTTACCGGGATAAAGCACAAGAAGCCTTCAACACATTCTCGAAGCCGAATTACTCGCTGCATGCTACAAGCGTACCCAGCACATACTCCGCCGCACACATGGGATGGAAGTCTTATGTGAGCTTATATAGTGCTATGTCTACGGCACAACAGAGCTTTGCAAACCAAGGCTCGATAAACCTAACCCCGCCTTATCCCCTTGAATGCCATACGCGACTTCCCCACCTTATTTTTGGTGAGGTCGCGAGTAGTTGGCAGTCAAGGGGATACCTTCGCAGATTATTTGCGCGCTGTGTCGGTTAACTATGATGAAGTGGGCGAAACAAATTGTGCTCATTTCAATGAAGCCTTTATTATTTGGCTGGTACGACGATGTATTTATGTAGCATACAATTATGGCGAGTCTACTCGCTTTAGGGCCTAGGCAATTGGGATTCTTCGCGCGCCTATCACCGAACGCTTCTCCTCGTAGCAAGAGGACTAACGATACCTTTCTGAAAAAGTATTCGGCCTAGCGATCAATTTACAAACGATCAAGCTTTATGCTCCAATGAAATCTAGAATCCACTCTGTTGGTAGGCCTCTAGGTTACTTTCACGACCCTCTACGCGCTTTCCCCTGCGCATCCGGCTCCTTGGATGCACCAACAGCCATCAAGAACGGCCAGCGGTTACAAAGATGGTGTCCACTCACCTAAGATACGAAAACAGAACTCACAACAAACTCGCAAAATTCCAATCGACTTTGTTCGAGAAATTCCGAGAAGAATCCCGGATCATTCTATATTGGTTCTTATGCTTAGTTAGTTCAATATACGCATTTCGTTCGTTACACTGTACTGTACATCATAGAAATCAAATCAAATCAAATCAAATCAATTTCTCGTTTATAATTACTTGTTGTGAATGAAGAACAACATTTTGGTCGCTATCTGTCCTCGTCTCTCGAGTGCCACTTCGAGCTTCAACTCAAGACTTCTCGATTTAAGAAGATGGTCTACCTAAGCAGGCGGCATTGGCCGTGGACATTGATTTGAAGTCTTAAATTTATATTTACCGCTCTCTGAATGTTAATCCTGTGGCTGCGCAGGCAGTGTGGCAGGTACTTCCACACAGTCTATCCCCAAGTCCTTCATGAAACTAAAATATTTGGGAAGTAGGATATTGACGGCTACACAGATATTCTTTTTCGCATTCTCCTGAAATGCTTTAATTTGACGACGGATGCGCTCCAGTCTTCTTGCTCGTGTATCTTAACCGGTCCAAGAGCAGGCTGGGTTGGGCTGCCTCAGTCTTGGGCGTGGGCGTGCCAAACGGTTTGGCAGTGCTCTCTTTGACTGTATTTGCGGTCAGCATCGTTGGGCTCCAGTCCTTAAGGTCGCGTCGCTGGTTGATCAGTTTCTCCATGGACAAAATGTACATAATAGACAGGTTGGCCCACTCATTTTCAATATGCCCCTCCCGCTGGTCCCAATATTGAGAAATTTTCCTTCCGACGACCGCATTCTGGTCGGATCACTTTGAAATCTCCTTGCACATCTGGTCGATGCGTCGGCAGCATTTGAAGGGACAAGACCGAGACTGGCTTGCTTTACGATAATAGCAACCGGCTGTTCCAACAGTTGAATCGGGTGCTGTGTAGAGATATAATCTTTCCCACCAGCGATTGCCGGTCCGTGTTTTTCTCATCTGTTGCCGGATTTGCACAATCTCACGGCAACTTTCAGGGAAACTATCCGATAGCGTGCTCAAGTGTCAAGTTAATGAACGATAGTCTTCGAAGTTGGGTCTCCTCCATCGTCAAACTGAAGGAGCACCTCACCAACAGTGCCTTTCTTCATCCCCGGCACTGCCATCCTATTAGCTGAACATATTCAAACACTCCCGTCCTTTTCACATCTCCACCCACTTCCACAGCAAATATGCCCCCTCCGCAACTCCCAGCTTCAGCTCCCCAGTCGCCCGTCGTCGAGAAACACATCCGTCATGCTTCCTCAGCAACGACTCTCCATCTCCCTGTCTCCCAACAGGACTCAAATGATACCGCCATTCGCGAGCTACCCTTAACCAAGGAAGATTTTGAGAGCGCCCTGGCGTTGAAGAAAGATACCGCTGATGTTTCCATGAATGGCCTTGAGACATCGGTTAGTACCGATCCAACGTTAACAGATGAGGAAGTGCAGGCTGTGGCTTATTTGTTGATGAAATGGGATGAACTGCGTGAGTTCTAGGCCTCATCTCACAGTTTCGTATGCAGTGTTGCTAATGAATCGCTAGCGGATTGGCGGAAGGATAATGAATATTTAATTACTGGATATCGGTATGGCGTCCAGATTCCCTTCATCCACACAAGACAACATCCTCACAGACTGACTGACCTATTGAATATAGACCCGAAACTAAATCTGTATGGCGGTCTATCCGAAGCGTCTTCAGACTCCACAATGAAACCTGTACGTTCAACCCCTCCCCCACATTTCTCTGCTCCTCACTGCCGACTCGACAACATGACTTACAAACAACCCCCTAGTCAACATCTACTCCCACCTCGTCGGCGCTCTTCTCTTCGCCCTCCTTCCCATCTACGTCTACTGCGAAGCAGTTCCCCGCATGGGCGGCGCCAAAGTCGCCGATCTGGTCGTCTTTGGGATATTTTTCTTCGGCGTGGCGTGTTGTTTTTTGTTGTCTTCGTTGTATGTCAGAAAACTCCTTCCTACCCTACCCTATCCTATATTTCCACTCTCTAATGTCAGGATGTTGATGCTAATGCTTGCTTGCTCGGACAGGTTTCATACCCTTGGCAATCATAGCGAGCATGTCGCGAAGATCTGGCTCGAGTTGGATTACACGGGCATTGTGGTGCTAATGTGGGCGAGTATGGTACCGACGATTTATCACGGGTTTGTGTGTGATCCGAAGTTGCAGAAGATTTATTGGTCGATGGTAAGGTCTCCCTTCATTTCCCCTCTCCAGCATAAGTTTCGCCCTCCATTCATTCCCCACCTATATCTCTTCTCCCAAAGTCTTACTTTCCCTCTTCCTCCCTCCCTCCTTCATCAACTAACATCCACAGATCACCCTCTTCGCATTCACTTGCATCGTCATCTCCCTGGTCCCCATTTTCCGCACTCCCACCTTCCGCGTCTATCGCACACTCATGTACGCTGGTCTCGGTCTCTCCGCTCTCGTCTTCATCATTCACAGTATCGTGATCTATGGATGGCACTTGCAGTATCACCGATTGAGTCTCGAGTGGATCGCAGCAGTGGCTGGATTGAATTTCATCGGCGCGCTGGCTTATAGCTTGAGGGTATGTTTTTTCATTTCCCTAATTATTTTGTTCCCCGGATTTATAACTCTATGGGAGGCACATTTCCCTTTCCCTTTCCTTATGTCTACCTTCCCTCATCCCCACCTCAAAGTCACCACCCCTTCATTACCACTCCCCAAAAAAAAAAAAAAAAAAAAAGTAAAATCCCCCTCACTAACCATCCTCTCTCCCCAAAAACAGATCCCCGAAAAGTGGTACCCAGGTAAATTCGACATCTACGGCAACAGCCACCACATCCTGCACACCATGGTAGTGTTTGCCGCGCTAGCGCATTTCGCCGGCTTGGTCGACAGTTTTGATTACTTGCATGATATGGTGGATGAATGTCCTGCTTGAAGGGGGGATATATTTTGAGAAGGATGAAATTTCTGTGGAGGGGAAATGGGATAGATATAGACAGATAATGTGATGCACAAAAATGATACCCCTGAGAGGAGCGAAGGTTTTCTCAGAATGAGGACTTTATTCCTCTCCCCATCCCCGACACATGAGGAGAGAGATAGGTTAATGACTTGTTTACTTGTATCAGCGGATTTGGAAGCAAGAACAGGCGTTTTTTCTTTCTTTTTTTTTTTTTTGGATGTGTTTTTCTTAAAATTGCAAGGGCAGTTGCATTGTACTGTATGTGTATGTATGTATTGGTTACGAGTACAAAATCGAGTAGTTCTAGCTAGTCTTACAATCACGACCGCAATCACAGTACATAGATACAATTCTCAGCCGTGCGTGCACCTCTAGGAACTTCACCAAGCAAGCAAACCTCTAATCACTACAGTCTTCTAATTGCGCGTCCTTGTACTGCACCCAAGTCGAACCATCACAGTATAAGCACGATGATGTATGTATATATATATACATACAGTACAGTACATCTCCCCTCGTTTCCCCAACCGTGCCGCTTGCTACATACACACCACACACCACACGCCACACGTCACACACCTACACCACCCACCAGCATGCATCAGGGGTACATCGTTTTATACGAGCTGCATTCTATGGAAAGGGAGGAGTGGTGCGGTACTGTATGGATGGTGGCTATGGTAGCTACAGTATGCTATGGTACTGTATCGTTGCAATGCCACTGTGACTGTTGCATTGCATTTGCATACTGTACGGGAATTAAACAGCTGCCGGGCGGAGGGGTGGTTAAATGCCGAGCCGTTTGGTCGTGTGCCAAGATTTTCTTCCCCCCGATACTGGAGATTGATTGAATTGATTGATTGATTGATTGATTTCTATGATATGAGCAGGAGTGATCTGGAATGCGAGATGTCTTGGGATATAGGATAATTATTGTATGAGTAAGGATGGTACGGTACATCCGAGGAAGAATACTTACTGTACGGCAATTGTGGCTCTCGGGATATTTCTTTTTCCGGGTTCCGAGGGTTTGTGGGGTTGGGTTGATAATTCAGGAGGGACGGGAGGTTTACTTTCCGGCTGTGGCTATGGGATTGCAAGATTGTATTTGTTCACTCCTCATATTGGCTGCTGTTTTCCACCACTCCTGCTTCCCCTACGACTTCTTCCCCTCACTTTTTCCACCAATCGAAATCGGTTTTTGGACGCGCAGCAAACGCCATTGATATCCTCCATCTTGTGACGAACGAACCCCTTAACCATGGTTCGGTACTAAGAGGTACGGTTTGATTCGGTCTAAATGGTTGTTAGAGTTTTAGTAGATCATGCTTGAATCATATAAGGAGGGTGCGAGGCCCGCATATTGGAGAAATGGGGGATGAATGGGGTGGAAATCGGAGTGAGTTGGTATGGGTGAGGATAGGATATGTTGAGGGGGAGTGGACGTCGGTGAGGGGAGGTTGTTGAATTGCCTAAGAGAACTGAAAGTTGGTTCTTTGGTGCTTGGTCTTTTGTTCACGATTTATTTGCTTATTTTATCTGCCATTTCTCTGCCATTTCTCTGCCATTTCTCTGCTATCTACTCTGCTATCTACTCTGCTATCTACTCTGCTATCTACTCTGCTATCTACTCTGCTATTTCTTTGCTATCTTCTCTGCTATTTCCTGCCATCTATAGTGTTACTTCATATATCAACTACTGCTATCTATTTATCTTCGCTTCTCATCTATCTATCATGCATTTAGTGGTGCTTAGAAATGGTCCCGAATTCGCTGTGCGGAAGGTACGATTGTGGGATGCTTCAGTACCAATCAGAGCTTCCCAAACCTAATCGGATTGAACGTACGAAGTCGTTTCCCATCCCGCAATCCTCATGTGGGCTGAAATTTGAATAATCTGAACCACGTCCATGTCTGCTGTTTTGCTGGTGGATCTATGTCTATCTCTTGTCCTGTAGTGCAATAGTTCTGCGGTGAAATGTACGCGTATGGACGTTACTGCCTGTTTTGGCAGGAATGTGCAGAACAGAACAGGCACGAACCACTGTCAAATTGGTACATTGGTTTAGTTGTAATAAAAGTCTCAGAAAATAATACATTCCGATGTCCATCTCACTGCTCCTATCCCTTTGGCTTTTCGTCCTTCCCGTATATTGATGCTTTGCCGTCTATCCTACCGCGCTGGATGTCTTTCTCATCAACCTCAACGTGCAGCATGCAGTCATTCCATAGTACCATGATGGCTCGCCTCAACTGTCTCCACTGAAATCCGTTGTACAATTAACAACGTCATGTCTCTAATCCATACACTGTGCGATATCTCTTACGCCTGGCTGCCACTGTCGTTCTCTTCCCCCTTCTCGGTATTTAACCTGCATTTTTGGATCACCAAAATCTCGCCTGTCACTCAACCTCTCTACATGCTCGCGAAGTTTCTTGTTTTTTTAATGATCGATTAAGGCACACCCATTCAAAAACCTCAGGTGATCTTTCGCGACCACCGATCCTTATCTACGGTTCGAAATATTGCTGACCTATGCTCAATTTTACCCTGATTCGCATTACCGCCGATGGTATTTGTAGCTTACCAGAGCATCATGCCAACGATTCAGTGCCGAGATGCCGTGCAATCTATCATTCAGTGCCGAGATGCCGTGCAATCCATCTTTGTCAGCGAACTTTCATGGTTCGATCAGGTATTATAAGCCCCTAAGAAAGTGTGATGTTATCGTCAACACCTTTTCAGGACAAGCGAATGTGTTAGGGGGGAATTGAATCCTTCGATCTGTGAATCAACGACCTTTTCACTGCTCAACCATACTTTCATAGCCATGTATCTACACTTGATGTCGCACTTGGGGCTTCTGATCCATCTAAGTATGGATTTGGCTTCAGAAGTCGTCAACGCACCTGTCTAGCTGATTTCTCACAAATATAACTATGTTGCTTATGCCCAAAATTTCTGTTCCTTTCCTCACCGGAATTCTGGAATTTCATTGGAGACCTCTGCTTACAGCTCAATTTCGATTATTCGACTTTCGACTCTAAAACGACGATCTTCAACCCTTCTCAAACTTCTTTTTGTCTATTCAGCCTTTTCGAACGCCTCGGCCTTCAAAATGATTGGATTTTCACCCGTCTCCGCTGTGGTTGAGTTCCACGAGGACTGCTGTCCTGGAGAAGTGTCCCTTGCACGACGCGAAACGATCGTTTTCAATTACCACGAAAACAAGAGGGCTCTTCGCGACGAGCGTCTTGGGAGGAAGAAGGAGAAGAAGGAAAAAGAAGGACCGACCAAGCATGAGAGGGTCGTTCATCGATATACCACTGTGCCTTTTGACACTTTGGTCGATGACCATCACGAGGCCCTCAAATGCGTGGATAAGTTTAGACGTCAGCTGGCGATGGGTCATGAGGCTGTTTCTAACGCACAGCCTGAAGATCCTAGACGCAGCTTACTCCTCGACTATATGGAGGAGATTAACGAACGTCTGGCGACTGCGGAATCCGATGTACACCGAGCTGAAACCTTAGTTTCTCGTGGAGCAGCTGTACAACTCGCCCCGGCCGACCATCTTGCGGTCCTTCTGGACAAAATATCACTTTAATCGGGATTCGATCATGACGACCCGAGGACATTACCAAGTCAACACAAACGAACCAAACCGAGAACACCCCCCGAGGAGATTTTGCACTCCACCAAAAAAAAAACAAGCCCAGTTGTAACCCAGGAATTTCCACGTCCGGATTTCTGGTCTTCAATCTCACAACCCCGACATTCTGGCAACCTTTCCTGTGGGACTCCTGAGTTAGCATGAGTTCCTGGAAAACCAAAAAAACCAAAAAAAAAAAAAAAAAAATCTCATTGAAGTCCTTTTGAGCTCAATCTCGAGAACAAAGATCACTGTCAACCCAGCGTCAATTGAAGATAGCGATGGATCATTGGCTTTGATTAGGCAACTGAGTAGCACTGGAATGAGCCTCAGTATAAATTCAAAACCACCTGCATTACTTTACCGTTCTCAACGGCATGCCACACACCGCGCAACACACGCAGTTGGGGGGACGCCCTCGACTGTGTTGTGGTTTCCTCCATTCTGCCCGATTTCGATCTGTAAGCCAGATAATTTTCCCGCTCCCAATGCTGGATTATTTGGATCCCACACCAAAGGACTCACCGGATTTCCCACGTCAGGGACATCCAGATTTGCGGCCGCATATCACGAGTTCCTGGTTAGTCTGCTTGCAGCTTTCCAGACCCCGCTCACGCGCAAACCCGGTTCGTTTGACCAACCCTTTCCAAATTGAAGTGATACTTCATTGGAAACTGCTACCGATTTACTTTCGAAAGATTGTACTTCATCGCAACCCCGTTCTTTCCTGCCCCGCTTTCTACGATAGATCGCACTGGTCTGGAAATCAGGAACACTTTCAACCCCCCATTACCGTTCGAGGATAAACCGTGGAGCGATTCGACTCTTTGAGTACTGACCGGCCACAACCCAACAACCACCACAATCTTGGTTCTCCATCCGGAGATCAATGCAAAACCAGAAAAAACCTATCACTCGAACGACGAAAATCTTGGTACCCCATTCCTTCATCAAGGAGCAACCCTGCGCGTTCGCTTTTCAGCTCGTAGCAGGGACCCCAGCTTTCCGTCCAAAAGCTTAAAAAACCCTCTCAAATGTCCAATTGAGTTACCTGGATCAAAAGCTTGCACAGGTGTCAAAATCAAGCACAAAAAAACCATTCCTCCATACTTGCCACGTCCGGCCAGTCACTGGAACGAATACCCCCAAAAAAACTCAACAACTATTCCTCTATACTTGTCACGTCCGACCAGTCACTGGAACGAATACACCTCACCACGTCCGGCGAGAAGATTCCCATAGCTTATTCCACGATTCGCTCGGAATTCAAACAGTCATCTTCAGCAATGTCGACGACGACAATCGAATCGATTCGAAGATCATTCCAATGGAAGCAACCGTTCTACTCACGAAAGCCGCGAAGAACACCAAATAATCTCAACCCTCAGAGAAATCCAGTTGCTTGCTACGATAGCTTGAAGCAGGAAACGCGGAAATTGGAACAGACACATGATCGCCCAAAACAAAAAACGACAAGCTCACGAGAAACTCCAACACGACCCCAGCTAGCCAACGATGCCAGGTTAGAGCCTTTTCTCGATTCCCAAACGTACCTCATGAAACAGTTCCAGCTTGCCTTATCTTCCATCGAAGACTGGATTTCCAAGCGGATCAAATTCCAACACTCGCATTTCAAAGCTTTGTTGATGAACATCCCTCAAATCACTTTCCATCGGTCGAATTGTCAATGTTCGTAAACCCGTAAAAGTGTCGTGATGGTCGTTTGGAAGTCATCCTGATCAGATGAAGTGTCTGGATCCTCTTGCTTCGCTTTTTAGCCAGCATTTGAGATTAAAACTGTCACTTGAAAAATGGCAGGGCAAACAGATGCCATGTTGTGGTGACAACTTCAAATACACACATGCATGTCAAAAGAAACCGGCCGGATTTGCTCACACGAAGAGCACGAACGATATTATTCCTCGATTCGAATTCCTCACCTCACAAAAGGCTCCCTCAATTACCAGTCAAGAAAGCCTCGACAGCAAATCATTCAGCATTGGAAAAACAGCCAACCACGGATTCACGGATTCCAAAAAAAAAAAAAAAAAATAATAATAATAATAAAAAATTGGGTGTCAGGTATCTGTATCCACAAATCCAGATACTTGAAGAGCGGGGGAAACTTTGGACCTGATATGGTCAGCGGTGTGTTTGCTTGACACTCGTAAGTATTTTATCTTTCCTTATTTCACTTCACCTCATGTAGCTAACAGTTCATAGGTGATTGTCATTCATTCATTCAAAAAGGTGTCAGGTATCTGTATCTGCAAATCCAGATACTTGAAGAGCGGGGGAAACTTTGGACCTGATATGGTCAGCGGTGTGTTTGCTTGACACTCGTAAGTATTTTATCTTTCCTTATTTCACTTCACCTCATGTAGCTAACAATTCATAGGTGATTGTCATTCATTCGTTCATTCAAAAAGGTGTCAAGTTTTCCCAATTATAGATACGGAAAACTTGAAGAGCGTGGGATAATTTTTGAAGGGCACAAACTTCCTTGTGTCAGCGGGTAGATTTTCTTGAAGAGGTATATAAACTTTTATTTTTTCCACATTCTACTTTAATCAATCTAAAAATTTAAACAGCTCATGTCAAATTCTGGATTCAACATCATATCAGAGGACAGGTGAAGGGTTGGTGGAGGTCGCGCGGTGGATTAATTGGGGCTTTTTGTGCCTGTGGTGTCTTGGAGGGAAAAACGTAAGTCCAACATAGCATTGTCACTGTCACGATGAACAAACAATATACTCACACTGAAGCAGTACTTTTTTCGATAAGAGATTACAATTCTTTCTCTCGATATTCTGGTTAGGTTGGGCGGATATTGGATTTTTTTTCCCTTTCTTTTTCGGTAGAGATTATGACATCTAGGAAACATTTTCTCTTGCTACATTATTGTTCTAAATGAATATCGTCTTCCTGCTTTCGTTTTGTGACTAAACTGTGACTGAATATAAGTTAAATAATCTTCACATCACCAATCACCAATATCCATTTTCTGATTCTCTCCTGCCGATTTCTGCGTAACATTAGTTATTTATTATATTCTTCTTTTCCTCATCGACTTCTCATTTCATGCAAAAATCCTCAACCATATATACACATCACCAAAACACAATCAGTATAACCTCAACCCTACCTCACACTTTCCTTTTAGTACCTTCCCAGCTACTACCCATCATCAATCCATGAAAGTCTGTTCATTTTTCTATTCATATTTCCAACTTCTTATCGATTCTTGTTACTTAGATCTCCATTCTGGATACTACCGGGTCACACAGAGTATTCGTTGATTTGAGCCCGATTCTTCTAACCGAGTAGGAGGGAGATCTAAGAAAGCTATCTATACATCCAAGCTCTGCTGCGTTGGAGAGAATTCCCGTAAAGGGCAATAAGTTACCGTAGTTAGGAATTACTCCTTCCTGTAGCCGTACAGGATTAATTCATATTATCTATCCGACAATTCTCTTATTCTTATTTACTTATGTCAGGACACTAACTAAGATGTGAGTAATGAACGTATCGATGATTGATTTCGCGAGTCGAAGACTGGCTGTCTGAATGGGGAGATTTTGGAGGGAGACCTTTTTTTTTTTTCGTGATGGAATAGTCGGTTGATTTGTTTATAACCTTAGATCACAATGCAAGATACGTAAGATCCTCGCTTATGGTCAAGGGGGCGGGGCTGGGCTCTCTCGCTCGTTCTAGCGTAGATGAAGTATAGCGGCATTGTTCGTTTTGCAGATATTTGATGAGTAATACTTATTTATCCTCGTGCTCATCGAATGGGATTTGGATTAAGAGTTAGGTGAAATTTATATCAAAGATATTGATTACAGCTGTAATTTACACTGCTTAGTTCCTCTCCTTTATTTATATTGCGTAGTCTGAGTGTATTGATGAATACATAGTTAACTCACTGAATAACTATGACACTGGAGATTCTATAGATATATCTATTTATTATTCTTTTAGACCGATCAGAATTTCCTTGATTTTCATGACTACCATAACTATTTAATAACTTAGACCACTAAACTAAATCAAAGAAAACAACAGATATTTCATTCCTCGAACATCGCATATCGATTCGGTTCATATGTATGTGAACATTTATCTTTGTCCTCATTCGGCCATGGTGAAGAGGGGTATGGTATGTAGTATGTACATTTATCTTGCGATTGATTGATTGATCTGTTGTTTCGCACTGCTTTCGTATGTAGTCGTGCGTTGTGCTGGTGTATTGTTTGAATAAGAGGAAAAGGAGCCGGTGGGGGTAGGGGGTGGAATGATACGAAGAAAGGAGAAGATAGAAGTTGAACGGGCGGGCGGGTAGGCGAAGGATCGATCTGAAATAATGCTCGAGGATGGATGGGTATCGACGATATGCGCAGAATACATGACATCTACCGGCGCGCATCGCAGGACAAGTGATCGATTGAGAAACGGATAGTATCGCCAAGCTGCATCATATCATGTTAGTACCATTCTATTTTCAACTCACCAACTCATCAACTCACCAGCCCATCTACTCACCTACTCATCCATCATTACACCTTCACGCTCTTTCAAAACATCAAGCCCTCAACCAACTTCTCCATACCCTTAACCCACTCTTCCATTCCTATCATCTCCTCTCTCATCTCCCTCAATACCCTACCCACTTCCTCAACCGCCTTCTTAATCCTCTTTCTCGATTCCCGTAGCACTCTATCTTCATGCTTTTCCTCTTGATCTCCTAGCATCTTCTGCGTGTTACCCTCACTCTCTCCCGCCCCAAGAACATTCATCTCCTCCCTTACAACTCCTAATACACCCTCCCATTTCCCATCGTGCATCATCGCATGGACGCAGTGTCTAAATCCAGACATTGATTGTGCCTTCGCATCCCCACCTCCCTCTACTTCCCCCTCTCTCTCCTCAATTTTCATCTGCCCGTCTTTCTCCATCTTTCCCTCCTCCCTCCCCTCAACCCAATCCTCCACCCACCAAACCTCTTCCACCAAATCCCATAACTTCCCCGTAACATTAAACCTCCAATCCCCCATTCTCTCCTGATGCTGTGCCAGACGTGTAATAACTGATTGTTTAAGCGTTAGGAGTTCTGCTGCTGTGGTGTGTTTCATGCCCTTCCTTTCGTCTTTTTCTCTCAAGTTCTCGTACATCTCCCCTGCTGACACTAAAGAAGGGAAAGAAGGAGAGGAGGAGGCAGAAGTAGAATAAACTTCTCGCTCTCCAGTACCATATCCCAAAAAATCCGTATCAAACCACACCTTCCTCTCAATACCAAAACACACCAACAAGCAGAGCGATAGCACAAGCAACACAAATAAACCGATATCTCGGCGCTTGAATCCTCTTCCTCTTACTCTCCCTAGACCAGCACCAGCACCAGCACCAGCACCAGTACCCAACCCCAATTTCTCCACCCCTGGATTCGCATCGCAATGAGCAACGCCACGTAGCAAACCAGCTTGTATTTGTGCGGCGGTCATGGGGACGAGAGGAGGACTGTAACCGTTGGGTTCGCGAATGAGAAGGGGGGACTTGGGGTTGTAGGGAGGGAGGGGAGGAAGGGAGGTGAAGTCATGGTGGGGCATTGACTTGAAGCTGTCGGATTCGGGGTTGTGGCTGTGGATGCGTTTGGAGTTGGAGCTGTGGTGGGGGTTTGAGTCTTGGTGGGGGATAGAGTCGGAGCCGTGGTTAAATTCGCCATTCGAGTCATGGCTGGGGATGAGGTCGGAGCCATGGTTGGGTATTGAGCCGGAGCTGTGGTTGGTGATGGAGGACATAGTGATGAATGGTGAGTTGGTTGGTTTTCTGCTTGCTAGGTTGCGCGTTATGCATTCGGAGATTCTTTGAGTTGAACCTGCTTGTTTATATCTGCTTTTGTCTGGTGGTGCTGGAGCGAGTAGAGAGGATGTTGGATTTGCACACGCAGAGTCAGAACGAAAGTAAAGATGCGATATATCGTACTGTATGTATCGAGCAAACGCCTCAAACCCTGCAATTAAATTAAAATGCAAGGAAGGGTTTCCTTTTCGTATTGAGGAGACAAGGGAAGTAAGGCAGGCCGAAGCAAAAAGAAATGTTGAGAAATCCAATTCACTTTGTCTAGGTATTGCTGAAATTAAATTTGGGCAATAAAAGTGATAATAGAATAAATTTGGAGCTGCAAAGTAAAATGAAGGTGGCAAAGTATTGAGTGAATAGATCCTATTTAGTTGATGATGAAGCTCTGGCGTTTTACAGCAGGTATCGCCAGTCAAGGCACTTGTGTGTAGGAAAAAAAATTATTATTATACTCTATATGTCTTGTATATATAGAATCATTTTCTTTGTGGGATAGATTTCCCATTCCCAACTCCAGCAACCAGGGTATCAATAAAAAAGACCAACCAGATATTCAAAAGAAAGTATCCAACTTCACCTCTCTCCATCTCTCCCTTTCAGTATGCCACCATCTATCTTTTCCTTTTGAGCCTTTCCCAAGTCTTGCATCCAAATCACTGTTCCAACTTCCAGTACATCCATCATGCATATTCTTTTCGTCGCCCCTCTCTAAAAGTGATTCAATACCGATAATAGACTCATCACTACCATCCAGATCCGGCTTCAGATTATAAACCACTTTGCTTTCCATTTTCCCAATGAATGTTCCCACTTTGAATCTTTGAACACATTGTCCTTCTTGATCCCATATGAGAATGTCGAATTGAGGCTTAGTTCCGTTCTCGATCCGGAGTTGTGCCAATTGTCGCGCAGCTGCTAAACTCATCATTTCATGCTTTCCAGTTTCCATCAAGATATCGTAAGGTAGAGATGAAGAAGACGCATTGGAAGTCTTCATCAAGCTATCACGATTGCTTTGACGGGAAAACATCGATCTGGTTGGAGAAGGCAAATTAGGCATAGTCGACGATCGGTTTGGACCAGTGAGGCCCATTTGTCGATACTTGTCTCCAGGCAATTCTATCCGTGCTTTAGGCTTGCAAAGCTTTTGTATCGAGCCGTTGAAGTCAGTTGGTGCACGAATGGAGCGCAGAGAAGGGAACCCGGAGAAAGCAATCGATTTGACAAGAATATCCGAAGCTTTATCGTCATCTGGATTCGTGATCTCCCAATGAAGCTTTTCTAGTGTCTTTGATGCAAGATAAGGATGTAAGAATATCTCACTTCGGTTCTCGAGTAGGAGCGAAGGGCCTTGAGATATGGTGAATGATTTCAAACTTTTTAGGCGTGAAAGCAGACGAGCAAGAACAGAGAGCGATCGAAGTGGTAATGATATCAGCGACATTGAGACCAATGTAGAAGAATTGGGTAATGCAGCATAAGCAGATAAGCCATTGGATGTTATTCCTGGAAGAGAATCAAGCCGAAGATTCTTGAGCGGAGGTAAAGATACTAAATTCTCGTCATTGAAAGATGTAGGCGGAAAGCATGATATATACAGATTCTGAAGTGATGGGAGTTGTCGGATTATTCTGGTAAAGAGGCTTGAGTCAATCATTCCACCTGGATTGCAATGAAGGGCAAGCGTCTGTAAGTGAGGCCAGTTTGAGTGAAGGTTGAGGAAATTGGTATATTGTTCGGGATGTAGAGGGCCAGGCACGAAAACAGAGGTATCAGATTCCTCCGTAACACTATAACGTTGTTGGCGTTGGTTTGGACTAGGTTCGATATACCAGACGTTCTCGACAAGCTTCCGGCGCGTCGTCAGGGCATGAAAATAATGATTGAATTCGTGGTCATATATTTGGTAAAATCCGGGGAAACGTTCTAAATTCGGGCATGCCATTAATATCGAAGCCACCAGGTCCAGATATTCCTCCTGTTCCTGCTTTGTTTTGGCTGCTTCCGGTATCGATGGTACTTTCAAGACCTTGACGTATTTCGCAAGATCCGGTCGACTTCGAAGGGTCCTTCTTAGAAGTCTGAGTCTCGTTCCATATTTTATCTTGAACTTTTTCTTCGTGTGGTTGGTAGAGTCGCTTCCAACCAGTTGAATATCCTCGTAAAGTACGACTTGTGCGGCATTCCACCATTTCTTGCTGCTCAATCCAAGGTTATGCAAATCTCTCATGTAACAAGTTGCACAACTCAAGCTGCCATCATTCAGATGTAGATTCCTAAGTTCTCGCAGAATCACCAGAAGTACTTCTTGGGGAAGCTTTCGAAAACCATCACCCCGAAAATCGTGCGACACAAAATGCGTCCAGGTTTTTGGTTCTTGTCGTAGTCTTTGCGGGGCCAGTAGAGTCGTTGGCACAGGTGGTCTGCCCTCTGTCTCCAGTTCATATCGATTGTACATGGGCACAACAGGGTCCGTGTAAGATCGTCTGCTCGCCCAACCACTTGCACCATGAATTGATTTTCTTGCTTGTGAGCGAGGTGATTCGCCATGTGCCCAAGAAGCTATATCATTGGCTAGGCTTGTAACATCATCGACCGAAGAACTGGTGCTCAGTGGACTTCGAGATTTGGATTCGTAGGCTGACGCGCTTCCAGACGAGGCTGGACGAGCGGTTCGTCGCGGAGACTGCATTTCCCATGTAATCCCTTCCCAAATTATAAGATCGTGATGAGGACGTCTAAATGGTGTAATTGTAGGATATGACAGTGACGATGTATGATTGGCGTGAGCTTGTGCAGCTTGGATGAATTGATTTCTAAAACTTTGTTCCCGATGTTGTCTCGACCTTCTCAACGCTTCTCGATCCTGTCGAAATTTAGAGCTAATGAGTCCGTAGGATTCCGGCTCCTTCTGCAAATGAGCGTGTGTCGAGATTGATTTCGAATAGGTAGAGAACAGGGTAGAGGCTGAGGTTGAGGTAGAGGTGGAGGATGAGGAGGAGGAGGAGGAAGAAGAAGAGAAGGCGGGAAAAATGTCGGTTCTAAAGGAGAGGAATACATCGCGTCAGCCAGAACCGATCTCTCTCTCAATTAAATCACGCAGAGCGAAGAAGGCGACGCCAATATCCCAGTTCTTTTTTCCGTTTTGGTATTCCCTAACACAGGTCTACGCCATACAAAGTACTGATCGCGCGCCTAGGGACGACAGAGCGCAAAAGTAAGATTAGGGTGGAGCATTCGATACAAGGAGCTTATCCCAGAAGTGCCCGTAGCGTGAGGAAGGGTGGAGGGGTGTAATGGTGGAAGGGTGTACGGCTTCTTGTGCCTCTCAATCTACTTCGCATCCTCCTTCCGACGAACACTCCTATTTTAAGGCACGCACGGCACAGTACGAAGTACGAAATACGTGTGGGTTGCTGCTCCATCGTTTTGGATAGTGGCCGGCGCGAAATCTGCTAAGAACAAGAACAAGAACGAACAAAAACGTAGAAATCCATCTTCTTCAACTTCGTAGAACACGCACAGTCGCCCCAGAACAAAAGGAAGGGCACATACTTCGTTTCCTGGACACTGATTCTCGGAGCTGGTGGAACAATTGCTTCGTTATGGTGGTTCATGCATGTGTCCAACGAAGAACGCAAACGTCGCTGCATGGTTGGCTGGGGCTCGTGTCGCGGCGTTTTGGTGTCTCAAACACAACAAAATAGAAAAAGCAAGGGGACCATATATTGACCTGCTCGCACGACCACTTATTGGAAATTGGAAATCTGGGGATAGCATCGAACCCCGTATTTGCATTGTGGGATTATCCCGTATATATGCTCTCTTCATAACTACAAAAGTAACTAACTCACTTATTCAGCTTCCTATCGACATCATTCACGCACGTCAAAGTTAATGCTAAGGAGGATGCACAAGTGTCCGCGTGGTTGACTCTCTCGCCTCATTCAGCATGAAGCTGGATTCACCTGAGATGGGATTTTTTGTCTCATGATTCGAAGGATTTCCGACGTGGGAAGCATCTCTGTGATCATTGGAGAAGAAGATTTACTCCGAGCCAGCAGCCTACCACCACCTTTATATTAGCCTTCCATGTCCTCGCAGCATACTGTGGCTTCAGGATACCACCATCTCAGACAGTCGAATCATCTCAAACAATCAAATCATCTCAAACACTCAAATCGTCTCAAACAATCGCAATACCTCGGGCACCCGTGCAAGCCGTGCAAGCCGTGCATTACTCGGGCCGGAAGATAATGTGCCAATCATAAAACCAGCACGTACGGTTGAAGAAGGTACAGGTGCCCGCCACAAATGCATTGCCAGGGGCCGTGATGCACTTCTGTGGAGATCTGCGCACCATACGACAGTCGATCATCCCCCCCCCTCCCCCCCAAATAATACGCCATCTTTCCTTCATTCATGCTTCTTGATTTTTAAGTTCTCGAGAAAGCGACGCGATCCATCAGGCACCATATAATAGAATAAATGCGAAGCCGAAAGCAAGTTTTCAGCCCTCTTTTAGAACGCCATCAGCCGCCCAACCGCCCCAAGGATCGATGTGCAATATCTGTGAGGAGTTGGCGTAAACATTTCGCTCTGGCCTTTTTTCTGGTGATTATGAGATACTGTACTGTCGCTCTTCGACAGCGTCGCCGTTGGCCTGCTTCTTGACCTCATTATCGTTTTTCTACTTAAAACGTAAGTGACTTGTGATATGCAAGTTGGTCTCATTCCAAATGTATGATTATTGCTTTGATATGACGATTGTACTGTTGTCAATAACCAGACCCAGTATCAGATACTTGGTCACCGGTACCACGATGCAAGGTTAGTTTTATTTCGAGCGAATGACTAATTATAGTGCGGGTGTTTGGACGGTATCACGCTTGGCTCTTTGCCAAGTAATGAGAGTACAACAGGGGTGACCGGCGAGCGGCTGAAATACATCACCGCTCCTTTTCTATCTAAAACACATTTCTACCCCACCACGAAGTACATGATGAAAATAAACCAAGATGTCTGCCCAACCACCATCATGTATTATCCTCGGCGATGCTGACCTCTATGGTCTCGGAGTCCGTCTCGCCGTTTATGCCCAAGCACTAACCTACCTCTGCGCAACCACGTACTCGCACTCCCCCCGCATGATCCTCGAAATCCCATGTGTGCTGCTCAACGTCTCCATCAACGGCGTCCTCATTCTCCGCGCCTTCCAACACCGGCTGCGCCCCTTCGATACCATGATGGCTCTCTTCACGGCGGGCACGCTAATGGTCGTTGCCCCAGTTGAGGAAGACGCTTTGTGGGAGAGCAGGGAGAAGACGATTGCAGGGAGGATTTTCATGTGGCTGCAGTCGGTTTGTTGGGCTCTTCAGTTGGGGTTTGGGACTTGGGCGGTGATGAATGATTTGAAGGTGGATGTCGATTCTAACGTAGAAGATTGTCCGGTTTGGATTTATGTGTTCTCTAAGCAGAAGAACTCCGGGTGGGCAATGAATGTTTGGAAGGGGTATTATGGCTTTAGTGTGATGTTTCTTAGCTTGCGATGGATATGGAGACGAAAGATCGTAAGAGATATAGTCAGAATATTTTGGCTATGGCTTCTTCAATTGTGGAACTATGTATTTGGCTCCAATTCGAAAACACCTCTAGCGAAGCAATTTTCAAAGCCCATAGAACTGATCAAAATTCCTCCGATCGCCCAACCCCCGCCGGTCCGCTATCCGCATGATCCTCAAACAAACCAAATAAGCACCACCCCAGGGAAAGAACAGATAAGGAACTTGAACAAGACTCCTACTTGGCAACTACCAGCAAAGCCATCTACGATTAACTCTCGCCCAGAAATTAGCGTTCTGCTCAGCGTCCTCTTTTGGATGATCTTCTTCAACGTCTTGGGCGGTGAGTTTATGATACATTGGAACCAGGTCCAGGGAGTCAACTCGTTGGGTTCATCGGGACAGATTCTATCTCTACTTGGGGGAACTTTCACTTTGGCACAGTTTATCTGGACTATTAGTGGACTTTAATTGGGTTCGGGTGGTTGATGTGGGTGTAAGGAGTTGAAAATCCGTTTCTTTTTGGGGGGGGGGAAGTATAGATGGGTAGAATACCGCTAACACTTTGTTAATTGATATTAGTAGTCTAATGTCTACTTTATTTAACTTATTAAATTCACATATTTATCCAAAGCAGTAATATATATACGTCTCTTTCGATGTTAATCCTATATTATATTAAACATGAATTTGAATAATGTTTTATCTTTATAACCTGTGGGCTGTTCGCCCTAGAGCACTGCTGGGAAAGCCTCAAGACTTCGGAACAGTATTATGAAGAACGAACCTCGGTTTGATATGGTAAAGGTTTTCAAGCCAACATCGCTGACTGCGTCTCAGTTCAACACGAAATAGACAGATTCACTTCCAGATGCATGCCAATTCATTGACTGACTAAACGTCAGTGGCAGACCAAGTACTCTTATCACCATCTGTTTCCATCCTCATCTCGACGCTCCAATCATCTGGAGCACCATGGGATGGATGGCTCACGCCGTACACGTCTTTGAGGCTATATGAGATGTCGCAAAAGCACCGCCGTATTCATCGCAAGAAAAGTGGATCTCAGCCAGACGTTCGTCAATCGGCATGGTTGTAGCGGTGGTCAGGTTGAAGTCGTAGGTAATCTTACTTTGAGATATCTACGGGAGCTCGAGAATTTGCTGGAACTGGCCAGTAAAATAATATAAGAAATTGTTATATAACTGAATTGAAAATATTTCATATATAATTAAAGAAAGACGAGACTAAAACTATTTAGCAAATCTGATTAGTCTATTAAAAATAATAGTAATACAACTTATTATATATAAAGTGACTTTGTTAATAATTGATTTAAGTCTTCTAATTAATATATAATAACAATACTCTTTTCATTGTAAATGAAGGTGAGAGTAGGTAGTATGTAGTAATGAGTTATTCTCTTCAACTTATTAGTTTGTAAGTGCTTTTATATCTACCTTCGCAACAACCCTCTTCTGAAACTCACTAGCAAAATCATCTCTTAGTAAATGATCTTCTAAATCTCTACTCAAACACGTTACAACAGCCTCCTGGTAAGAAGATCCCATTCGGTGGCCCAATCGCGTCTCGGCGTAACGTAGGAAAGTCTCTCTGATCAAATTTCCTGGCACGCCTTCCGTGGGACAGACCCCGTTGAATTGCGCATCGACGATGTCGTCGTGGATTTCCTTGGCCGTTTGCCAGAGACCTATCTCTAGAAGTACGACACCCAGAGAGTAGATGTCATGTATTTTCGTGAAACTAACGGTTGGAGGACCATATCTCTGAGGATGTCGATATACATCGTATTCGATATCGAGAGCGCGTGCTAATAGACGTGTACCGGCAGCCACGGGCCGAGACATTTCAAAGTCAGTCAAAAATGGGCTGCCGAACATGAACTCGCTATCTTCCTTGTTCGAGAAAAACTTGATAGCATGAGCTCTGATGCTCTTGTGTAGCCAGTCATCGGAATGAAATGCCCCAATAGACCGTGCTACGAGCCGTGCAACCAAAAAACGCTGCTTCAGGTCTAGTTTGAAAGAGGCCTCATCACCCTCATTCAGAATGAGATCGTGCAGGCTCTTGGGTGGCTTCTCGCTAGCTTCGTCTGGATAGTCAAAGAGAAAAGCGCATTTGACTCGAGATAGATCCCACGCATAAGCATTCAATCGTAGTGTTCCGAATTTGTAGTTTCCTGCAGTTCGCAGAAGTTGCGCAAGTTGAGGCGCGTAAGTTTCTCTCATTACACTTGAAATTTTCTCATCAGAACCTTGGGTCACAGCTATACCGCTTGTTTTTTCCTCGACAAGGATCCTTGGGTTCTTAATCAATGATTCGGCGCTCTCCCACGATATTGAAATCTCTGCTTTACGTTAGCGAGATTCCCTTCCTCAGGCAAGGGTATTAAATCACCATCAACGACCTTCTCCGGTTTCTTACTCAAATTCGACAATGCGATATGACCCGCAAACACACTACTGCTGTTTCCGCCTCCTAGTTGTAGACGATCCTGAAGTGTCTGGTCCGCGGTAATACCGAAGCCACGAAGGAGCAACCCAAGCGAGCCTTCAAGGTCGTCATTCCATTCCCTGAATTTCTTAAGTATATCTCTTACTTCTCCTTCGTGAAGAGCCACTGAACTCCTGGGGGCAGGCTTGTCAAAGGGGACCTCTCTTTGGGGCCTTTATTTGATTTGGAAGTTCCTAAACTGATATTGAAGAAAGACCATCCTTTCCGATTCCCTTTCTGGTTCGGCTTTCCCTCTTGTACGACTTTATTAACGTCAGTCGGCTTCGTCTCGAGAGAATCTGTATCTTCCATCTGAGCTGATGGCTTTGGAGCGTCGGGGGTCTGTTTTGTTTGACCATTGTTGTCTTTGGTTGCTGCAAGCCTTGTGTATTCAGCGAGGATCTTTTGCAGCTCTGCTAATTGTTTCTGGGCAATCTGGAGATAGTCCTGCAGGTCATTAGTCGATGAACCCCCTCCCCACCGGAAAGGAACTATTTCTTACCGGCTTGACAGACTCGAGAAAGTTTATGTTCGGTTCCGTTCTATCACCACCACCTAATATCTTGGAATATTCGCTCAATCGAAGGATTTGAAAGTCAAATTGAGTCGTCAGGCTAGACTGTTCGGTTCGGAAGTGCTTGATAGTGTGGATCGTGTCTCGAATGAATATTGCTGTGCTATACACGTCTTTAAATGCCGCAATAACGCCGAAGGCAGTCGAGATAGGCTCCATCTTGTTTGCTAGATCCGTTTTGTATTTTCTCGAGTTATTGTATATAAGAGTTCAGATCAAGAGAAGATATATATTCTAGTCTATAGACAAACATTTGAGATTCACAAATAGACTTAATCTATTGACTAATAAACAAGTTTATAAACTGATTGTAATAGATTGATCAATAGGGAATCGTGAAGAATTTACTAAGAAATCGGATACAGAACATAGAGTTTATTCTGGGTCCAAACTAATTGTTGTCTATCTTATAAGCCTAACTGATTCTCTTTAATACCTAATTGTTTACACTTTACTGGGGTAGTTATTTCTGATTACCCCGCTTTCCTTAGTCGGCCTGGGTTATCCCTAGCCAAGTTCTGTGATTGAACTTATGATACTGATCAATTAATCGTCGGCGTTTACGGAAGAGTCACGCGAACGCCGACGACTAGGTTTTTAGCTAATCTAATTTATCAGTTAATAGATCTAATAATTACTACTATATTTATATAAAACAATATTAATTTATATGATAATTAATCCAGTAGTATAAATTTTCTGTTACTTACTTTTTCTTTAATATTTTTTATTTATTTTATTATTATTTTTCAAAATTGATGTCTTTTTAATAATTATACTTCTTAACAATATGTATCTTTTTATATAGTATCGTGACATATCAGATACCTTTTCAGCTCTTGAGGAATTGCTGAGTTGGCATCACCTGCATTGTGGCGCTCTTCTCAGTCACTCAGAGGTTGTAGAACCTAATAATTCTCCACTCATGCAACCCAAAGTTAGTATTACTTGCATTGTGGCGTCTCTTTCAGCTACGCAGAAGTTGCAGAACCCAATAATTCCACACGTATACAATGTAACCTAAATTCGAACTGCCGAGTAGTGAGTGAGCGGGGTTCTCACTATACTCGGTGTATTATTGCCATTTCACGATGTTTGCTCGTTTCTAAATGTACTACATTCTCTGGAGTTATGCTTACCCAAGAGCTGTTCTCTGCTTCCATAACTCTGTAGCTGCTGCAGTCAAGCTTGACAATGTCATCAGCATCCAGTGGAAAGAGATACGATCGTACAAGAAATCGTAAAAAAAAAGGTCAGCGATGGAAACAGCCTTCACCTCCAGCCTCACGACTCTGGAAAGTCCTCAACGAGCGCAGCAACGACCATACGGCAGTTCTGGAACGTTTAATAAAGACATTGGAGGATTGCGAGGTCCCTGGGCCTCAACTCTTCCGCCTTGAAAGTGAATTCTCAACACCTCTCGGGGAGGGAGGTGATGGAAATGTTCGCTGTGTCAACGAGAAGAGTGCAGATCTGTTCCGGAAGGACAAAAGAATTAGGGCGAGGTGGCGATTCGACCTGATTGCCATCAAGCAACACCAGAGGTCGACAGATATTCGGCAGATACCAAGTAGACGTACACGCTTGCAACCTGGAGTACCTCCGGAGCCTGATCGACGGACACTTGCTGACCGCTTCCGCGCAGCAGAGTGTGAAGTTCTGGCCTTATCTCCAGAAATATTTCGAGGCCACCCCAACATTGTTCAATTGAAAGGATGGGGTCTCTGTCTCGACACCATCGAGCAAAAAGGGAGTACCTGCTGCGGTCCTCTCCAAATGCCGCTCCTCATCCTCGAGCGCGCACCGATGAATTTCACCCAATTTTTGCAAAGAAGTTTCTCAGGTAGAACACGTGAACAAGATCCAGAAAGCGGAGGCTTAAACCAGCCAGAATGGCATCACGGGGCAGAGTTTAGGAGGAAAGAGTCTTTCTGGAGCCATCTGGCTAATTGGATAGGCGTCGGAGAAGATCAGTACGAGACTGTGCGACTCCTCTGCATTGACGTCGGACACGGCCTACAGGCACTTCACGACAACAAGTTTACTCACGGAGATCTTAAGCCAGACAACATTTTGATATTCCGCAAAGGTCCGAAGTGGACGGCCAAGCTGTGTGATTTTGGGTGTGCACGAGGCCAAGAAAACAAAAATTCAGTTATTGAAACGGATAAAAACACAGATCAGAATACAGATATATTCAAAGATATCACAACGCCTGCAAAACCACGTTCTGAACCGCATGCGAAAGAAAGCTATCGCGGTACAGATGGATGGCTGCCACCAATGTCTGAGGCTGATGATACGCATGACTATGAAGGTCTTCGTAGGTGTGATATCTATGTTTATGGTCTGGTTGTGTGGAGCGCATTTTATTTAAGAGGTGAACCTCCAGAGCATCCAAACATTGAAAATGCAAAGCAGATCAGCGAAATGTTTCGTGAACGTTGGAAGTGGTTTCCAGGGAGCCGCCAATGGCTGACGGACAAGATTGATGCAGTATTTGAGGGCACTCTAGAAGACAAAGAAAGAAGAACAACTGCACCCTGGCAGAATTTATACACCAGCCATACCAAGGCCACAAGATATTTGGTGAACTCCCACATCTCAACCCCCCAGGCGCCCCGGTCAGATAACAGACTTACAAAGTTTTCAATCTCCACAGAAGCAAATTCGATAGTAACAAGTCACTTGCCAGTTCAACCTCCCTTGACATTGGATATGAAATCAGAGTATGTGAGAAGAGAATGGTGGACAGGTAATAGCGTGACAGATGCGATTGTTCCTGATGAAAGCTCGAAGGCACCTACAAGAAATCTTACGGAAAGCACAGCCTCCAGTCAAATATTAAAATCTACGCAACATAAAACTTCGCGTGGACCTGAAAGTTATTCAGGAGATAACCCAGAGGATGACTCAGAAGACAGAATATCCAATTTCGTTTCGTCAGCACCACTAGCTTTAGACGACAACTTATTTAGCAACGATTTGTTTCAAGGCCAAAAGCGCCGCGGAGATGTGCATATTTTATATCAAGAATTTTTGATGAATCTATCAATTTGGCCTGAAGAGGGGAGCCCTACAAATCTTTACTGTCTGGCTCGTTTTCGCAGTCGAATACCACTGGAATGGTGGATCAAGTCAGAACCCAAAGAGAATATCGTTGAGCGAGCCCTTCAAGTTTACCCTGCTGTGGACATTTGTACTCTTGCATGGCTGTGTAATGGACCCATTGGTGGGCTAGAAGTGAGAATTCTCTCCGGAAACAACGATACCTGGAAGATTATTGCATCCAGCGACTTCTTGAATGAATCACAGAGATTAGAACGGTTCTTGCTTCTCCTACAGTTCGGAGTTCGTGTTGAGCAACATCTAGACACTGGGTCGGGAGGACTTAATAGGACTATTCTAACGCAATACATTCGAAATTGCAGACCAGCAACGTATCCTGTCATTATCAAGGAAATTTGTCGACGAATCAACCGAATTCTTAATATGGAGCGTACTGCAACAAGTACTAAGGATTATTTGACTATCAATGCAGCAAAAGATCTAGGACGGATCAACAACACACTCCCTGATCTGTGGAATCAGTTTATTAACCAGTCGACGGACGTTGGGGCCAGCGAAAATGCTCACGAGCGGATACCTCTTATTCAAAATAGCCCATTACTTCCAGGTTGGAAGAAGCACACTATATCCCAGGGGAAGGGGGCAACAACAGAGTGGTATGAAGACGAATATACCCACTCAATCACTCTAAAGGAACCCAAAATCAGTCTCATAGGCCTTCGCCAGGTGAAGATTGGCTTTCTGGATCCCAAAATGGGGAGCTCATGCTACCTTGATCTTGCACCTTACATGATGCCGGGAATGGACATACAGTCAGATAGGGGCCTTGACGGGGATGCAACAGACCGTTTTCCTTACTATGACGATGATTGGTTTGCTCATGAATGGAGAACTATACCACCGCACAAGGATGTCCTCAAAGACCTGAGAGAGATCACTTCTTTCACCATTCGAATCCCTGAGCTTGGCATCTGGGACTTTCTAGTGGGAGCTGTTGAGTGGGGCATTGAGGGTTTGAGAATTATCTTCAGTCTACTTTGGGTGGTCATCAAAATCTTGTTGGTCTTACTAGCCATTATTAGTTGCGTTTTGTTATTCGTTGGCTTGGTATGGGTACTCATGCCCGCACTTCTTCTTGCTGGCAACGTTCTGTTTATCTTCACCATCTTGATGGTATGTTTTTTATGGACGGCATACGATAGTAGTGGACACCGAGATGATGATAGAGCACACGCATTTCTTTTCATATCTATTACTATTTCGGTTGCTGCAGGTATCGCTATGCTTATCTGGGAGATTCGAAACCCATGCCCTGGTAGCAGCGACAAGGGAACTTGGAAAAATGGAGACGAATGTGTCGTTTGTCCAGAGTTTATTTGGAATTATCTTGGTTGTACACCTTTGAAAGATAGAAAAAGTAGTGGGTGATAGTCATGGAGTAATATCTTGAGATTAATGGACTAAATTCTATCATTCAGGATTTGGTATCTCTTGTAATTACTCTGTAATTTTCAAATGAAAAATCACAATGTATCTGTTGGAATGTATGACTTCAGAATACACCCCTACAGGCTTAATTGACCGGCTTAAGGCTAGGCTAGTCGCACAGGGCTTTAGCTAGGTCCCAGGAGATAATTTATTAGAGACCTTCAGCCCTACAGTTAGGCAAGAGAGCCTAAGGGTATTGCTGGCCATAAGGGCATATGAGGACCTGGAGATTAAGCAGGTGGATGTAGTTAGTGCTTACCCAAGGGCTAAGCTACATGCAACTATATATGCTAAGGTGCCTCTTGGCCTAGAAGGATGCCCTGAAGGAATGGTACTGCGGCTAAAGACACCCTTATATGGGCTCAAGCAGTCAGGTAGGAAATGGTATATTGAAGCCTGTAGTGGACTCAAGAAGCTGGGCTTCCAGCCCTTGTACAGCGACCCAAGCGTATTCAGGAACCCTGAATCAGGAGTGCTAATAGGCCTATATGTCGATGATATGCTTATATTAGGACCTGTACTACAGGAGGTACAGGATGTAATTAAGGGTATTTCAGGCCTGGGGCAAATAAAGGACTTGGGAGATATAGGGGTAATTTTGGGCCTACAAGTGACCCGGAACAGGGAAGCAAGAACCCTGAAGCTGGCCCAGGGGGCCTATATTAAGGACTTAATTGTGAGGTTCAAGCTGGAGGCTGCAAAGCCTATAATTCTCCCTGTAGCTGATCGGAATGGCCTAACTAAGGGAGAGGACAATGAGCCCCAGGCTGATCAAGCGCTATACCAGAGGGCTATAGGGGGCTTGTTGTGGTATGCTAAGGGTACTAGGCCGGGGATTACTTATATATTGGGGCAGCTAAGCCAGCACTGTAGTGCGCCTAAGGTTAGGCACTGGAATGCGGCCCTTAGGGTACTCAGGTACTTAAATGGCACCCAAGGATACAGCTTGCAATATAGGCATATGGGTAGTCAGAAGCCTATGCTACAGAGGTATTGCGACGCTGGTTATACCGGGGATAAAACTGACAGACGGTCGGTTTCAGGGCATTTGTACCTATTATTAGGGGGGCCGGTTACCTGGAACTCGGTTAAGCAGCGCTGTGTAAGCCTGTCCACCACTGAAGCCGAGTACATAGCCCTATCCGAAGCCAGTAAGCAAGGTCAGTGGCTATGGGCCCTAATTAGGGAGGTGGATAGGTCCCAGTACCTAGGGGACCACCTGGAGGTGCCTATGCTCAGCGATAATCAAGGATGTATCGCTTTGGCTAAGGACCCCATAGCCCATGGCCGGACAAAGCATATAGAAGTCAGGTACCACTATATTAGGGACCTCATAGCCTACGGCAAGGCAAATATAGTGTATTGTCCTACTGAGGATATGCTAGCGGATGTACTGGCCAAGCCCCTGCCATTAGTGGCATTTAAGAGGTGTACCCAGGGGCTAATGAGCCTAGAATAAAGGTGCTAGGGGGCATCTACAGTAGTCAGGAAGGGGGCTGTTGGAATGTATGACTTTAGGATCGCAAGAGCCTATGGAATGTCTGACTTCAGGGTCGCAAGGGCCTATAGAATGTATGACTTTAGGATTGCGAAGTGGAATGTAGACTTCAGGATTGTAGGCTTGGAATGCGAGACCTGAAGGGCCTATAAATACAGCTAGTCCTTACTACTGTAGATAGCATGCAAGTCAACCAAAAGACAGTCGAATAAAGCATTATTTGCACCTATTGTTAAATCTATTGAAGTCTATAAACAGTACATTTAGTGTACTACCCGCTGAAGACCACCGCCACACCGCAAAAGTATCCCCTCGTGATTTTCAACTACGCTGGTGTAGTGCGAATTGAGTTATCGAAACCTTTAAAACACTGCAACTGGACTATGTTGAATATATATAGAATAGGAATAATTATAGATCTCTTTAATATCAGTGGTGTGGGTATAACGCACTTTATTAGCTCTTAATTGCTTTAAATAAAAGTAAGAACATAGGGTTACTTCCATGGACGTCTGCAATCAATCGTCAGCACAAGAGCCTAATAAAACTACTATTCTGACTATATATTGAGGGTACAGCGGGTTGGAATGACACGTAGAATAGTGCTTGTAGGCTCCGAAACGGACCTAAAAAGTATGGGTAACTTTGGCTTGATTCAACTGTTCTACTTATTATACAGTGGTAAAGGACATATATATAGTCATATGGGCCCTGCAGTTGTTGGTTCCCGGCCTACATATAAGCCTATTCCTAGAGGCAGTGCTCTCTCCTTCAGGCCCATTAGGCCACTGTTGACCTATTAGACCTCAGGACGAAATATTACACCTGAGTGCAATACCGACATCATAGTCTTGCCACGATACATAGTAGAATCTCAGTTTCAAAATCCATTAGCCATACTGCCTGATGTGTATCTCCAAGTTGAGGTTTCCCCAGAGCTTGTTGGTCGACGGGAGATAGGATCAACAACTTAGTAGGTAGTTTTTGCCATATTCAGCTAGTTGAAGAGACTGTAGACATGACATGTATGCTCGATTCTTGCAGCAGGAAACGAGGCCCCTATTAGAATATTCTAATAAGTTGAACGAGTATTAATCCTATCTTGATCTACCTGGGTTTTAGCTCTTGAAAATTTAGCTCTAGAGGATAGGCAACAGCTTGCTGGACTCGGGGACTCGTAAAACGCAACGGAGATAATAGCCTATTATGTAATAGCTTCTAGAAGCTGTTGGACTCAATATTAGTGCTGTTGGCACTATGTTACCTGCTTCCTATCGTACACAATCACTCACTTTACAAATTCTCCTATCGGTGTCCACTAATAGCGACCAAGCAATTGAATAGCTCATCCCTTTCTGGCAGTGCAGTAAACCTCCATGTCTTATCATTCAACCCATCAATCTCCACACTCCCCAATAGTTCTGTGCCACTTCCCCAATGAGCCGCCACCTCCGCAGCCTTGACCGAGAATGCCGTTGCTCGCTTCAATTGCTTGATATCTGCAAAAGGTATCTCAACAACTAGAGATGAGCTATTACCCTGCTCTTTGTGGCTGAAGAGTATAGAGTTATCTGTGATATAGAGCCAGCCCTTCTTTCCGTCATATCGAGCCCCATCCAATGGGGATAATTTAGGTTCAGCCACTGAAGACTGGGCGTCAAGATTGGATCACCGAAGATACCAAAGCCAATGGCAAAACCAATTCCTTTGTAGATCATGTAGTAGTTGACAAATAACGACATCAAAAACGCGGGTGCTAAGAGAGCGTTAATTCGAAGAAATGTCATCTTTTGGAATGGTGGAGTTGGTGAGATCGCGCTTTACCAGTTAGCCAAAGTCCTAGCACAAAAATCACGTCACTTACTTCGCAAAGCGCTCCCACTTATCGACAATCTCGCCTATAATATGAGGTGCGGTGTTGAGGATTGATTCGATTTGCTTTGGGTTAGCCTTCTTCCAAAGAATTTCTTCCATAGGTGTTTGAGTCAGATCTTTGTCGTTCCCAGTATGCCCAGGAGCGGATCCAACCGACTTCACAGATCTCGCAGCATTTCTGATAGGCTTTGGAATCTTGCCTTCTAAGGGATCCCCATCATTCTGTTCCTTCTCATGCATTCCGATTGCTCTTCCAGCCATGTGACGGACATTATTTACAAAATTAGCAACTTCTTCTTCAACAGCTTCACCCTGCTTTTCTGGTGCACCGGTGAGAGTATTGCTTGTTCCCAGTTGACCAGCTTGCGGTTTTTGGATTCCTCAAGTTCCCATATTTACCAGAGCTAGTGGAGCTGGGGGAAATAGAATGCCGCGAGCCTCTTTTGAGGAGGCTAGCGCAATCAGACTGCCAAGCACCAAAGGCATCAATAGATCAAAAGCCCATGCTGTAAAATATGCCTTGTATCGTGTGAGCAGTTGCCCGTAAAGACATCGGGATAAAACATACCGCACAAAAAACACCTGTTCAGCGAGTTTCCTTCCATGGCCGCAGTCTAGCAACTTGTTTCCCAAGGCTAGCGAATCCAAGTATTATCGATAAGTATATTCGCTGGAGGTGCAAAGTGATCTTGTCTGCGGCGTGTTTGTCCGACCAGGCATCTTCTAGATCAAATCCACGAGGATCTTTGAGATCGACTGCACGAACATCAAATACATCCTGATCGAATTAGAATGTTATCCATATGCTAATATTATTCTTACCTTATTGAATCTTCTTATCATCGAAAATAGTCTTCCATTTGGTAGACCACCGATCAATGGGTCGGGAATCTCAGTGGGAGGTCGGTGCCATCCAATATCTTCCTTACTCTCTCCATCTGTACACCTAGATTCAAACCAAATTTCAAATCACGACCAAAATCCTTGAAAAATGGCGGGCTTCTTATCTAGGTTCCACAACTCGAAATTCTACATCCTCCTTCAACAAATCCTCCGCACACTACAATTCCTATCGGCCCTCTCGTCTCTTATCATTTTCTCTATGCGCGTCCGAAAGATTCTTAAGTTCTATCGCAGTATTTCCCAGACAGATGGAGCCATTGAAGGCATCCTCGCTGCAGCTGTTTCTTACTCTTGCAATTATGGCCTTGACATTGTGTATGCGAAACGGCGGGCCGAAATTCCTTCGTTGGGTCCTAGTTGTGCTCGATATGGCGTTTGTGGGAGCTTTCATCGCCGTGGCTGTGTTGACGAGCCCGAAGGGTGGGAAGGCTGGACCTTGCTATGGCCATAGGAAGATGATTGCAGCGCAGAATAATTTTGCCACCGACCCAGGATGTCAATTGCCTTTGAGAACTTCCATCACGGCTATTTTTAGCACGTAAGTTAGATCTGGCACAGTTTTCGGGTTAATAGAAGTTGATGACGATCATAGTATTCTTCATTATTTGACTGCCGCGTTCCAGGATATTCGTCAGCATCACAGAAAGCACAAGGCTGTTAAGGAGGAATATCATAATAGGTATGTTACAACCTCATCTTGTAACTGATATCATAGTAATAATCATTTAAAGAAGGGACAATACCAACGGCAGAAACTCGGCCAATACCACCAACTATAACCAAAATCGTTCCGCTGTTTAAGAACTTGTCTGTTGCATCTCCGCTTGAAAGCTAGTTATTACGTGAAAGCGATGAGGACGGTGGGTTTTTGTTGCTGAACTTCAAAGTGGGGAACCGAGTTCTGTAAATGCGATCGCCGTTGTATTGAGATAATAATTAGTATTCAGAATTACTATTTGAGTTGAGCACGAAGCTTCATATACTAAGGAAATACATCTTGCTTATGTAGACCCTTATTCTCCTAGGAATCCTTATCTGATTCGCTAGCTCGCTAGGTCGCTACTTGACCTTTCGAGCTGTCGAGCCGGTGATCCTAATCATGTGATTCCTTCTGGGGTTCTACTACGGCTGATAAGCCATTGAGCCTAAGGTCCCCTGGCCATATGTCAAGTGTCGTAACATATCTCTATTTAATGACTATCTATATTAATGCTTGCATTTACCTTCTCTGCTAACTTTTCTATCGTCAAAGTTGGATGCAACAGATTTAGCAATGAAATATTAACTCCCAACGCTTGAAACAACCAATTTCTCACTTCAGCCGCAACCATACTATCAATTCCATATGAATTGATTGGTTTCGTAATATCGATGTCTTCAACAGCTACATATAGTGCTCTGGCAACACGCGCATGGATTCTCATAAGCAATGACTCTTGTACATTATCATCGTATATGTCAACTCTAGAGTCTGAAGCTGTAGAGGTAGAGGCAAGGTGTTGATATGCCCCCAGTAGAAAGGAAAATCGAGGGTCTTGATACCAAGTCATATCAACCACAGGATAGCGAGCGTTATTTAGGAGTAAGCCTGCGGGCTCTAGACCAGCAAGAAGATGGCCTTGCTCGAAAGATTCACTAGATTGGGACGTTCCTGAGAGGACAGAAGTTTCGCAGTATCGGAGGAATTCATCTTCGCTGTTGCCGTACATGCCCATTCGAAGAACATTTTGTTGCCATGCTAAATGATCGCTCACAATTCCTACATCAAGGATATGACCGAGTGTGAGTGATGTAGCTGGGAGGCCTAATTTTCGACGATGCACAGCAAATGCATCCATAAATGCACTGGAAGCCATGTAGTTTGCCTGGGATGCAGAGCCGATCATCTTTGTCCATGAGCTCCACATTACGAAGAAGTCGAGAGATATATTTTCTAGAACTTGGTGCAGGTTCATCGTTCCTTTGACTCGAGGTTCAAATGTGGTGTTAAAATCAGTTAGGGTCATAGAATGTAAGAATGAGTCCTACACGATGAAGTTAGGTCGAGATAAAAAAAGTATAGACAGAAAAAACCCCATACCTTTAAAGTTAATGCAGCTTGGATAACTCCTTTGATTGGAGCATTTGCAGCAGAAACAGCTGCCTGTACGTCACTTAGAGACGTTACGTCTCCTTGAATGACTTTAACATCAATCTTTAACGATCGAAGCCTGGCGACAAATTCTGCTGCTTCTGTATTTGATGCACCAGATCGAGATAAGAAGATAAAGCTACGAGCCCCTTGGGCTACCATCCATTTTGCAAAGCTTCTACCAAGTCCGCCTAAGCATCCAACCAAAAGATAAGAGGCATTGGGATGAAATTGAATCCTGTTGAAGTTGGGGTCACCCTATTGAACATTAGTTAACCACTAATTTTATTCGTTAAATAATGGAGAATTACCTTGTTCTTGAATGGCTCGTTTTCATCTACCGCCGACTTTGCAGTTATGCGCTCAACAATATCATCAGAACCTGATAGACCGGAGCTGGTGTCTTGAAGAGAAATAGATTCAATAGTGGGTGTTGGAAGTATAAGATTCAACTCTAGATTTTGAGCCCGAGTCATCAAACTATCGTAGTCAAAATCAGAATCTAAACATGCCTTCGAAAGGTGGTTCATCTTACCTATCAATGATGTCTGGTCGATTCTTACTGATTGATTCTAGATCAAAAGATGTGAATGTCGCATTTTTTTCTGCGAGATTATTTGCGAGCGCATCATTGTCGAGTTTTGTGTCCCGAGCCCCAAAAACCACAACACGACCAAGGAAGGCCAGATGACTAAATTGTTGGTGTAGGAAGCCATCTATTGTGTCGGAAATTATGAGATCAACACCTCTATCATATGTTGGCCTCATGGCCTCTTCTGCACCATACATATCTTTTGAAAATACCTGCAATCCGTGTGGAGGTTTTCCCACCAGCTCAAGGAATTTCAACCTTTGTTGATCAGATGCCATAACTACCAATGCCATTGCTCCAGTATGAATTGCAATTGTAGCGAGCATCAAAGTAATGGGTAAGCTGGTGACACTAATGAGGATAGACTCGCCTCTTTTCAGGCTGCCAGCATCGAATAACCCATAAACCGCTGTACAAGCAGCCAATGGTGCAGCTGCAATTTGAAAAAATGAACCCGAATTTTCAAACTTTCTGCAGAAAATGGCCTTTGTTCGGACAATCTTGCTAAATTTTCCAAAGTATAGACCATAAACTTCGTCACAGGGTTGAAAACTTGTCGTATTCGAACCTACCGCCGTGACCACACCAGAGAAGCCGTTGCCAAATTGGCTAGAAATTGAGCCGAGAGTCTTCCTGGATATAATTTCACTTGGCTTAACTGGTCTGATCTCCACTTCGATCGAGTCGTCATCCAAAGGATGATTAATGTCTGAATCAGGGTCAATTATGTCGGCTAATATATCCTCGGAATTTTTTGATGGTGGTGCATCGCCATTCGCCATCGATCGACCCAATACTTCCGTAGTTTCATTCAATACGCTATCGTCTACCAGACGACTGATGTGGATCACACCATTTTTAGACCTGTACTCAAAGTCATCACCAGGCAGAAACTTCGTAGCTCTTTCCTCTAAGAGAATCAATTTCCTGAACTGCTCTTGCTCACCAGCAACATCATATATTTCCAAATCCACTGTAAGGAACCGAGAGCTTTTATTCTCCGTGTGTATTGCGCACACCAAGCCACTAATAATCGCATATCTAGGATCCCCGCCACCAAGTAAATTTCCTCTTGTAACCCACAGCACGGATCCCGAATTAATTGCAATTTCCTGGAAACCAGTCCATTCACATTCTGTGATGGTGAGGAACAATGGGTCGTCGATCTCTACAAGAGATACTACGCGTTTTCCGTGCAAGCTACCGCGTTTGACTTGTGATAGTGGGATGAGGTCTGCCCCGTAGCCGGATGATTGCAAGTGAGCGTAGAAGTTGGACACGAATGGAGAAGGAGTATCGCGGTAAATAATTGAGACGGTATCGATAGGAAGGTTAATGGAAGGAGAGCATGAATCTACAGCAGTCGCTACAATGACAGTTGCTAACTTGTCCTGTGAGAAATGATCGAGATCAACGTCCAGTCTAAATCCACACCTTGGAAGCACGTCATTCCACATATCTCTTGTGAGAAAAGGGCCTTCGGTTCGTGGAAATTCTGGATCATGATCGCCTTTCCATACATCAGAAAAAGTTCCTAGAATCATCATCCAAAACATTGTAGGCTGAATGATCTCAAATAATACTAGTTTCCCACCAGGTTTAAGGAGACCTCTAATATTGATGAGTGTATTTCGAATATTCGCTGTGGCATGCACCACATTCGAAGCAATCACAAGATCATGGCTGGTTTCAAATCCTTGTTTGCTTGCTGGTATCTGCATGTCGAACACAGCGTATTCGACTCCTGCATATTCTTTGAAGTTTTCTTGAGCTTTGGCTAGAAATGAAGGTGTGATATCCGTAAAGGTATAGGATTTATAGCCTCGGTATGATTTGTTTCCCCGTAAGCTGCAGAGGACCTCGCGTGTAGCACTCCCTGTCCCTCCACCAACTTCAAAGACACTTATTCGAGGGCTCTTGTGCGATAGTAATACAACGATATCTTTCAAGGCGAGATTTCCGTTGTGGAACAAAGTCATGAATTCATAAATATCGTTTAGATAATTGTTTTGAACTGCAGCCTGAATGCCAGTGATTTCACCAGCGAATATACTGGGCAAGCTGTTAAACATATGAGACATTAGGCGAGTTTCCGGTCCGTAAGATTCCAGTAGCGTAGTAGACAGTGTTTTCATTACAATATCCCGTTCAGATATCGAAGATTTCAGCGCTTTGAGTCCTCCCGGAATAAGCCCCCGTCTCATCAGACTTACTTTCTCTGTCATCCAGTTTAAGTATCTTTGTAGGTTCGGTACTTGTGAGCCTTGAAGAAATATTTTATGGTGCGTTGTATAGAACTGAGCAATTTGGTACATTGCCAATTGCTCAAGGGCCGATAATTGTGGTTCTACAGAAGAAGAGGTGGGCAGAGTTTGAGTTTGGGTCGGGTATAACTTAATAAGATCGGATTTTGTAAGATCAAAATCTGGCCGCCAAGCAACTCTGGTGAATGGAAGTGCATCTGTGGGGCGATGCATAGGGTTGATATCCTTTGCTTTTACACAATGCAGTCCACTGATTCTTAGGATTTTATCCGTGTCGGCTGAGTCCATCAGAAGGACATCAGAATTAAAGCCATTTTCATAAGGTACTGAATGCGCAGAAATGCGAGCTGAATCGCTTTCAGTAGCAGAAGAAGAAATGATAATCTTCTTGAATGAAATGGGAAGGAGCGCAACTGTGCAATCGCTCGTACGTCCTCGGTGAGCTGCAACAACAGCGAGCTGAATTGCGCCATCAAGTGAGGTAGGATGAATCACGTACTTAGATTCATGCTGATTACTGTCTCTTGTTGGTTTCAGTCGAAGGATGGCCTCAGCTTCTCGTGCTTTGTTGGTCGTGGTGATATCAGACATACACTGAAAGGTGGGGCCGTAATTGAGCCCAATCTGAGCAAATGTATCATACCATCTAGATGCAAGTATTGGCTTGGCTGAACTCGAGCTAACAACAGCATTCGCTTGAAATGCTAGATAGATGGTGGAGAGTTAGCTTAGCTCTATATGAGATAGATGAATAATACGCTATACCTTTGGGTTGCAAATAGAAACCTGTAAGACCATGAGAGTGCTCAGTGAAAATATCGCCGTCCTTTGTTGCGGTGACCGAGGTGATTGTGAACTCATACAAAGATTGATGGAATTTATGGCTGTCAATTCTTGAACGACGCAGGCTAAACAAAATCTCCACACCGCGGCTGTCGTCCGGAATAATCAAGGCGGCTGTGATGTATACCTTTTGGCATTCCAGAGTAGTGATTTTAGATCGTGGGATGCCCGTTAACTCCGCCATTTGTAGTGTTGCCTCGAGAGCCATTGATATATGTCCTGCTGCAGGGAATACGGTATCGCTTCCTAGCTACACACTTCATGAGATATATTTTTAGTTAAACGAGGAGTTTAGAATTCACCTTGTGATCTTTTAGCCAATAAATATCTTTCTGTCTCAACACATTTCTCCAGAGTGGCTCGTTAGCATTTCCTCCAGGTGAACGAGAGCCGAGTAAGTCATGGCGAGGATGGGATCTTAGTCTCCATTCTCGTGCATACCGATTCTCGAAATACAGGGGTTCACCATATTGCCATTTATATTTTGGCAGATTGGCAATGGTACGTCCCGTTCTGACGTAGGATATGGTCTCTGAATCGCCGCCTAGAATGGAAACAGAGTTCACCTGCTTATAATCGATGTCATAGCCGTGTGAGAATAAAAGACCAGCCGTGTTTAACAATGCTAACGTGTCGTCACTGGACCTGATAAGCGTGGGTATGTACTTTGGAAATTTGGTTTTCGGAAGAGATGTGCGAATTTGTCGGATCGGTCCTTGAAGTGCGCTATGGGGTCCCACCTCTAGGATAAGATCAATGCTACTAGATTCGATCATCGCAACCAACGCCTGGCTGAATAATACGGGGGATTCCAGGTTCCTTCGCCAGTACCCTGCATCAAGGCGTTCTTTATAGCAATTACCACTTACAGAGGAGAAAAATTCGGTGTATGGTAGGAAGGAGGTAGTGAGGTTTGATGGAAGAGTTTCCAATATCTTCAATAATTCATCTTCGTATGTCGCTCCTAATTGCAGCATATGCCGAGAGTGGTAAGCATTACCACCAGTTTCTAGCACTCTTGCAAATATATTTTGTGCATGCAAGGCTTCTTTCAGGATCAAGATGCTTTCGCGATCGCCACTCAAGGTGGTGCTTTCAGGTGAATTATGACATGCAGTGACGATGGATGAATAGTGCTTGAGAAATGGCGCAATAGTTTCAGCTCCCATACCTACTGCTAGCATAGCGCCGTCCTGTTTATTGCGAGATACTGCTCTTCCTCGAGCATAAGCTATAATAATTGCTTCAGCAGCTGTGATTATGCCTGCCGCATATGCGGCTGCAATTTCACCTACGTCTCGTTAGACTGTGAATTTAGGAAAGAATAAATGCCTTAAACCTACCTGATGAATGACCTAAACTTGCTGTTGATTTTATGTTCCATGATGTTAATAAATCAACCAGTGCTATTTGTACAGCAGTCACCAGAGGTTGTGATAGAGCTGCATCATAAACTTGACTAGACTCAGTCGGAGCACGTAAAGATCCTCCACATGATTAGCAGAAGTATTCCCTTCCCATTAAGCTTATACATACCTTCAATATTCCAATCTGGAGCATTATCGACTATCTTTAAAACCTTGTCCATATAACGAATCGATCTGAGGTAAACAGGGAAACTATCCATCAGATCCTTTCCCATCTGAGGCCATTGCGCACCCTGACCTACATTGTATCAACAACCAGGCTCCATATAAAAAAACTTAGTTCGTAGCTTACCAGTGAAGATAAAACCAATTCGAGAATTCTGGGAAGTGGAAGCTTTTGAGACGATTAGATTTTCCACATTAAGACTTTTCGTCATCACATGGTAGTTGCTTGCAACGATGAATGATCGAGTTAAAAATAATGACCGCCGGCAGCCCAGTGTAAAGGCCAAATCGAGAATATCCCATCGATCTACTTGAGTAGAAAGAGCTGCAATATTGGCCCTTAAAGTTTTCTCATTATGAGCAGAGAATGGGAGTAGGAAGTAACGCTTTTTCGTACTCGCTGTGTAGATTCCTTTTGCGAGATTATGAGTAGAATCACTGAAATCATCAGGAATACTGCTCAAGCCATTCTTAAGCTCGTTTTGAAGACTTTCTCCCTTAACCGGTACAGGACTGTTCGATTTCTCACTCGCTTTCACGTTGTAAAGTTCATTTAGAACAATATCTGAATGCCCGTTTGAGAGACCATTCGACACACCATTCTTGAGCTCATTCAACTGTGGTTGAGAAGCGGAGCTGCCATGGCCATTAACCATAGAAGGAATTTTTCTATACAAGGTGTCATCTGCAGCCTCAAGAATGGTGTGTGCATTTGCGCCACCATAACCGAATGAGTTGACACTGGCTCGCCGAATAGAGAATTTGGGCCAAGGAGTGCTCTCTTGTACGATACTCAATCGTCCTCCTCGCAAATCCACTAGTTGCATCTCAATTTTGAATCCTCATTGGGAAAGATAAAACATACCATTAGGGTTAAGAGTCTGAAGCTCTCGGATTGGTGGTATGATGCCTGCTTCCAGAGATAAGACTGTCTTCATGATACCAATTATACCGCTCACCGCTTCACAGTGGCCCAGATTAGACTTGACCTATAGATCAAGGTTAGAATGCAGGAAGCAGAAACATAAGACTGATATGATGCTTACAGATCCAATTAGTAATGGGTACTCAGGTGTTCTGTTTGGCCCAAAAACGCGACCAACTGCCTCAACCTCAAGCGGGTCACCAACGGGAGTACCAGTTCCATGGCACTCGAAATATGATGTCAAGGAGGGGTCAATGTTCCCTGCTCGTTCGTAAGCTCTTCTAATTGCCCATTCTTGACCATCCGGATCTGGATGGGTGATTCCTCCTGTTCTTCCATTTCTACTCAGAAGTGTTAGGACGATCATATATTAGGATGGTAGCGCTTACGCATTCACAGCGGTTGCTCTAATCACAGCTCTAATCGGGTCATTATCTTTTGCGGCTTCTTCCAAGCTTTTGATGTAGAGAACACCTACCCCATCCGCCCTGGCGTATCCATCAGCAGAGATATCAAAAGTATGACACTTTGAAGTTTTCGAAACAGCTCTGAGGGCGGATGAGAAAATCTGACATTCAGGCGTAAGAATAAGATTCGAGCCCCCAACAACAGCGCTAGTACATTCTCCTGATTGAATAGCTGAGCATGCAAGATGCAAGGCATACATGGAACTAGAACAAGCAGTATCGAGTGTGAGGCTCGGACCCTGAAGATTGAAGAGATAGCTGATCCTGTTGCTCAACAACGCTATTCCTCCGCCCGTAGTTCCATATGGCTCAGGGTATTCTGTATCACGATATTGCATGAGCTGGTGGTCGAAATTAAAATTACCAATAAAACAACCTGTCTTCGAGCCAGAGAGTTTTGAAAGTGGGACACCGCTTGACTCGAACGCTTCATACACGGTTTCTATAAGCTTGCGCTGTGCAGGATCCAAAGAACGAGCTTCTTGAGGGCTTATTCCGAACATGGTATGATCGAAGTTACGCGGGTCGCCCTTCAGGAAACATCCACCACGCGTATAGAAAGAACCTGGACGTTCAGCATCAGGATGAAACCAGCTATCGATGTTGAGTCGTGAGGGTGGGAAGTCTGAGTAGGCATCGCCTTTCTTTTGCAGAAAATCCCATAATGCTTCTGGAGTCTCAATATCTTCGTTACCAGATGCCTCTCCAGGCAGCCGACAGCCTTTTCTAATCAGTTTACTGCTTAATAGTCAAGTGAATGTAACATACCCATTCCGATGATAGCGATAGGTTTGGCCATTTTCAGTGTTTCCCCAGAACAAGCGGCCATTTCTTTGGCATATTCAACTATCTGCTAGCACGAGAGGATGGATTGAAGTGAATGATATAAATATTAGGGCATTGCTCAGACATCATCGCAAGGTAGCCAGCCGTACTAAAGCCCGGGATGAGTACATCTCACAGGTACGGAGAGATGAGAATGCCTATCCATTCTCTCGGCACTGTTTTCTCACCCAATTGCAGGCTTGCGCATGACGATACCCTTGAACGAGGCTACAGTGTCTGTCAATAATGTGTCAAACAGTAATGTATAATTCCGCATGAGAGGTCGTTCCTCGGCCATGATCATGACCACTGCGGGAAATGGTGAGGTACAAAACCGGCCACCGCCTTCTCGGCAGATAAAAAAACTTTGAAGGACTTGTAAGCCTAATCCCCCTGCTGTTGCAGAATGCCACCCAGATTTCTGTATTTACCGCATTTGACTTATTATTTTACGACTTTGAAACTCTGAGGTTACATATAATATGCCCTGCAAACCACAAAAGGTTCGGATCTGACATACTGGTAAGCGCTGATGCGGCGAGGAAATCCTGAGGTGTGTCCGCACCTGTATATCAATGGACTGGGACAGACATAAACCGGACTTAAATAATGCAACTATAGGTTCAGCTCATGTCTTGGTTAAGCATAAATGCGGCGTACATTGTAAGTTACAACAATCGCAACCTAGTAGATTATCCTCTTAAAGTGCCAAACACTCGCAGGATCGGCAAACAGGGGTAACCTTATTTTGGCTAATCAGATCCCCAGGACTCTCTGGATCTTACATTTTTCTACTTTAATATTACATACCTGATCCAGCCAGGTCCCCTAGTATGTACTAAAGTATTTTACCTTCTCTAAAGAGCAGCAGCAATTTAGCCTCCGAGCAGACCAGAGAGCCTAAAGCGATCTGCGACGGCTCATATAATTCAGAACTTGTCTACAGAATACTTTCTTTTTCTTGTTGAACATCTATATTTATGCCACTCCACAAACTCTAAGTTAGTTGTTCTAGACGAATTAAGAATGCCTTCGGTGTCGCCCTCTACTAATACTGATGGTCAAGATTTAATTCCTAGTGTTATCGCTGCATCTACAGCTTCCATTGTGCTCTCTGGACTATTCTTTTTAGGCCGGGTCGCTTCGAGAAAGATCAAACATTTATCGCTGGGTGCTTCGGACTATGTCTTATTATATGGACTTCTATGTTGTTGGGCATTCGGTGCGATTGACATCTACTGTCAGTTCATCGGCACTTTCAGGGTTTCCTCTCATGCTTGCAGTCACTGACGATAATAGTGACAAAAATCGGCCTTGGCCAGCACTTGGAGTATGTGGCGAAGAAGGACCCATCACTCTCGCAAGTGAAGCTTATTCTAAAAGTATGTACAGCAGTTGTCACTAATTACGAAAAGCTCTAATGTATCGCATAGTTATTCATTGTCTTAGAAGTGTTCTACGACACGGGCCTGATGGCCATCAAGATATCGATCCTCCTCTTCTATCGCTCGATCTTTCCGGGGGATAAGTTCCGCCTTGCAACAAATATTCTCATGGGAATCGTGACAGCATGGGTATTGGGTAACCTATTGCCTTCGATTTTTTCCTGTCGCCCTATCAACGGTTATTGGGATATCGATATGCAACCGCCGCCTATTTGTATCGATAAAACGGCTCTATACGTCAGCGGCGCGACCATTAACATTCTAACAGACGTTGCTATTCTTGTTCTTCCGGTGACCAATGTCCTACACCTGCAATTGAACAGAAAATCCAAATTCGCAGTTATATTGTTGTTTCTTCTTGGGGGACTGTAAGTTCATGCTATTCCTCACGTTTCCTGATTCATACTGATCAAAAAAGTGTCTGTGTGGTAAGCATTTACCGGTTTGTTGTGCTATTCAGAGCAAAGAGCCCAGATATCACTTGTAAGTTCAAGCTCGGATTCTTTTTCTCCCTTCTAATTATTTCTAGATGAGTTCGCTGGTATCGTGAACTGGAGCGTCGCCGAACTTGCTACTGCCGTTGCCAGCGCAAGTCTGCCGACTATGCGTCCGCTTATACGAGTCTTAATCCCGCGAGCTCTGAGCACCACCCGTGGTAGAAACACTGGTGGTTTGACGGATGGCATCAGTAGGAGGACAGAATTACCAGGATCGAAGTTCGAGCGTTTACCAGAGCAGTCACGAACTTACGTTGAATCATACCCAGATGCCGATTTGGAAGATGGATTAGGGAAGAGCAATACATCTGGTCAAATCATGATCACGAAGGGGTTTAAACTCACAACCTTTGACAGGAATCCATCTCCGATCTCTCAGTCGTAGATCTGCTAACAACGCCACAGCCAAAAGGCATCCCGATGTATGATAATAATAATTCTCTGGAAGAATGTCTAGAATATGTTTATATCCCATTACCATGTCAGCAGATCGGCTGGTTTGTGCCTTGTAAAGTAGAAAGGAAAAGCAAATAGATTTTAAAAACCTGTAGGTTTCAAAAACGTCTTGCTGCACTACCCATAATCATCTACGGATCTGTATTGTCTCTTGTTACATAATTTGGTGGCACCATTTCAAAGTCCTAGCAACGACAAAGGCCCTCAGACGGACCGAGTATCGCAAGGTTACAACCGTCTTCATTTGTCCGTCTAGTTTCCCGCGAAAAGAATTTCCTACATTAGCTCGACATAATCGTTATCGCTACCATTTACGAATTTACCCGCACAAATGTATTGGATGCTTCGGGCTGTTCTATCTATCTCAATCAATAGGTATCTCTAAATTCAATCTATTTCAAGCATTAAAATCCTTCCCGCTGTAGTTTTTTAAGCTAGTAGCTGCGGGGAAGACTAATCCATGGAATATGCTATAAGCTCTTGGCGGACCTCGCTTAAATTGTCCAATAGCTAGACGACGCGGGATAGATTTATCTGGGACCAGACAAAACCCAGACTTTTGGGGTGGCCAAATGAGGTAGGGATGGTGAGTTATTCGGAACCTACGTGAAATGCACGCAAGGAGCGGCCAGTATGCAGCAGATGTTCGTGGTATTACCCTGTCGCCATGCTCCTTCGCCTGCATATTAGGTTCGTACAAGTACCACATTTCATTGTGATTTTGATAAATGCATAGAACATTTTTTGGATCTTTCGAAGCTTCTCTATACGTACCACTTGTGACCGACTTTACATCCCCCTTTTCTTAATTTGCGCAACCTTTAATATGTCAACTCAAAGTCGCGAGGACTATCCAGAAGACAGAAAGAATCGTGCGGGACATGGAGTGTCAGAAATGAATCGTAGTGAGAAATATCCCATCGAGCCGACCCTAATGTCAGAGGGTGAAGCAAGCGCAATACCTAATGGCGGTTTCCATGCCTGGTTACAAGTCGCTGGTGCATTTTTTTTCTACTTCAACTCATGGTAAGTAGTATACACTATCTGAACCAATTCGTTAAAAGGAATTACCGAAGACTAACTCAAAGTTAAAGGGGACTTGTGAACACATTTGGAACTTTCGAAACTTATTATATTCGGACGTTTCCGAAGACTCCCTCTGAGATTGCTTGGATTGGTACAACGCAAGGTTTCTTACTTGTACTAGTGGGTGTCTTCACGGGCAGTTTGCATGATAAAGGTCACTTTCGTTCACTCGTCCTTATAGGTAGTTTTATGATAGTTTTTGGCTTGATGATGCTGTCCCTCACAAATCATTATTGGCAAGTGTTTCTTGCTCAAGGGCTTTGTATTGGTTTAGGATCTGCTTGCGTCTTTCTACCATCCCTATCGGTGGTAGCAACATATTTTAGCACGAAACGTGGGTACGCAATTGGAGTAGTTGTTTCCGGCGGACAGCTTGGTATGCGCACCCGATTTTCTATTGTCGAAATTTCCTTCCAATACTGAACTCAAATACACAGGAGGTGTCATCTACCCGATCATGTTTCGTCAGCTACTACCCAGACTCGGGTTCGGATGGACTACGCGAGTGATGGGCTTCATGGCGCTAGGCCTTCTAGCCATCAGTAATGCTATCATGAAACCACGGGTTTCTCCAAAAACCAAGGGATCTCTTATCGATATCACGGCTTTCAAAGATATGCGCTACCTCGTTTTTACCCTCGGACTCTTCTTTACATTCATCGGTCTATACCTCCCATTATACTACACTCCCACTTACGGGCTTGTCAAGCTTGGTATGAGCGTTAACCAGTCATTTTACTTGACAGCAATTACGAATGGGGCTTCTATGGCCGGCGCCATTGTCCCGAATATCATCGGCGACAAATTCGGTTCACTGAATTTGATGGTCCCGTGTACTCTCATAACAGGAATACTCGCTTTTGTTTGGGTCGGCGTTCATACTATTCCAGGTCTCCAAGCATTTGTGGCTTTCTACGGCTTCTTCACCGGTTGCTTGATCTCGCTCCCTAATCCGATTCTTGTGAGCCTGTCACCTAGTTTGCAACAGGTAGGTAGCAGAGTTGGCATGAGCTATGGTATCGCGGCATTTGGGTTACTCGTTGGCAGCCCTAGTGGCGGTGCGTTACTTGATCTTGAGACTGGAGACTTCCTCAAGACTCAATCTTTCGGGGGTGCATTTCTGTTCGGTGGAATGATATTTTTTGTCCTCACGAGATTCCTCATCTACCGACAGAAAAAGCTTACGCGAGTTTCATATTAAAGATTTGCTGAATGCAGTCTCGGAGCTGGGGTATACATCCAGGTGCGCCGAATCCATATCTGTAGAAAATAGAAAAGTGGTTTAGAAAAGCTAATACAATTTCTTTCAAACGAGTTATCAAAATTGTTTCAACGCAAACCCGACCTTCACAGCTCGAGCTGCGACGAATAAAGCAGTACCAACAACCATTGTTACCCCACAGAAAACCTGCAAGTACTGAAACTCGCCGTGTTTGCGTGTTACCAGCGCCCCTGCAATCGGGCTTCCCGTAAGTGCTGCAACAGAGACTATCAGATAGACTGTGCCTGTGCGAACCCCAATCTGTCTAATCTCAGATATCTGGCCAATCACAGCTGGCCCAAGAGATACGAAGGCTCCTGAAAAAAATCCGTAAAAGCCAGCAAATATCAAGATTGGGATGTTGCCTCTAGAAGGAAGCCACAGTGCCAACACAATTATAGATGAAAGCGCTGTAGTCAGAATCATGATATTGAATCGGCCAACTCTATCAGCGATGATGCCTGGGATGATACGCCCGAATAGACTACTTAGTTTAGCCTCAATCACTCTGAAACAGGAGGGGTAGTTGTAGGACTTACCTTGCAGCATTGAGAATTGGTATCAGGTAATTAGATAAGTCGTTCGACATACCCTCAGACTGACCTTGTAGAATCAGGAAATTGAACGGTAAGAACGTCCCAAAGAAGAAAAAGAAGCTAGCTAGAGCCACCAAAAGAAATGCAGGTTCTTTGAGAGGAATCATGAACTCGATGAGTGTGAAAGGTTTCCTGCTATGGGGAAGCCGTGATCTGATTGTTGCATTTGCAATAACGAGCAAGCCTAGTATTATGAATGCGACGACTCGCATCGTCCATCCAAAGCCGATTTGCGGGATCAATTTGTTAACCATTATAGGTAAGATGATGCCACCCAAAGATGAACCAGACGCAATGATGCCCATGGCTGTGGCCCGCTTCTTCATAAACCACGTAGAAACCGAATTCATTGAAGCATAGAATACAGCACTTGCCCCTGCGGAGCTACAGATGCTTTGTGCTAAGAAAAATTGGTAATATTTAGAAGATATTGAAGTCATCATGAGGCCAAAAACGTGGAGAAGTGATCCCAGTAGCATGAGATAGCGGGGCCCAAAACTATCGAATATCTTGCCGTAAATCCAGCCACCCGCAAAAAGCATGAAGATCTCTGTAGAAGGGATCCAAGCCACTGTTGAAGTGCTGTAATGGGAGAGTTGATTTTTCTGATAGTACTCTTGGAAAACGCCAACACTATTCATCCAGCCGAAAGTGACGAAAAATCCACACCATCCACCTAGAACGACCAGCCATGCGTCGAGACCACCATCTGGTGAAGGTGGTAGAGGCGCTTGAGGCATCGATATGTCGGCGGGGTCGGGTTTTGGAGAGGCATTTGAGGTTTGCGTGGGCTCAAAAGACTTCTGGCTGTCCTTGCGTTCAGATCCATCACCTTCGTCAGAAGGTATACTTTTCTCTTTGAAGCTAGATGGTGGTTTCTCTGAAGTCGTTTGAGATTCTTTAGGATCCATCTTGTGGAGAGTGAAATTCAGAGTCTTGAGTATTTCGTTTCGTCGTAGTGTATCGAAAAACTCAGTAAGAAGACTGTCGTCCGATGTCTCGAGAGTAGTGCTGACACTATGACAAAATTGTAGTTGTTTTCCTTAAACAAAAAGGAATATCGTTGAATATGGAATTGAGCTTACGTGGAAAGAAACTGCCGAAATCCGGTCTTGCAAGGAAATTAAGCAGCCAGGCTCACCAGGCAATATGCAAGTACGTAAATGCGATCCTATGAATTTACTTCATATGGAGGCTCACCCGCATTTAATTGATTAGGGTGGTGTAGTGCTCATTTACGCTGTTGGACCGGTGGAAGCTGAATGCTGCATGCAGAATTTATTCTGCCAATGGTATGTAAAGGTACTCCTTAACATTTTGGTCAGACTCGGTAAATTTGTCACACGAGTCGGGATTCATAATATAGCCCCATTGGATGGCTCGGAAGATGTCATCTATTTACCGTTACACTTGCGGCGCAGCTTCCTAAGTCTGGTTTTTGGCTGGTCCACTAAGTCCGCGATATGCCCTAAATCCATTACATTCGGGTTAGGAAAGTAATGTCACATCAACTGGGTAGTTTCGGTGAGAGTTCAAATCGCCCATCACTGTTTCCATATATTGCTGCACAATCTTATCACTCAACCCACCCCGCCGCACCCCACGCCCATCACACGAACAAAATGCCTTCTGCCATCGATAACTACGAAGAGTACTATCCAGTCGCCTTTCCCAACGATGTCCCAACTATTCCCCTTGCTAGGATTTCTATTGCGAAATTGCTAAGTGGTGATGAAGAGGAGGCAAAAACGCTGTTTCATGTCTGTTCAAACGAGGGTTTCTTTTACCTCGATCTGAATACCGAGCCTAAAGGTCAAAACTTCTCAAATAAAGCACAGAAGCTTCACCATGTTGCCAAAGATGTCTTTCAAAATGTTTCTATCGATGATAAGTTATCATTTATACCCACTGATAGCTCTGGGCATCTAGATACAGGGTAAGTACTATCCCCCAGTGAATAAGTAGTATACTAAAATGCCTCAGCTACAAATGCACAAGTCTTGACAAAGACCGGAACCCGGATAGAGTTGAGTTTTTAAATGTAAGATTGTTCTCAAGAATAGCAAGATATATTTTATAAGAGTACGTTAGCTAAGTTGTATCGAATAGATATCTCACTACGGGCTACTTTGCGAGCCTGAAAAATACACTCTCCCACCTTGGTTGAGCAAACATGAAGATCTCTATCGATCTTTCATAGAGGATGGCAACTGGATTGCGAATATAATTTTCACCATCTTGGAGAAAGAGTTGCACTTGTCACCAGGTACTCTTACAAGCATTCACCAAACGAAAGACGCATCAGGAGATTTCCTACGTATGCTTCACTACCCAGCCCCAAAAGACGGGAAGCCTCTAAGCAAAGCTCCGACCCCATCTCACACTGATGCAACTAGTATCACCTTACTCTTCAACTGGCAAGGCGGATTACAGATTACCAAAGCTAGAGCCGCGGGCGAGAGCAAAGTTGATGTAGAGGACATTGATAAGGAGTCAGAAGATAGTTGGTACTACATAAAGCCTGAGCCTGGACATGTGATTGTCAATCTAGGTGATACAATGGTAGTACTCACAAATGGAGTGCTCAAATCGGGCAAACATCGCGTGGTTACACCCCCAGGTCCGCAAGGAAAATTCAATAGGTACAGTGTGCTTACGAATGCAAGACCGAAGAATGATACTTTGATGAGGAGCTTGAAGAGTGATATAATTCCTCCTGAGAGTGAGGAGAAGTTGGCAGAGGAACCTTTGACTGCGTTGGAGTGGTCAGTAAGGAAGGTTCGGGCTATCCTCGCTAGGGCTTCAGCTTCATCATAATCCGCCTGGCAATGTATAGTTGGAGAAATGACAAGATAATATTGTATATAATCTACCGCAGCTATCCTGGTATTCCTAGTTGTTTTCTTGGCACCACTCAAGCTTCTTTATCCTCGCTCGTGGGAGAATGTGTATAAACTCTAACTTCACTTCCACAACTTTGGACTTGTTCGAACCTGCGGATTGCGTAAGTGAACTAGCAATAGGAACATATCAAGCTGGCCACTCATTAGGTAGCGCAAGGAAACATGAAGATAGAATATGAAACTCACCTGTTCTTCGCTGCGATCGGTGTCCGATTAAAGAAATATCGCTCAACAATCTCTGTCCACTTTCTGCCGTGCATTTGCACTGCTAATCGAAGAGTTTCGTCCTAAGATGAAACATTAGTGAGCTTTAGTGAATGAACCTATTATTATCACCTCCTTCAACGACCAGCGCTCATGACTGATGTTCGGGTTTGCAGTCTCATGCCACCTTCGGGAGCATTCTATTTACGCAGTGAATTAGCATCTTATCTGTCAAGAAACTAATATGAATGATGACCCACGATCCGGTTGCCTGCCTCCAACGACCTTAGCAACATCGGCCCAACTGCATTAAACGCACATTAGCGCATGAACCTTTCCCACTAGTGATAGGAGACGAGATTTACCGGTATCCTAAATTCTGGACCGCATCTAGCAACCTGGCATCCTCATCTTTGCTCCACCGCCCCTTTTTGGGCTTGAGAGAAAGGTTATACACCCATCGCTTTCGGCAATCTTTATTATTGCGACCAGGCACTTGAGCCGCAACCTCGTGCCAGTTAATATTCTCGTCACCTGTAACCTTGCGATTAGTGGAAATTGAAACATTTAAGCTTGCTAAACTTGTGTGCTTACCTTGTAATATCATAGCCTCTTGGAGAAGATTGTCATCTTCCAGTGTCCAACGATTCGGTGGCTTTATGCTCTTTTTTGGAGAGCTTCCGGCCGCTTCATTTTTGGGCGTTGATGGTGTTTCAGCCATCGAATCAAGCTTTGTACACGGTAACACAGTGTAACGTACTTCAACTTCATAGAGAAAAGTTAAGCAATTTTAAGTTGCAGACGATAGAGAGAAATAATTCGCTTAGCTTTGCCATGTTCTTGCATTGTCCTTGTGCAACGTCGCAACTGTAGGATGACGAGCTGAACCTATACTGCCGGGACTACTTCGTACCTACATAGAATGAATGATACATGCCGAGGCTTAGTCGTGGCACACCCAATATGAAGTTACTACTAACTTATATATAACTAAATATCAACAACTTATTATATTTTTATTTTTGTTTATTATTATTATTATCATCATTTGGTTTATTACAGATTAACATGTAGATTTGCTTTTCACTAAATAGTATTATTACAGTTAACTGTTTGCGCAGCATAAATTGAACTACAGGGAAGAGCGTTGAACGTTGCATGGAACGGTATGCAGGGGGGGGCTCTGCTTTTAGACTTTCCGAATTCTCGTTTGCAATTTTTATCCTTTCAACGACATCAACAAAATGTACAATTGGACGAACTGTAGTTCAACCTAAGCTAATAAAGATTCCGCTTCATCTTCGGCAGTGGTTTCCCTCTCTAGTAACGTGCTTCCATTTGCTGCTGATTTGATTTTGAGTGAATGTATGCAGCATATATTATGCGCATCCTGATTTGCAAGCTTCAAGGTCTTACTTGCTTCACCCGAAGGTGGCAGGTAGCACAGAAGTCACAGTGGCTCAGCTAGAAGCAATGGGAGAGCCTCGTTTTGCATAGCCGCATTCGGATTTTCCTGATTGATTTGCTTTCAAAAATTATGAATCTGTATTGAAGATACCAGTCTGCATCGAAACAGCTCGCTCTCATCTTCTCGTTTCTTGGTAAATCTGTGCGGATTGAACACAGTCTTGTTCTTGGCGTCTCGAACTTCTCTTCCAGCCTTGATACATTCTCTATACTCGAAATCATTCCGTCAAATATTCTCTCTGTACTCATCGTTGTTATCGATCATTATGGACGTCGCTGGGACAATAATCGGGGCTCTATCCTTTGGTATCACTCTTTGCGATGGCATTATCACATATTGTCGTGCATGGAAAGACCAAGACAATGAGATAGAGTCGTTGACAGCACTTTGCGAAACTTCGAAGCACCTCCTTCAAGACATCGAGCAGCGCATCAAAGGCAAACAAACACTCGATCCTAGTTTGGTCAAAATATTGAATACTACGCTTCAAGCATGTACTAAGCACACCGAGGAAGTCCTTCAGCTCACCAGAAACTATTCAGCAAAACCAGTACCCTCAGCAGTGAAATGGAGAGCTCGAGATTTATTGCAAAGATTGAAATTTCCGTTTGAAAAGAAGACTCTCGAAGAGCTAAGAAGTATAATGATTGCATTCCGCGGGAATTTAGATACCGCTATATCGGTGCTCCAGCTGTAGGTGATTCATCATACCTATACGGAGCTTTCCGCACTTGACGGCGATGGACTCTAGGGCTCTGTTTTCCCTTGTCGCTCTTGATTCTAGATTAATCTTGATTGAAATATTATACGTCGAGAAGGCTAACCATTAAAAGTGACCTCTCGATAGCGACGAAAGAAGCGCTTGATGTCTCCCTAGTAGACAACAACAGAAACCATTCGACAACAGTTCAAGAAATAAAAGAAATGAGCAGAAAGATAGCTAGTTCGGTTCAAGCAGAGATAAGCCAGCAATTGCCTATGTTGAGCGACAAGCTATCTCAGCAAATTCAAATGTCCCGAAAGTCAATCGAAACCACAGTATCACAGTCATCCGATGCTGTGTCCAATTCTATTAAAGCAGAGATAGACCAGAAATTACCACTACTGGAAGATTCCGTGGTTAGCTCTGTTACCCAACAAGTCGATGAGCTGAAAAGCTCAATGGAAGCCGTGGTGACCGCGTCAACAGCTGACATTAAGAATACCCTTGATCTATATACAAAACAACAAGCTGTAATCTTTGCATCAATGTGCCACGGGATTTTGGGGCATCCCAACTCAGAAACGGAGGATTTTGAATCTCCGTTATATGTCCATCAACTTCCTCGCTCAAGAAGGTCGAGAAGGTCGGGCCAATATCCACACAATCTAAAACTTATAGGATGCGATTGCAGCCCGGAGATTGGTCAGACCAACAGGCTCCCTTATCTCAGATGGGGTATCGGTAAGGAAAGTGAAAGGGTCATCATACATAAACGAAGTTGCCCTTTATGGTACAACTCCCAGGTAGTTACGAAATGGCACATCGACTTTCTCTTATATCGCCTCAGAGTTTTTGGCTCATTAACTACTACCAGCTCGCCATATACTTCTATCTTTAGATGCCGTATCTCACCTAACCTCACCTGTCAAATGACAGTAACGCATGATGCACCTGCATTCAAGATACTCGAGAGGTATCTAGAGGTAGCAAGAGGAGAGCAGAACGACAATTGGGTCTCAAGCTGCATTCAAGAGCTGAGAGTAGTTTTTCAAAGTGGCCAAGGATCACCTCATGATACATTAACAACTGGGGTTACTCTTATTGAGGTTAGGAACTTTTTCTTACTTTCTATAATCTATATCACCAGCTAATGTAAATTGATAATAGAGGGCATTTGAATTTCTTCAAATGGATAGTGTAACCGAAACCAATGCTCTTTGGCATCTTACTCGAAAGCTTCTTGAATTGGGTGTAGAAGTCAGCCTTGACAAGAGAATTGATCCTTTTCTTAGAAGTGATTACAGGATTATTGCTGTGTATAATTCCTTAGCATGTCACTGCTATAGCTCGAGCTAATTAAGTTCAGATCCCCATCCGAAGTATTTCATCATCAGATATGCACCGGGTACACGAAATATTCTCCCGTCGAACCCTTTGGCCAATTCAAACCTCATATTAAAACTACCCTAGAGTTCCTTTCCTGGATTGCGAGTCACGATATAGAAATACCACACCTTACAGCATCTTCCAGGTTGGACGCGTGTCAGGAGGTAAGACCATGGCATGGATTTCAGCATGTTCTGGTCGCTTTGCGGTCGAGCGAAGACTTCAGCACAGGTACGTTGTGGGAATTCTGTTTTTATGATGATCAGTAGAACCTCGTAAATCATCGTGAACACATAAAATTAAGCCTATTAGAGCTTTATGTTTCGAGTGGTGGTATTGATGTTGTCATTTGGTTGTGTCGGCTCTGTTTTGTTCTTTCATTTCAGCATCAGTATTCTAGTAGGTATTTGCTGATCCATATTAGCAACTGGATGCGGTATTTTGTCGAAGGCAGTACTACAGCGAGACATAATTGCTGTAAAAAAGGTATTAGCTGACCGGCCCCAATATCTGGGAACGGAGACGAATATCTTTGGACACAGTGCAGTGCATCTCGCCATCGGATGGCCAGAAGGCCTAGAGATCCTGTTAAAAGCCGCCGACGAGGCTTTGCTACACCGGGATGTTGGAAATCCCCACGCACTATTTGGACGTAGATATAGCACACCACTCGACTATGCTATTGCCTTTGGTTGCACGAAATCAATTCGATTACTGGCGGAAGCGAATACTGCTTTTGACTTCGAATGGAACCTTTTCATCGGAACTGCTTCATTACCTCAAGATGTCAGTAACGTTGTTTTGGATATTATAGTCGCAAGGCTCCACCAATTATTCGAATTTGGCGTACAAAAGCTACGATCAGTAACAATATCTTCGCTTGGGATAACTAGCTTTGAATTGTTTCATTCGAAAGCTGAAACGTTACTATATTACCTCGAGGAAGTAAATATCCAACGTCCACGAAAGTTCGATAGTAGATACTTTCCGTATCGCTTCTGGTTAGGACCTGGTGGTCTTTATCATCAAAGTATTATTTCGGCCGAAACAGCTATGGCATTCTTCAATGCCGGATTCAAAGATATCGACACTGAAGTTGAAGGGATTACACCTATCATGAACTTATGCTCCCCGGGCTACCGAGATTATTATAGATACAACTTAACGCGTTATTTCCGCATTGTTGAATTCTTCGTTCAAAAGGGCGCTCAGTTGGATCGTCAAGTTCCACTCGGTCGAAACAACCAGATTTCGAATAATGAGCCGGCCAGATGTCATCGAGCTATTCATCGAGTTGCATGCTATGCCTGGAAATCTGCAATATTCTTTGATTTCTCTTACATATCCGCAACCGTTGACCTTGGGTCTTCTCAGATATGGAGAAGTATCCTTCAGAGTAGTACATCGGATCCTTGTAACTGTGCCTGTGCATCTGGTGGATGTCGCCCCATTACTCTAGCTTTAAAGTATTCTACACAAAGAATCCAGGGTAAATGGTGGTATATATTCCACACTTTGAAAGTGAATTGGGAAGATATATTGAGCCCGGTGTATAAGGGTGCAAGTGTTGAGCTACTGTTTAAGCTGACATTATTGCTAGATGCACTGGAAGGAGATCAGCTTGCAGATGATGTTATACGCTATCTGACCTTTTCTGCTCTTGGAATGACTCACACTTGTTGTAAACATAATCAGGGTGGTATAAATAATTATACTCTGGCCTCTCGGCATTATGTTTTAGAGGAAGTTGAACCTTTGATTCACGTCATGGATCCAGTAGAAGTCGAAGAAATCCACGAAGAAGAGAGCACGTTGATTGAAAAGCTAGACTTTCTTCATACTAAATTCATGGAAGACTTCCGAAAATTGGGCGTGCCACTTTCACGCTTTATCCTAGAGAACTGGCGAGAAACAATGTTGACAGAGCTGTCAAACAGCGAAGAAATCCCGGAGTCGGCGAGAGAGCAACTAAACGAACTAGGTGTATCGATCTACACTGAGCCAAGCTCGAACACTATATTAACTGATGAACGTCCGGATATCTACGCCGATGTTAGGCTGGAGTGGATCGAACCCGAAATTATCTGGATACAGCAATATTTCAAGAATGACCAGAATCAAAACAACGATCCAAATGAAGATTACAAAAGAACTGTTCTAAAAAATCTTCTTAAACAACTGCAACAGGTAATAAACAAAAAGAAAGAAAAAAATTCTTTTAACATACAGACACAGCAAAAACATACATTTATGCATTGGCTTGCTTTCGGATTTTGATAGCATTCCGAATAAATATATTGTCATGTCCAGATGAACCAAGAGCCAGTGTTTGGCAGCAACGTCGAGGAAAGGAATAGGCAGATTTTTGTGATGTTGATTTAGGGGCGTAGAATTTGGTTCTTTTGACTCTTTCACCCGTTTTGGCTGATCTGCGTCCTTTATATCTCTTATTTGACTTTATATAGCCTTCCAATCTACAGATCTTTGCTCTTCACCCTCTCCACCCCTATAGAAATTGTTCACTCTCCTGAGTCCCACCTACTCCTTAGTAATTCATTCAGTGTAGGACTTAGTGTACGGTCAGTGATACGGTGGCTGATATTGAGGATCATATATATACGTACGTACGTAGGAATTCGATATCACACACAGACGTAGGTATTCGCCAAGATCAGTAATATTAAGGATATACTGAAATACCGAAATGTAGTATATTCCTAAGAGTTCAGGAATTTGAACTTCCTGATTAAGCAATTGTAGAGCTATATGAAATCAAATATAAGCTTAAATTGTCACTTCTCTAGAAGTGGCATCACTTTTGGACTTTTCACAAGCTAGGGAAAGGAGCCCTGCTTCTCCCTTCTCCCCTCGGCCTACTTTCTCTCTCCTCGGCCTGCTTTCTCTCTTAAGAAGTACTAGCACTGGCAATTAGCTAAAGGCAACCAACTGAAGGCTTTATATTCCATCGAGTGCTCCAGTATTTCAGTATATTGCTAATATTAGTAGTATTTCAACTGAAACCGAGTATTACCAGTAAGTAGTATAGAATCCAATACACCTTACTAGGCATATATCCTTGAGAATCCATATATATCACTACAGTAAGACGTATACAAAATACTGAAAATACTAAGTCCTACACTGAATTCATTCATGCCTTCATTCACTCGGGTATTCACATCGAGACACTTACTTACACTTGCCTTGTTCCGAAAAACGTTACTTACACCGATTGTGACGTGTGAAGTCAAACGTATAAATACAATGCAATAGGAAAAAGCTCTCAAAAGAGATATATTCCTAAAAGTTCCTTACAGCGATACTCCCAAGTACGATCAACAGATCCTAGCTAACCAACCAACCAACCAACAAACAAACAAGCATAAATAGTAAATATTTAACAGCTTCGATCACTAGATCTAGATTCGCTGCAGCCAGCTAGCCGACTTCAGTAAACGCTACTCCTCAGAGTAGTAAAGAAGTACTCGGATAATGAATGATGTAACAGCATACATGTCCCATGTAGTTGTAATAATAACAGTACCATACTAATAACCTATCCAAACGACTATAAGATTCTCAGCCTCACCATAATCTAACAACGGTAATATTAAGTTACTCTATTTAGACTTACATTGCGTTTCTAATCCGGATCACCGCTTGCTCATCTTGCTATCGCTATATAGTAATAGCAAGCACCATCTCACTCACTACCTATCGCTGCTATTTCCTACTCTCCCACCACTGCCTTCTCACAATAACAATACTCACTCACTCGCTCACTACTCACCCACTCAAGCACACATCACACCGTGGGGAAACAGCAGTATAACGTAACATAACGTACCCTAATCTTATACATGCCAAAGAACTTTTATACACAGACACACGCATGCTAAGCACAAACATATATTTATTCATTAGCCTGATTTCTCTTCTTCTTTCTTCCTTTCTCTCTTCCAAAGTATTCGTATTCAAACATTCGATAATCCAATCTAGACCATCCATTAAACCACAACCCCACTCCCATTTCCATTCCCAGCTAGAACCATAACTATAGCCATACCTACAAACCCCCAGCAATCGTCTCCGCAGCCGCCCTATTCTTGCCCACACTTTCATCCCCCGCCGCAGGAGCCGAACCTTGCTCCGTCGTAACTAGAACCTTCTGCTCTCCTTGCTGCGTCACTTCACCCTCCTTTTGTCTCCCCGTACCACTCTCCCACCTCCTTGCCTTTTCTTCATCAAACCTCCAGATCCCCCCTGTTTTATCCGCATCCGGCGCCAATGCAATAACCGGGCCCAAATTCTCCAAAATCGGATCCTGCTCCACCCTTGTAAAGAACCTCCTCTCCCAACTCCTCCCTTCATTTTTCTCCTGTATCCTCAGCTCCCTCTGCGCGACCTCGATCTTGCTCTTCTCATTTCCTGTCGTATCCATATCACCCACTGCAATCGCCGCCGCGACTTTCGACCACGCGCGACGCGACTCCATCGGATCTTGTTCTTCGATTGGCGCGATGGTGAGGGGTGTGGTCGGGGAATTGTCCGCATCGTAGGTGTCGACTAGGTTGCCGCTTTTCTTGCCGCCTTCGCGGATCTCGAAGGATTTGGTCCACTGCCCAGTGACGGTGTAGAGGGTGTCTTTTTCTTTGCCCGTTGGGTACATGGTTGCGGTGAAACTGTTCTTTTTGCCAGATAGCCATCCTTTGCCGCTGTAGTCAATCTTGGCAGTGAAACCTGAACTGCTAGTGATGAACGTGGTGTCGTTGAGTTCGACGAATGGGGAGCCGAATATTAGACCCTCAATATGGAGGTTGGGGAGGGTGATCAGGTAGGTTTCGTTGTAGGCGGGGATGCTGTAGACGGCATGGCCGATTTGCTTAACGTTGATGGTTCTGGAGAATGATGCCTTTTGTGCGTTGTAGCCTTGCAGATATACGCCATGTTCCTTATTCGAGATTTGGTACGCAGTGGCTGGTGGATGATGGCTGTAGTGATGTTAGAGAGTTTATTTGCTTGACATTTGTAGAATTACATACCTGACTTGCTCAGAAATCAATTCAGTCGTTCCACATGAATCAATCCATTTCCCAAGGAACAGCTCTCCCAAGAACGGGTTCAATGGCTTCTTCTCATTTCCAAACTTCTCACTTCGACTGGCATATTGCTGTTTTAGAGTACTGAGGAACCATTTCAATACCAAGAGAGCTCGTTTCTGCGGATCCTTCTCAGCAGCGGGTGCGACGAAGAGTTTGGGATGTTCCGCCCAGTATGAGGAGAACTCGACTAGTGACGTTGAGGATAAGATAAATGGTGGAGCAGTCAATGAAGACAAATCACCCGAGAATGAAGCAATGGATTTTAAAAAGGCGCTCCATGATCCTTTGTTCTGGGGAGATACACCAGCTCCCTCGGTCTCGTTTGAAGACATTTTGTCGTGCGAAGGTTGTAGAAAGAGAAACGTGGAGGTTGTGGAGGAGCTTGATCTATTTCGTAGGGGATTTTGCTGTTGGCGGGTATTAATAGTTCAGCAGCAAAAGATGTTGAGCACCCGAAATGCGAAAGCCGTGTGATGGGATTTGAATTTGGATTTGGATTTGGATTTGGATTTGAATCTGAATCTGAATTTGAATTTATAACAACGTTTCACAGCATTTGTGCGTGTGCGTGTGATGTTCAGTTGTGAAATGCAAATAATGTGAAAGGCAGGACGAACAACAATGTTATGTCGAGCTTGAGCGTCCAGGGATCGGTTTTTGTCTTGGCCTCCGTTGCCCCTCGTTATCCAAGTCCCAAGTGGTGGAGACGTCATCCACCCAGTATTCCAAATGTAGCTTGGTACACAGCCTCACTGCTTCCTCAGATAATTCGTCAGATAATTCGTCAGATCTTTGTACCTGCAGAAACCATGAGAAGCTGATCAGTTAAGCGCAAGGAAGAAGATTCTAATGCTTTTCGGAAAAGTTGGTAGAGTTGCAGGACCGGTATTGGTGGCACATCCTGACAGCGAGATCTGTATCCAAGGTTACTTCGCTGCTTGCATACGGAGCTGGCATGCTATTGAGGTTACATACATATAATGTATATCAGAGGCAATTATTATGGAGAGGAGGTGGAGAGGTACAAAGCTTTGGATCCATTCGATCCATTCGTGTGCTGCTGCCACGAATCCCCAACCCAATTGGCTATATTTCAAAACATTCTTTGGCTCATTTTCCACGCGATACTATGAAAAAATATATTACCAGTGGGATATGGTCCAAATTTCGTAAGTGGCTTGTTCGTCATAACACTACAAGCCGTAGAGCACGAATGAGATGTGAGAAGCGGCGGATGAATGAGCGGCGGATAAATACTGAAAGCATTTCAAACAGTTGTATTTATGGTCGCTCCGAGTGGTCAACTGAAGATAAGGCTGTGAACAATACGTGCGTGTATTACAGATTACTCGACTGAATACAGGATAATACATCTCGCTGATTGTTCTCCTGGAACACACACAGCCCCTCGACAACATGTCGCCGCCGAACATCCTTCATCAAAAGGACCTTAATTATCCGCAGAAGAGGGAGGAAAACTGGAATTTCCGTAAATCCCAGCTCATCGAGTATCAGATCGTTACTCTAATAAGGTAGGAATGTACAGACCCCACCAAAGAAATAGCAATCTAGACATGGGTAGTTTAGCTAGTGAAAAGGGAGCGAAAGGAGGATCATTAAGGGGATGGCTCCAATGACACCGGTAGCATAACAACAAGCACTAAAACATCTCACAAGTAATGTCCATCATGTTCGGTATCAAAACATTTCATTGCATTATCACTGGTCTGACCTAAACTCCCCTCTCCCCCCACCATTTCTTCCAACTCAACATGGATATTGTTCCCTATAACATAGTCTTAAAGCCGTGATATCATTGAAAATGTAGAATCAGTAACAACTAGAGCTTGTTCTTTATGCTCTTATAGCTGTCCTGCAGTGTTGAAGTCCTCGAGACCCTCCTTGAGACGAGCGGACATGGTTTTCTCACCCTCGCGAACCCAAACTATGACCGTTAGCATCTGTGGTGATCTTAAAAGAACTGGAATACTCACCTCTCGGGTCGAATGATTTTTTGTTTGGCTTATCAGGTCCGTCTGGGTTGCCCACAGGTGTCATGAGATAGTCCTTCTTCTTGAGGACGTAATCTCTAATACCACTGAGGTAAGCGAATTGCATATCGGTGTCAAGGTTAACCTTAACAACACCGTTAGAAATAGCCTGCTTGAACTCTTCCTTGGAAGATCCGGATCCGCCGTGGAAGACCAAGAAGACTGGCTTGTCTTCCTTCGCTCCGATGCTATCCTTGACATGTTTTTGGTGCTTGGCGAGAAGCTCTGGGTGGAGCTTGACGTTACCAGGCTTGTAGACACCGTGGACGTTGCCGAATCCAGCAGCAATGGAGAAGTATGGGGAGATAGGCGAGAGAGCCTTGTAGATAGCAAGAATATCTTCTGGTTGAGTGTATAGGGAGTTGTTGTCAACATCCTCGTTGTTGACACCATCTTCTTCACCACCGGTGATGCCGATTTCCTGGGTATTATGTTAGCTGATGTTCCTCGCAGAGCCTTTTATTGCCATAACTAACCATCTCGAGCCACTGCTTCATTGGTGCAGCACGTTCCAAGTATTTTGCGGTGGTCTTAATGTTGTAGTCTACCTCTTCTTCACTCAAATCGATCATGTGGCTGGAGAACAATGGCTCTCCGTGTTCCTTGAAGTACTTCTCGTCGGCATCGAGGAGACCATCCAACCATGGGAGAAGCTTCTTGGCGCAGTGGTCGGTGTGTAGGATGACTGGAATACCATATGCTGGTGCAATGGCACGGATGTAGTGGGCACCGGCGATACCACCGGCAATGGAGGCTTCTTGGTTATCATTGGCAACACCCTGTTATGAGCAGTTAGTAACCGCAAATTTTGTTGAGAGAAGTAAGATTTTCGAACCTTTCCGGCGAAGTAAGCAGCACCACCCTGGGACATTTGAAGGATGATTGGGGCCTTTGCATCGCGGGCAGCTTCTAACGATGCGACAACGGTGGAAGAAGAGGTGACGTTCTGCAAGAATCAGTGTCCAATTTCACTATATATCCATCTTGATCAAGCGGAAACATACAATGGCGGGAATTGCGAAGTTGTGCTCTTGAGCATAGTTGAAGAGCTTGAGAACATCGTCTCCGACGATGACTCCGGACTTTCGGCTGAGAACGTCAAGGGCACCCATGTTGTGTGAATGTGTGATTGTGTGAATGTGTGAATGTAGAAGTTGCAAATTTGTATCTGCTTGTTGTGTTTAATCAGTAAAGAGCTGAGGATGTTGTATGTTTGTTGACAGGAGGGAAAAGGTTTTCTAGCTGCGGATGAGGAGGGGGTTGAGTAGTAGCTTTTTCTTCAGGACCGTAGCATGAAATGACGCTAGTAGTGGGGGGGATGTTTCTGAATTCCCACCCACTTGCTGGCAAGCAATTTGATCTCCCAAAAAAGAAATGGAACCTCCGGGATCAAATTTTGGGGGACAAGTGACGTACCTGTTTGCTTTTTCCTTGTGGAGTTTTCTGTGTGGATAACTGGCGATGAGATGGCGTGGATGGCAGATAATTCTTCAATTCTACTTGTAAGGCTCGAGAGGGGGCCCGACGAGAGCTACTTAAGGGAAACTCTCTTTGGCAGTGAAGTGGTGCAAGTGGGGTCTCCGGTGGAATAGGAGTTGGAATTGACCTCATGCCCCCATATTGCCGAAGAAACCACGGCGAGATCCCCCGACCTTGGTTGAATCATTCGTATGCATCTGCAGCTAGGGCAAGCAATAACGTTCTTCCGGTCATGGCTCGACTCGTTGTTCATCCAAGTGAAACTGCGACGGACTGAGGCAGTTCGGGTAAGACTCTTGGCGGGGAACGGTGGCGTGGATGGCATGGCATGGCAAAATATCAAAATATTTCCCAGAACGAGCCAAGCAATAGCTGGCTGCTTGTATGTGTTGGTGCGTTAATCTACCACAGAATCTAAGGCTGAGAAAAGTTGCTGGTGCTTTTTCGTTATGGCCAATACACAGCATTACCAACCAATGAAACGGCTTCCCAAGCAACTAGGGTCGCTTCTAACCATCAGGATTCCCGCCCTGAGTCTACCTCTATTCTAAATCCAGACGTCTGCTACATCGTGGACATTATTTTGTTCGGAGCATAGGTCGGGCATGACTGATCACATCTCGGGAACAGCGATCCGTGTGTTGTATTCCGAAATATCGAGCAAGTCAACATATATATACGTCTATAATGTAAAGCTCTATCCCTGGACATTTACTCTTATAGTTCGCCTGACAGCATCAGCTCCTTTGACCTTGATGTCAATCTCATATGTGCCAACGTGTGTGACTTGATCTTTCTTTTCCGTCTTCCCCACAAATGTGATATCCTCTGGCCCGAACACAACTCGTTTCCCTTGTTCATCCTCGGCCAGAATGGCCTTCAGGTTTGCGGCGATGTCGGTCGTCGACACTGAGCCATAAATAGCTACCTTCGGGGGCTCTCGCTTCTCGTTCCCTCCTGCTGCAGCTGAAATCACAGATGATGCGGGTATAGACGGCGATGTTCTCCTGGCCGGAAGTGGAGCGATTGTGATAGCTGTTCGGGAGAATTCGAGACTGGGCGGAAGTAGGCGCGACAACAATTCGGAGGAGCGTTCGGGCTACATGAGTTTGTGTTAGAAATCCGGGACCTCTCATTTGTGGAAAATTATGGCGCAGCCTTACGCTCAATATTTCAACTCCAGCTGAGTTGGTTGTTCGTTCCCTCCGTGACTTCTGCTTCTTCTCCTTCGGTTCAGATGGAAGGTCAACCGGCGCCTGTACTGCGACTCTGCGACTTCCAAAGCTGCCATCTGGAGGCGCGACAATTTTCCTCGAACCTAATGCCTCCAACTCTGCGGGTGTCACATACACTGCGATATGGCTGGGGTACCATTTATTTCGCATCAAGCCAGGAGGAACCTGAACCATTTTGCCTATGTGATTGTCAACTCATGGCATGATTGAATATCAACTCAATGAATATTACCTTTCGCGCCATATCCAGGCATACCCGATAAAAGTTTGACGGTAACAGTATGATCTTTCTCCTTCGCAAGTTGTTTTTTGCCCCGAATTTGTTGCCCTCTTGGGAACCATGACCCATCAATTAGGCCGGCCGTCGTCCGACGCAGGCATGACAGGCAAGACGGTGCCCGGTGCTGTAGTAGAGATGCCATTGAACTTGACCTTACAAGAAGACCAAATCTACATGTCAAAATATCTCCAAATCAAACAAGCTTTACTCACTCTATACACCCCCTCAGTTTACCCTAAACACACCTACCTCCACGAACGTCGGAGACTCGGTGAAATATCCGTCCACTCGGATTAGAGACTGCGAATTGAGGAGGATCAATTTTGTCTTCCACGGCAATTGATACTTGAGAATATCTTCACTTCTTCGCATCCATGCGCTGCTCTTCCCGGCAGAAAGTCTTTGATTTTTTACTTTGAAAGTACAGCCTCTGTATGCTTTGATAATTGGCGCATAACTCATACCCATTTCCGTACAGTCTGATTTCCTTGGGTTCCGCAATATTGGCAGCGGGGACCTTGATCTTTACCTTACGAGGAATTTCACATTCTTTAACACCCTTTTTCTTTCGACACAAAATATCTCTACATATGTGTGTAGTGAGAACAGTCTCAGTTGGGGCTTTGTCGTGGATTGAACGGTGGTATTAAAATTTATGTCTCAATTCCTCTGATTATCTCAACTATACATCAACACCTCGGACTTTGAGATATCCGGCGGCATCCTCAGCCTCAAGCGACCCTTTCCTCCCTCGACAATGCACGAGAAACAATTCACAACATTGACATATGCGGCTGGCGCATCTCTTGCGGCGATTACCCTGGTGTACGTTTTTGCTCCCACCTTCTTCATAGACGAACAAAACGGAGCGTCCTCATCGAGCTCGCGGAAGAAAGCTGCCGTCGGACTCATCAATAACGCCAATGATTGCTTCATCAACTCCGTACTCCAGGCTCTTGCTGGACTGGGCGACCTCAGAGTATACCTGATCAGGGAAACACATCGAAGGAAGTTGGATGGGGACGAGGTCTACAATCAATTTGTGGAAGACCCGGCGCGCAAAGAGTTGCCAAAGTGGAAAATAGAGGGTTTACAGAAGGGACTTGTTACAACAGGTCTGAAGGATATACTTGATGCGCTGAATGAAAGACCAATATCTAAAAAGACAATTTCCGCTGCGCCGTTTGTACATGCATTGGAAGCTGCTTTCAAGCAGCGGATCAGTCGACAACAACAGGACGCTCAAGAGTTCCTCCAAGTGGTCGCAGAAAGACTTTGTGATGAGTATCATGCAGGCCAACGGGCAAGAGATCACGCAAGAGGCTTGCACCTTACCAATGGTGTCGTGTCTGAGGAGCACATTCTGGATGAAAAATCCGTGAATGAAAAGTTAAGCAAGATCGTGCATGAAGAGAACACGGTAGTTGCGATCGATTCTGCAACCAGAAAGCCGGATTCTAGCTCATCTGACGGTTCTGGCAAAGCTAGTTCAATCGCTTCCACAGTGCCGCGCTTGGAAGCCCAACAAAATGGCTACGTAGAGCAAGAAGAAGGCTTCCCGTTCGAGGGTGGCTCCGAGTCTCAGATCGAATGCTTAACCTGTGGCTTCAAGCCGAAGGCCACCCAAAGCACATTTTGCTCTCTGACATTAACAGTACCACAGGTCACATCGACTACTTTAAATGAATGTTTTGACGGCATGTTTAAAACAGAATACATCGAAGATTTTAAATGCGAGAAGTGTCGACTAGTACACGCATTGGAGACTTATGAAAAAGAATACGCTCGTTCCAATTCAGAGAAGTTTAAGGATAAGACTAAGATTGCTATAGACAAGTTGAAGGCTGCTATAGAAATAAACCCCGAGGAAGAGCTCCTCGATGTTCAACTACCTGATTCGAAGTTCGCCCCCAAACGGAAAATTGCGAAACATGTTCGCATCACTAAATTTCCCAAAGTTATGGCAGTACATCTTTCAAGGTCCATTTTTGATTCTAGGTCAACAATGAAGAATTCAGCAAAGGTAGCATTTCCCGAACGCCTACCTCTGGGTGGATTACTGCAACAACGACATTATAAATTACTGAGTTTAGTATGTCACAAAGGAAGTCATCATAGCGGGCATTACGAATCTTTCAGGAGACAGAATATCCATGCCCCTTATTCTACACGAAACACATTTCAACCATCTGTTGCGTTCAGCAAAAGTACCACTCCTGTTCCTTCACAAATTTCTACTCCTCAAATTAGGGCCGTGCCAAAGGATGATACAGACACTGCCACTTTGTCGTCCATGCCTGAGTTGTTGTCACCGACAACGGCATCCACAACTTCCTTACCAATTACGAATGGTCGGGCTTCGGTAGATTCTGTACGAAACAGTCACCCTCTCTCGACGATTCCGTCCCAAAGTGCGACTAGCTTTTCGACCCCTTCAAAGGCACGAGGACCTACGTCGGCCCCACGTGATAGCGATAGCGGTAGCATACGCTCAATGGGTCGATCCGCCAGGGAGTCACTTTCAAAGATCTCGAGCACAATCAGCCGATCGTCGCCTACACCCTCTTCGGCCCCAAGGAAATCTACGTCAAACAGAGAAGGTACCCGAACATCGATGGGTGATGCTGTCCGTAGTAGGCGGAAGAAGAGGATGTCTGATAGATGGTGGAGAATAAGTGATGATAAGATCAAAGAAAGCAAGACAAGTGAGGTGTTAGGTATGCAAAAAGAAGTTTACATGCTATTTTACGAGTTAGAACGGGGAGATGATGACTCTTAGATGCAGGGTCGATGTGCATTTGGAACGGGGCCGCATACATAATTATTATAGCTATTGATGTTTGTATATAAGGTTTCGGATGGATATTCCGAGCATTCAGACGACAGAAAATGTCTGTCTAGATATTCAATAAAGAAGATGAGCACATCTGGGGCTCGTGGGTTGAATTGTGCTCCACGATAGAGTGCAGTGTTGTGAGCTCTGGGGCATGAGAGATGTAAACAAGTCATCTCAAAATGAGTGAGCTCTCGCACTGTGCATTGAATGAAGACACGTCTTCACTGATATGTATACTTTGTTAGAATTGACCTATCAAATATCTTCTATGCGTCGTGAAAACAGGTGGATGGTTGAGAGTGATAGGATGTGTCCGAACCCGCAAAGTATTCGAGTAACCAATTCACAAACTTCATCGCTGAACGTCTTGCATGAATCATAACTTCATTGGCGTTGTATATTTAACTGGTCAAGAAAGTCTCCTTTTTTCAATATACGCAACCGAAATAAAGTTGACACATGTAAATCCGCTTAAAGCGGACGTCTACCATAAATCCCTAACAAAGGAAATACATACAACAACCGAGCACTATCGCGTGCGCCCCTCCATAAACACCTGCACCAAAAAAATAGAACGCGCTTTCGCGTTCCTCATTCCGCGACTACCCCAAAAACCCACGACTTTCTCAACGAGCAATTGCACAACGATAATTTTGCTCACGAACATGCGCGCAAATGGCACATAACAGGGACAACCGATACAATAGCTCACCATCGCCCCGTGTCCGTCCTATAGCTTTCGCAAATTCAAATATTAATGGCACATCATGGGCGAACAAACCGCGGACGACTTCAGCAGGCGAGCATTGGATGAAGAGGATTTTGGATGAGGATGATGGCGATGAGGGTGAGAGTGAGGTGGATGTGGAGGGGGTTACGAGGGATATTGGAAAGATGAGAAGGGAGAGTGAAGGGGCTGGTACGGGAGTTGGAAGGTGGGATGCGGAATTCGATTTTACGGCGAGGAGTATGGAGATCAGTGAGAGTCCGAGGTTGAAAACGAAGGGGATACCGAGTAGAATTGAGGAGATTATGGATCAGGAGAGGAGTATTGCGGAGGACGATGAGGAAGAAGACGGCGCAGGGAATGAGAAGAGAGATGTGGAGGATGTGGTGAAGGTTTTGGAGCGGCCAAGAAGATCAACCGAAGGACTTGCTAGTAAAAGTGAAGAGGCGAAAGCTTTGCAGGCGCCAAATGACACGGAAGAGAAAAAGGCATCACTTCGCGCGCGATCAATGGAGCGGAGAAATGCTTTGCGCCGGGAAATACAGGAAAGGCGTGAGCAGCGACGTGCAACCACATCGTATGAAAACGAAGAAAATAATGTCCCGCAACCAAGACAGGAAGCAGCGATGAGGAATAGACTGCGCCCGGAACAAAAATCACAAAGCGATGACCTATCTGAACGCGACGAAGCTGCGCGGGACTTCCGAAACACCAAAGAGAATAACCTGCCAGAACGAGAAACGCAGAAACCGATGTCGCGGTTAGAGAAACGGTTTCAGCGAGATGATGGATTGAATGCTATTCAGAGGGCTAGAGAAAACAGGCTACGGAATGATTTCGACCGAGGAATTCAAGAGCGGGAGAGAGTGCGATCGAGACCGAAACTGTTTGAGCAAAATGAAGTTATTGATGATGCGGAAGCACAGCAACAACAACATAATAAGACTATACTCGAGGAGGAAGGAGAGAGGATACCAGGAACTCCAATTACGATATTCAGCAGCAATGAAAGGCGTTCAACGGAATCGAATTCCAAAAATGAGGACTCTCTACAGATTCTGCGCAATCTTTCTAAAGCCATGAAAACAGAAACAGCAGGAAGTCAAAGAACGAGTCCGAGCAGATTAGAAGGGCGGCAGGAGAATATTCCCGAAACACGAAATAATACAAGAGAAAGAGCATCATCGTATGAACCCGAGATCAAGCTCGAAAGAGAAAGAGAACTAGTACGCCCCCCAACACCACCACCATCCGCTCCCATCGATCCCTTACTTCTACCCACACCCCGCGTCACAGGTGCATTTATCGAAACCCCCGCCCCGCCGCGCACACGCATCGAGAAGCCGCTTTTCCCAACCTCAAACAGCAGCTCCTCCTCCCAGCCCATCATAAAACAAGAACCCTCCTCCCCCCGCAGCCAATCCTTACCCGCCCCACAAAACAAATCCTCCCGCCCTCCTCCCAAAAACAGCGCCGCCGTCCCCTCCGCCCTCGATGACCTCCGGCGCATCGAAAAAGAAGCCCAAATCGACGACACCACGCTTGATCGGGATATCTCCGTAATCCTCAAAGCGCAAGCCGCCTCCGGCACCTCCTCCACCCCACCTTTGCTCCCCGAAATCAACCTCGATTTCGACGAAAAGGGTAAACCGCTTTCGAAAAAGGAGAAGGAGAGGAAGCTCGAGGAACTGGCGTTCGACCGTATGTCGAAGAGTCTAAGACATACTACGTCGAGTATTCGGGATGCGAGACATGGGATTGAGAGGTTGGAGATGCAGGTTTCTTCTTCGCATCCGCTTGCGGCGGGGATTAAGCAGGAGGAGCTTGAGGGTTCATTGAATGGAATTCCGTACCTCTCAGCCAAATACCTGCTCCTCCCGATCCCGCGACTCCGCGACCTGCGCACGAAAAAACTCACCCTGCTGGGTCTGCTCCTGAGTATATTTACAGCGTGGTTCCTGCTGGAAGGAGCAATGTGCTATCGGTTTTGCCATCCGCGATACGCGAGTCGCAGTGATTGGCTGCCGAGCGATCCGTTTTGGCCGTGGGCGCTGCCGACGAAGGTGGATCAGTGGACGGGGGGTGTATTTGGAAGGGGGTTAGAGGGGGTTAGGGAGTGGTGGAGGGAAGGGGAGGGGGAAGGCAAGGGAGGAGGAGAGGAGGCGGTGTTGACTTGGAGGGAGAAGGTCGCGTTGGGGATGGAGGAGGCGGTGAGGTTGCGGGAGGACGAGGATGAGGGTGTCAGGGCTGGGTGGAGAGGTTGGGCTGGGTGGAGTGCGGGGAGGGGGAGTAGTGGTAGTGGGGGGTATAAAAGCGGTTCAAGTGGAATAGTGGTTGATGGAGGTTGGGATGGAGATGAGATTTTAGGGTAGCGTGTATGACAAAAGACACGTGAAGATCGTGTTGGAAAGAGGTGGATAGTATCGGTCGAGCGAGTTGAATGAAATATTTCACTTCATTGTCCGTGGTCATGCTCTTTTCTTGACATGAACAGAGATTTTGATCGTGTTTAGAATCTGCTTGAATTGGACAATCAGGATTAGCGTGGTCTAGCATAAGGTCGGTTACATGTCTGGAGTTTGGGGTATACTTTCCTATTCAGTCGGAAAGAGAGGAAGGGCGTTTAAGCATATATAAACCCATTAATGTCAGTTCGCCCACGTTCAAATCACAATACCATCGTCAAGCACGTGAATCATCATCAAACTATACTTTCACAATTCCTGACTCTCAATCGATTGATTTCATTTCATATCAGGTCGAGCGTCATCACCCTCTCCAGTGGTCCATCAGTCCATCCAGCCAACCAACCCAAACACTTTCATACACAATCGTGAACCATGCATGCATGCGAAACCATAACCCACCCTTACATCCCTAAGCCGTCCTTTCCATACCCATTCCCTTCCCTTCCAACCATCCTACCCTCGTCATCATCATCCATCATCATCATCATCAATCATTGCCCAGCCAGCCAGTCCGCCCACCCAGAACCAATCATCAGGCAACAAAAGAAGGAAAAAGAAACGATCATAAACAACCTATGAAGTTACTTTTAATCCCATGTGGCTTTGTTTTTTTAGCATGAGAGATGAAGAACAGAGAGTTGAGAGAGTTTGAGAGTAAAAAAAACAAGTGATGAGGCAAAAGAACCTATTTGAAAACAGAGTCGTGTGTAGTTTGGTCATGAGAGAATTCCAAGAAAGAGAAAACAAAGGCGGCTGGGGAAAACAATTACAGGACAGAAGACTGCCCAGCCTAGCCCTTGAAAGACCATAATTTTGCGAGTTTGTATGCAATCGAAATAAAAGACGAATCCAGCTGTGCCAAGCCAGAACGAATATTTCCCCCCATGAATTTGGTTTCAATCCAGATTGTTGATGTGCATCGCCGACGTGAAAAAAAAAAAACGTGAAAAGAAAATCAGTAGAAAGATGAAGGAAATGTCATGGTAGTAGTAACACAGTTAATTGTTGGTATCATCGTTTCTTCCCGCCCAAATCCAAAGATAGATGACTACCATGGGATGTGCAAGCTGCTCTTGGCCCAATAATTAATGTCCGTAGTTGCCACCCCATCCCCCACGTTGTTGGCTGTTACCATAGTAGTTGCCTCCAAACCCTTGGTAACCTCCATATCCGCTGGTCTGGTGCCCCTGTCCAGCTCCTTGGTGACCTCCGGCACCTCCCAGACTGCCGTATTGACTACCAGCTTGACTGCCGTGAAGTCCATGGCCTTGGACGTGGCTTGGATATCCACCATATCCACCTTGTTGGGATTGTGGTGGAGGTAGAACAGATCCAGGTGCAGTGTTGGTTGCAGATCCAGGACGACCAGCCTGGGATAAAGATGGGCTTGGTCCATTAGCGGCCTTCGATTCACCAAAAGGCTTCAAGTCGTCACTTCCAGGTTGGCTACCTTGAGGACCATTGTAATGTTGACCAGAAGGATAAGAGCCACGACTGAATGCATCATGAACTCCACCAAACGCACCACTTCCACCTAGTGCTTGTGGTGCTTGTGAGGACTGAGCCGACCCGGCTCGACCATAGTCACCTAAGCCCCCTCCAAGTGCCGAGTCTCGGCCATGCAAGGAAGAACCTACAAATCCGCCAGCAGCTGGGGATGAAGAGTGATCATATGGTGCACCAGGAGACATGTAGCCCTGGTAAGGTTGCGCATGAATCCCGCCTTTTGCACCATAAGGTCCAGCACCATAGCTGCCACCGCCATATTGCTGGAACTGGTTCATGTATGCTGCATAGTATGGACTTGAATAGTAAGGATGACCATAGGGATAGCCACTTCCTTGTTGAGGTTGTTGAGGATGTCCTGATTGGGGCTGGGCGGTCTGAGAAGTATTCTGCTGTTGACTTTGAGCTACAGGATTTGGAGTCGTGTGTCCACTGTTTTGGCCCTCTCCAGCTGTCGCATAGCGGGATTGGGCTTGTTGGCCAGAACTTTGTGGGAATTGCGATGTCTCACTTTGAGGCCCAGAATAACCACTGTAAGATCTTTGCGGAGCCGATGCATCTTGTTGGCCTTGTCCACCTTGCTGTACACCATATTGCTGTTGGTAGTAACTGCTGTAGTTTTGTCTTAATGGATCAGCCGTGTAGTAAGAGGAATAATCATTCGGAGCGGAGGAGAAAGCGCCAGAGGGTGGTTGAGTCTGCGCTTGTGAGGATTGGCTTGGATAGCCTTCAAATGGACTTTGGGACGTTGGAGCCTGTTGGCTGAACGCGTCGTAAGGCTTCTGTGGCAAAGAAGATTGCTCCTGAGATCCTGGTTGTCCGTATCGGCCATACTGCCCAGGTTGGGAACCAGTTTGAGGAGCTTGCTGAGAAGCAGCTGGAGGTAGATTAGCATATGCTTGATTATAGAAAGTGCTTTAGAGCTTACCTTGAGAGGTTGGAAGAGTTTGGGGAGATGGCAATCCCGGTGCAGCTAAACTTTTGTCAGCATTTTGTTTTTCGCATATTTTAACGATATATAGATGGACATCACCAACCTGTTGGGTGCGTCGCAGCTGGTAATCCGGCGGACTGCTTTGGAGTGGGCACGGCTTCTGGAACAGGTGCTGATTGTTGAGGAGCAGGTGGTAAAGCAGCTCTTGGAGCAACCGGTGAGTGTTGAGGTGGTTGAGCCCTTGTCTCTGGCTCTTCTCGATCGCCATCAACATCTTCATCGCCAGAACCATTGAGGTTGAATGCGCCAAATTGTACAGCAGCTCTATCTACCTCGCGATTTCCTGGCATGCGAACAGCCTCTTCTTGATCGAGCACACGGCGCTGGAAGCTTGGTGTGCGACCTGAAGATCCCGTAGCCTTCAAAGCTGAAGCTTGGAAGCCACTCGTGGGAGGGCGAGTAGAGGCGGCTTGAGTTTGTAAGGCTGAATATGGGGTAGAGGTCCCAGCGGCGCTTCGTGGATCCCACGAGCTAGCAGCTGTGCTTGCGGCAGTTGCACTAGGCTGAGGAACCGACTCGTCGGGAACTTGCTCGAGGTTTGTTTCCGTCAACTCGTCCTTGGATGGGGTGAGGTCCGCCTCGAGTTCGGTCGCTGCGGGGGTTTCAGCGGGGGTCTCAGCGGGGGTTTCGACGGGGGTTGGCTCGGGGGTTATCTCGGGCTGAGGTTCCGGGGCGGGTGTCTCTAGCTCTGCAGGAGCAGGTTCTTCGACAGGCTCCTCTGGCTTGGGAGGTTCAGCAGGTCTATTTGAAAAATCAGTTCCACTCGCAAAAAGCAGATAGACGTGTAGACATACTTCTCTACAGGTTCGGGTGCCTTCTTCGGTTTTGGAGCAGGAGCAAACATGCTTGCCCAACTCTTCTTTACACCGTCTGGAATGATACTCGAAGCGGCGGCGGCGGCGGCGGCAGGGGCAGATGTTACATTTGCAGCAATACTTCCCCCACTGTTATCGCCTTCGTCAGGTTTTGCCGTTTCAGTGCCGGATGCTTCTTCGGGGTTTTCAGGTTTAGCAGTTTCCCAGGCGTTCGACTCAGTTGTGGGAACAGAGACTTCGGTGTTCTCTTTGCGAGTGCCGTTGGTATGCGCAGTCGAAGCTCCACGACCTCTGCCACCTCTGCCTCGATCGTTACCGCGACCACGACCTCTGCTTTCAAATCCACCTCGGCCACCTCGAGAGCCTCTGCCATTGTTGGACGAGTCACCAAGCGCAGCAGCGGAACCAGAATCGTAAGCTTTGGACTTAGATCGATCTTTCTTGGAATTCGAAACTGCTCCCCATTGTGAAATGGTGCCTGGGGGGGTTGATTAGCGTTCCCAGCTTTGGCAGAAAAGTTGTTCAAGATTCTGGCACAATTCAAGAGATAGCTTACCCTCTGTGATGCGCTCGACAGTACTTTCTAGGTCACCGTTAGTTTCCTCCAACGCCATAACAACATCTTCATCTGTCCAATCCGGGAACATTTCTTGAATTGTAGAGACTTTGGAGCCATGCTTCTTCTTCAGTTGACCGACTTCACCATCATCGTCAATTGATGCAGCCGTAGTTATTTCTGTTTTGTCGCCGTTGCTTGCATGACCTCTCCCACCACGTCCAGCTCTAGGAGCAAAACCTCCACGACCACCACGAGCTGAGCCTCTGCCACGAGGCGCCGGTCGTGCCTGTACCTCAGACATCTTATGAGGTTATATGTGTGTAAAGAAAGAGAAGAAGATTAGCGAAATGTCGAGGAGATGTGGATTGGGTGGATATTGTTTTGTGTTAATTCTTTTCCAGGGAGTTGTTCGAAGGAACTTGGAAGGTTGAAGGAAGAGGAATGACGCTTTGGTTGGGATCAGAAAATGGCTAAGGGCTTTTGACATTTAAGCTCTCCTGAAAATTGACTTGTCGCGTCAGTTTGAGAAGTGGTGGTGCGGTACAGCGTGCAATTGTGGCTTGTGGGTCGCTTTTCCACGAGGCTGCAAGGCACGCGAGGCCAGGAAAGTAGCAGCTGGGTGGTGTGGAGTGGAAATCTCTTCGACAGGCGGCATTCACAACACAGAATCTATACATGTCGTATATCAATCGATAGCCCTGCCAATGGACTTTTGATTTCTGCAAGAATCACATGTTTTAGACGGTCGGTACTTGAGTAACAAATTATCAAAGCACGACAACGAGGAAAAAGATGTACTCGACGCTTAGACCACTACTTTAAACCTTAAATCACAATGGCACGAATGGGTCGGCATCGGCGATTACGCCCGTGACTTATGAGCCACCAAGCAAGCCAAGGCACCCACCGCCAGGCCACATCAACTGTTGCCGGAACATTTCGACTAGAGCACATCGCTTCGTTCAACACCACACCTGAACCCAGCGGGCTAGGTGTACATTTAAGGAGGCAGCTGGCCACTGCTCATGCTTGATATGCTGATGATTATTCTTCTATACTATGCGTAACTACACCAACCCACACCAATCAACTCAAATCACCACTCTCTTCCCACTGCCCTCCTATTGAGGAAGGGGGATTTTTGAAATTTGTTGTGGATGCGGCATAGAGGTAGAGGTAGGAGGGGGGATGGTGTGGGTTATGGGGGGATGGATGATTGGGAATGGGGATGGGGATGGGGATGGTTGAGCGGAATGGAGTGTATAGAGAGAGTGTTATGGGAGGATGGCAACAGGATGATGGTTACAGAGAATTGATTGTGAGGAGGGGAAGGAGGTGCGAAGAGCGTGAAGGTGAGTGATAGAGGACAGGGTACGAAGAGGAGAGTATATCACCAGATGCAACGATTGGAGATATTGCAGGAGAAATCAGGGACAAGCGTATCCTTCGGTGGTCTAACATTCATGCTTGCGGAAGATTAAAAAATTTGAATGCAAATTTTGGTTCATCTTAAGTTGGCTTGAAGTATAGTCGACGTGATCGAATAATATGCAGAGAGCGGTGGATGTCGGAAACAGCACATCAGGCTACTCTAGCTGCTTATATGATATATACATTGGTGGCAAAGATGTTGACTGTATAGAATTAAAATCGCGATGCTCGCGGGTCAGCTAGCGGGCCAGATAGGATATTGTATACCTGTAAGCTTGATATATCAAGTTTTGGTGTGCTGCGTAGTAGGAAAGTCAATAAACTATGGTAAAGGACCACCGGCGCAAGGCTCGGCTAAAAGAGGGGAGAGGAGACGGAAGAGTAGAGGATCAGAGGTGGGAAGCAGAGGGTAAAGCAATGATCGGGAACTGGGCATACTACAAGGCGTATCTTTTGTGTGGAAGTCTTGTCGAGAGCAGAACTGTATGTATACTATACTGATGCAGAATTCATTTTGGGATGTGTTACTGCGGCTCGTTGTATGGAAAGAAGCCTTAAGGAGGGGTGTGTAGTATTTTGGGGCTGTATTTTGGCTCTAGTAGACGCAGCCGCATACAGCCACATTCTCCGCATCAAATGTTCAAACGCTGCGCCGCTCAGTAGTAATATATGGAATCTTATATGTACGTTGGCACTCTATTTATTGATTTTTAAAATAAATTAGATTTCTTAAATTTAATTTCTGTATTCCAAGTTATTTTGCGATGGCAATTCAATATTTGCCATTAAGTTGTTCTAAAAATGAGATCAGACTCTTGAAACTTCTACCAAAAGCTGGCGGCAAAAAGCTCAACTATAATCCAGCTTGCCGCATCTTCCACGCTAGCCTTGATGACAAGCCGCGATATACGGCCTTGTCCTATGTCTGGGGAAATGAGGATAACATGCGCTTGATATTTGTTGACAATTCTCCGGTTCGCGTGAGACGAAATCTTTACGATGCTATGATCGCATTGCGACACCTTGACGAACCCATTGTGGTGTGGATTGACTCTCTCTGCATAAATCAATCAGACGATGAAGAAAAGAGTTGGCAAGTTGGGCGTATGGACAGTACTTATCGGCAGGCGTCCCAGGTCTTTGCCTGGCTTGGGATGCCAGATAATACCAGTGATTCGGTCATGGACTATTTGAACTCGCTCGGATCAAAATTGGAAGCGTGTGGCTTCGGCACCGGGGGTGGTGAGCAGGACTGGCTAAGAGAAACATGGCGAAAAGTAGCGTTCGAACCTCGCGCAATGGGAAAAATGGGCGACGAAACATCGATATTTCCCCGGGGTGTATTGAACAGTATTTTTTATTCCATAAGTGGCTGGCACGAACAAGATAACCTTCTGCCTGTTTCTGGGATAATACACCTGTTTAAGCGGGAATGGTGGGGACGGATATGGGTCCTGCAGGAAATCACCCTTCCAGAGAATGCAGAGTTCATTTGTGGGACCAAAAGGATAACACGTCGTCGATGCAGTGCGGCCCTTAATGCGTATTGTGCGCTGCGATACATCATCATGGAGAAATTCTCCCTCGACCAGCGATTACTGACTCGATATCATCTGGATATTCTTCGGAATCTCTTCCAACTTAGGCCAACTGTTATGCTATCTTCTTGGGCCATATATAGATATGCCCGATTCTCCCTGGCAGCTCTTCTCCGTGCAACGTGCGTTGGCAGCATTAATAGTCGTCAACATGGACCCCACCACATGGAAGCAACCGATCCACGGGATAAAATATTTGCCCTGCTAGGCCTAGCGGCAGATAGAGATGAGTTAGAAGAACTAGGTGTTCATCCAGATTACACGAAATCTTGTAAAGAAGTATACACTTCTACCATGGCAGCCCTGCTCCAACAAGGTCATATTTCACTCCTTTCGCTCTGTCAGACTCATAAGCGGCGACCGGATTTGCCATCCTGGGTTCCAGACTGGTCTGCGTCTTTAACTCATATGTTTCAAGACGTACGGAATGACCATATTACTATCTATCCTGAGTTCAGTGCATCAGGGCCCACCTCTCACACCCCAGCAATCACCGTTATGCGGAAATGCCAGGAAATCAAGGGTATCTCTATGTTGGGTTATATATACGATGATATATATGAGGCTGGATCTTTTCCTGGTAGAATTTCAAGTGATGAAGTACCTATTCTAGAGACCTTCTCCTGGCCAGTGGAGTGGCTGGTCGAGCTTCTTCGTCTCACATATCACAACCAACTAAGGTATAAAGATTTTAAAGATCGCTTGCGTGCTGTGGCGAGAACCTCGATTGCTGATGTCGGTTACAATAAACATAAGGAACTAGAAAGAGTTGAAGACGGTCGCTTCCTCGACGCTGTAGCTTTGATATGGCGTGGAAATAATTATTGCAAAGACAGGAGGATTAAATCCGGAATTCAGAAGCTTGTCGCCGACCCCGAACTCAAGAAACAGCTTCCGGACATCATGTTGGCGCAAAGTCGGTTTGGCTCAGAAATCATAGGGAAAAGTCTGAGGCGTCACCCATTTATCACTCGGAAGGGGCACTTGGTCCTTGGGCCCGAAAGTACTAAACGAGGCGATTCTGTTGCACTAATCAAGGGATCTCAAGTGCCCTTTGTGCTACGGGTTCAGGGAGATGGACAGTATCAAATAGTCGGGGAAGCATATGTGCATGATATCATGGATGGAGAAATCGCAGGTAACTCCACGTTCTGTGATATAAAGCTGGTTTAACATTATCATCACATTTCATACCGACTCCAAGCCAGCCCAGCCCTACCTTGAAAATCTCCTATCCTCTTCCTCCTGCCCCTTCTTATAATATCGAAAATTATTGACTGTGCCTCTGCGTCTTGCTGGAAAGAGAATGAGACCCGTTGAGAGATTTTTTTACATTCTATTTAGTCCAGATTGATGAGCCGCAAGTGCTGAGACGGGTTGAAAGCATATAAGAGTGGGCAGACGGCATGAGGATGTGTGCAGTTCAAGTTCCCAGAAACATACGAAGCTACTACCTTTCAAAATTCTCTGGTTCTACCTAACCATTTTCAAATCATCTGTCGTCATTTTTCACCTCCTGTCACGGAGAATTCTGATATAAAATGCCCCCCACCAAGATCATTTCCGCTACGGCATGGATCATGCTCAGCACTGTTATAGTCATCCTAGTTGCTACGCAAGGTAAGGCTATGGGCTCCATGATTATGAACATCGTTCTAAATCTTCTAGACGCTCACCTTGAGACAAGAGCTGCAACTGAAGCTGTGAAAGATTCTGGAGATATAGCTAAGGGTCTCTTCAGTGGTAAGTCTATACACTTTCATGACTTTGAATATCATTCTGACAATACCTAGATGCTCATCCAGAAAGAAGAGCTGCAGCTGAAGCCGCGAAACTCCCCGGTGCCTTGGCTAAGGATCTCTTCTAGGCTCACTAGTCTAAGGCTTGAGCGTAGATCAAGAGTTAGTACACTCTTTGTCTATATGGTCAATATTCATACAGTCACACTTCCTTTACTCTTATAGTCTATCGTTACCAGTGAACGAATGTGGATTTCCGAAGATCGGACTTCCGGAGCAGCCAATGCAGATGGCCGGCTTCTAGTTGCTATACAGTGTTGTCAGTAGTCTGCCCGTACAATAGTGCACGCCCACTGTGTGCGCTAGTGTAATAGTGGATCCTGTGTAGTTTGCAATATGGAAACTGATAGTACAAGCAGTTTTATATCCTCAAAAACAGTACGTACTGGCTGTATACTAAGTATACAGCGACAACGTAGACGGAGGAGGTGAATCATGTAACCTTTTCGGCTGTAAAGATCACTCTTACAGATCTTCGTAAAAGGCGTTTGAGTATTTAAAATCGTAGTTAGGTATATCAAGTTTTGAGGAGGAGTTATTGTACAAGAGTAATCCTAACAAGGAGAGCTACTAATTTGGGTGGTAGAACTGTGGATATTACTTGAATTTAAATTATATTCCTCTTCTTAGCGTTCCAATAGTGTACTACCAAGACACAGCCGTTTACATATACTACGCTCTGTCCGTTTTGTGACCCCTTAAACGCACTGCTGTACGTTTGGGAATGCCCTCAAACTGCGCTAGTTTACACAGTTTACACTACCGACAACACTCTTGCTGCACTATCTTTTAGATTTCTGATGTGTGAACTCACAAATGTCGCTCGAACGCACCATCTTACAGGTACACAGCGTTAGTGTACTGTGGGTAGACCCGGTACGTAGCCACAAACATCACCCTTATTTGGGACGTCTGGCTGGTTGTACTTTTTTTTGTCTTAACTAATTCTACTTCTATGGACTCGGGGCGAGATCATATGATCTTGCTCTCCTGTACTACCTACATGAATGGCTTCATTGTTTATCCTATGTTCAACTCCTGTAGCCTCTTCTGTAGTCTCCTCCCGTAGTCCCTTCCGTAGTGAATTGAATCCTTACCCGGAAATGACCATTCCCAATTTCCACCATTCCCAACGGGTACTCTGACCACGTTGGCTTAGGAGTCTCTGCTTACCTATTTAAGTAACATCCTCCATTTTTCAGAGGATTCAGTTTCACTTGCTTTTGTATTTGAAATCTAAAACATCATTCTTTGATTCTACTCGCATACTTACATTGTTACCCCAATATCACAACCAGCCATTATTTTAGCACACAATGGAAGCTCCTACATTCACAAACCGCCTCAAAGTTGCAATCTCAGGCGGAGGACTAGCTGGCGCTACTTTGGCTAGTGCTTTACAACGCAATCCTCATCTCGAGGTCAACGTCTGAGTCTGCAGCGGAATTCTCAGAACGCGGAGCAGCGGTTGGAATATCCGTCAACGGCCAGCGGGCTCTTGCGGAAATTGGTACTGAGGTCAGAGATGCTCTTGACAAGGCTGGAGCTGTAAAGATGAACTCTTCCCGTTTGATGATTGTATGTTCTTTATATCTCGAATAATTGCCAGATAAAGGTATCACAGGTGCTCAGACTGACCTTCGCAATCACTTTAGGCAACAGGTGAAACTGCTGGAAGCCTTCTTTATGACTTGACCGGCGCAGAGCCGACGCTGGTTGTGCATAGAGCAGCGTTCTTGCAAGAGCTACTCAAACCCATTCCGGGTGATTCTATGCACGCGAACAAAAAGCTCGTCAAGATTCAAGATGCTCCCGAAGGAGAAAGTTGCCTCCAATTGACTTTTGGGGATGGCTCCATTGAGCGCGCGGACGTGCTGATTGGCGCAGATGGCATCCATGGTTTCGTGCGGAAATATGTGTTAGGCGACGAACACCCGGCTACTGATGCAAAATTTGCAGGCTTTTGGGACTGTTGTTCTTTAGTGCCATTTGAAAAGGCAAAAGAGCGGCTAGGAGAAGAGTATTTCAAGGAAGATCGACAATATGTATGGATCGGTGATGGAGCCATGCTAATGCATGATGTTCTCGATAATGGTCAAACTGTGCAATGCGTAGCGGCGATCTATTCTGATACAAACAGAGGATTTGAGAATTCAAACTCATGGAAGACACCAATCGACAGAAAGAAACTGGAGGAAGCATTGGCAACATGGAAAAATTGTCCAATAACTCAAGCTATGATGGATGTAAGTTGCAGCATTCTTTGTTAACCTAATCGTACGTTCGACGAATAGGTACAAATTTCGACACCTGACTAATATTTCACCATATAGCTTTTGCTGGAAAACCCCGAACCGCTCGCATTCGCCGAGTACCACCACCTCGATGCACCAACCTATGTAAAAGGCCACGTCTGTTTGATGGGTGATGCCGCGCATGCTATGACACCGTGGCAGGGGTCAGGAGCAGGTATGGCTTTCGAGGATGCCATGGTCCTCCAAACTCTGCTCGCAAATGTTCAAGATGCTTCGCAGCTGAGAGCAGCATTGCAAGCATACGACACAACTCGCAGACCGAGAACCTAACGGGTGGTTGCCTCCAGTCGGGAAACCGGCCTTATCATGTGTGGAAGCGCACCGGGAGTTGGAGTGGACCCAGAGAAGTTGCTGGCTAGCCTAGCTACTAGATGGGACTTTATTCATGGGCTTGATATGAAGGTACATAAAGATGAGGCCCTCTCTCTGATGCACAAGCTCCTCAATGGCGATGTTCGGCGGGCTTGATCTCATTTGTACCGTAGATTGGCGGTTGAGGTAGTTGTAATGTAACTGCTGATTGATACCGATGAAGAGAAATGGGTAGAATCGTGACCCAGTCCTTAGGGACATCGGCACGACAATGTCTAGCTCAAGGGATATCGAATGTCATTTATTTCTAACTGCGTCCTGTTAGGACTTTATCGGGACTAACAGTGCCAGTGCTAGAGGAAGGTCAATCCGCTCTCGAAACACTTCTGCTGCTGTCAAACATGTCGCCGAATGCACTAAGTCACTAGACTCTTTCAACGGCGATTGCCTTATAGCAATAATGGTCATCATCAGCTTCACTCTTTGACTCTCCCAAGAAAGCGCTAAACTGTTTGTCCGCATGTACTCCACACTATCCTGTATGTGACTCAGCCCAATGAGGACCGCAAGGGTCTTAGGGAGTAGAGAGAGTAAATAGATGAAAAAGCAAATGGCTATTTGAAAAGTGAGAATAGTTAAGAGAATTAGCCAGTCTAGCAAAAATCAAATATATATGCCATATAACAGAAGATAGAATAGATATTTTCTGACTTCCAGAAATATTCAGATGCGATGATGTTTCTAAGGAAGCACTAGCTTCCCATAAGTTATGCTTCCTTACTTTATTGATGCCCACCTGTGCCTTATATTTGAGGAACAATGGAATGAGACCAGAAGCAAGTGAAAGCTCCCAACATCTACTATTGTACATTGTACTCATATACCTTCAAACACCTGAGACTTTGAGGGATGCATTTTTGACGATCTTGCACGTCTCAATACTTATTGTCCGACCAAGGTTATCCTCCATGTGTATTTCCATCATCCGCCACGGACACCCCGCATCTACCTGCGGATCTTATCGCTGCTAAATTGTACAAGCATATCGACCTTTACAGTACAAGATCGTTTGCATCGACAGCGACACTACAATATTTCCCCACCTCGATGCGCTACATATACACTGCGCGACTTGATACCGCGAACGATCCCGACTACTTAGATTCTCTAGTGAAATAGAGATATCACTTCCTCCATCATGTTCCGAGCTACACCACCAGCTTTCTTTCACCAAATACCTGCTCTTCTCAAATTCAAGCTTCACCAGCCTCTCCCCCTGAGCCCGCGCGAATCTAAACAACTACTGGAGCTTCTTACTGTGTCATTCCGACAACAACTTGATTCTGAACATGGACCTTCGAACGCCACGGATACTCCACTGGCGCAACAGCCCAAAAGCAACAAAGCTTCACATCAACTAAAACCACACCCTAGACCTACAGATAGGCATATCGAGTCAATTCTCACGAATCCACTCTTCAATGCTCGCCCAAAGTCTGAAGCTGTCAATGCAGTAAGCCCTATGGATACATTTGATCGAGCAGTGGGAAAGGGCATGATGACTCTGAAATACGCAACAGCTTGTTTGCGGGCCGAGAAGCGGCGGCTTGCCTCTATACATCCAGTTGATTTGGTGCAGGGTCTCAAGAATTCCGGCGCTGGTCTCAGGGTTGTAAGATGGCTGAAGGCGAATGGAATAAGCAATGATAACTCGTTTCTAGACGAGCCCCTTCTTGTTCCCACGCTCTTTGAATTCATGCAGGCGGAAGGGCTAGAAGATCTGTTCTGGGTCTGGATCAACAGAGACATTCATGGACTCCATAATTCGACAATTGGTCCAAGTGTTGTGGCTCGTCGTATCAACTCTCTTTTTGGGAGCAAGCAAACTAGCACACGATCCTTTGATGATGCCACCCTCATTCTACAGAAACTAGCAACCAAAATTCAAGATCTCGATCCTGGAAAGCAACGAGGTCTCCTTTTCTTTCCCGGGCAATCTCTTTACCAGCAGCTTTCTCGCAGCCACCCGATTGCGTTGAGCTCTGTGTCGCTAGAAGCTTTCGAGGCTTTTCGACGAATACTACGCATTGTTCATATACATGACATAGAGTATTGTAGTTTAGACATATACCATCCTACTCAGCCATCCGCAGATGAATGCTTAAAGCGTCTCCGATCACCGACACCTGTTATTGGAACATCCCATAACTTATCGTGGAAGTCCGTCTACCCAGAGAGAATCATCAATATATCACTCACAGCAGCCAAGATACTGTTCGAGCAAGAGCGGGTTGATGATGCGCGATGGGTCATGGAATATCTGCGTACAACCTACCCCGAAGAGCTTGGAATAAAGCAGTCATCCGTGGAGGACAAAATCCAGAGAGACCACGAAGAGGAATCGAGTATTCAAATACTTGAATCTCTAAGTATTGCTTAAGCAACGCCGAACGGCTTTACATCTTACTCATGCTACAGCAGCAAACGATTGTTACCGGGCTTGGTTGGTTCACATGGCTGGCGGTTACTTTGGACGGTCACTTTTGGCGTTGACTTTGGGCATTACCTTTGGGCGTATTAGGACATTTGGGCGGTAGGATACAATTGCATGTGGTTGCTTCAATTAACGAATGAACCAACTCTCATTTAACCTGGTTCCAGGTATAGTCGTCAACAGTATAGTATGAAGAGGCGAAATTACCATTGCATTCTTGTGAGTTCACAATACAGGCGTCTATCTCGTTTATAGCCTGGGACGACATCAACCTACCTTTTCTTCCTGCTTCTGGATGGGGGTGGGTTATTCATCATGCTCCACAACGACTGTAACTTGCTGCTACAGTACGGCGCGGACAGCTATGACGTTACTTGATCGAGTTTTTGGTCATTATCACGTGAGTACCACTCCACCACCTGCATTAGCTTCTTGCAGGGCACTTTTCACCCCGGCCACCGCTGTCAGCAGAACTTTGGCTGTAGAGTTCTCTCCCTTCGCCGTCCAGCTTTCACTGTACGCCCAAAGCGGAAGATTGATTGCGGATGTGTTCAACTTGGGCACAAGGGCAACAGAAAATAAGACGGGCTGAAGTGATAGATGATAGGAATTCCAAGGTTGCAGAAGCAAAATATCATCAGGAAGCCCTTGTGCGTCTTCCCCGCATTTTCCGCGGCATCTTGGCGCTCGATTTTCGGAGCTTAAAAATTCGGGCGGTAACATTTCGGTATCAACGAGTCCAAGAGAGAATGTGGCAGAAGTTCATGGCTCGATTCGCGGTCGTCTTGTCTTGAATATACAGAATCACTTAATACCATTATAAATACTTATGCAATATACACCGCTGTGTAATCCCCGGCTTTGATTTGTTCCTTGAAAGTTTCCCCTCTCCAATCGTATGACGAGCCTTTCCGGAGTTGGCCCTCCATCTCACGTTACGAAAAAAGTTTACAACGATCTGATCTGGTTAAAGGCCGGTCTGTCGGGCGGTTGCTACTAACCTAAGGTTAAGGTACCTCGACCAATTAATAGCGTCCTTCCTCGAATCTTGAACATCAACTTCACAACAACCTTCTCGTTCTTTTTCTGTCGCAATCCATCAATTATTCCTGCGCATTCGAAGAACTTACATCAATTGAATTGCTATGCTTGACTGAAAGCATCTTATAGGACTCAATACCGATTTTTACTAGGGAACGTCTTGTTGCAAAGCTTGATTTCTTACGTCATTAATACAATATGGCTACTGACAAGGTCGAAGAAGGTGATAAGGGTGAGCATTTTGACTTCTTTTACTCGTTTTTGCCTCAAGTCTGTGACTTTGAGCTTCCATAGCTCGAGAGTTGGGAGTCAACTCCTTGGTTCACGTCAAAATACCTTCATGATGATGTCTTTACAATCGCATTCTTATGTATCCGGCCTCCATCCAGCATTCCAATGTGCTAATCAATGTTTCTGCAAACAGTTTCCTGGCAATGGGGTGGTGCCAATCCAGACGGAACGGTAGCAGAAGTTAAAGCTGGGGAAGTCTCAGTTACGAGCAAGAAAGGAAACGAGATTAAGAAGCAGGGAGATGAGAATGACCCGGCTGTCGCCATTGAGAGGAGTGGAAATGACGTCGTGAAAAAGGTCAGCGAACTGAACGTGGAGAGCAAGGGCGATGCGGGAGGGAGTGCTGAAGAGGAGAAGAAGGACACAAATGGAGAGAGCGTAGAGGCTGAGGGCAAAAAGGAGGATGGACAGGAAGACAAAGCGGAAGCGAAGGATACAAAGGAAAAAGAGGATGTTGAGATGAAAGATAGAGATGAGAACATCGAGGAAGTAGCCAAGGAGAATGGCGATGCCAAAGATGAGAAGAAGGTCGAATCGGAGGACAATACCAACGGCCAACAGGAAGAAACTGTCGCTAAAGAAAATGGTTCCGAGACCGAGGCCCAACCAGGCGACAAGCGCAAGGCTGACGAAAAGGTCTCCTCGGAGGAGGATGTCGAGGAGGATAAAGATGCCAAGAAGCAGAAAACCAACGGCGAGACTACAAATGGTACTGCGGATAAAAAGAAACCAGGCAGACCCAAGGGCAATAGCACATCTGGAGGAAACGAGAAGAAAGCGGCGCCAAAGAAAGAAAAGAAGGCTCCTGCTGTTGGACAGAGTCAGAGGAAGACAAGAAGTCAAGGAGCTGTCTAGGTTGGCGCGACCGGGCCTGGGGAGGAGGCTCATTGTGGGGTTTCTTATCTCTCCTGGTGGCTGATGAGACGGTCAGTTGGAGAAGTTGAATGGTGGCTTATCTCTTTTTTTTTTTTTTTCGCTTTGCCTTGTACATAGGTGTGGGAATTTTTCGCGGGGGAGAGACTGTGGGTGGCGCTGCTGCTGATATGATTATGGATATTATGGAGATCTGGATATGAGAAATTGAAATGGATGGAATGGACAATTAGGAAAATGAGCAACAACAGCAACAACAGCAACAACAACAGTAACAACAGCAACAACAATAACAATAACAACAAAATATCACTTAGTTAAACTACTCTCTCTTGGTGTTCTATGCTTGTTATTTGTTGATCATGCACTTCCAAGTAGATATGTACTGACTGGACTGTAGTGAGATTCTCCTCGTACCAGGCCAATAACGAAGCTGCAGATGATGTGAAATACTACACTTGGACCTTAGTAAAGCGAGACAAGACAGCACGAGGACGAGGAGGCACCAAAACAAGTCGTCACGGGATGTACCAAACGAAGCAAGCATGTGCATGGCCGCCAAGGCCCGTATTCTTATCTGTCCCAGCCAGCCATCGTTAGTTGTACGGTATGACGGGTTATCCAACCACAGAATTCGGGTTGAGCAGAGCTTGGAGCAGAGCATAAGTAACATTACAGGTACACAGCCACATGCATGAACGAATCGAGCCGAGCAGAGCAGAACAGAACAGAACAGAGCATTGCATGTGGGTTTGGGTTTTGGTTAAACTACGGTTCCAGCTGTAACGGGGAACTGGGCATGTTGATCCAGCTTGGGTTTTTGTGGGTTTTGTGGAAGGAGCTGGGGATGGAGGTTGTTTCTGCAGAGTAATCTTACAAGTATTGATGGCGAGCCGAGCAGAGGAGGAGAAATTGATGGACGGGGAGAAGGTTGGTATCGATAGGTTAGTTACTGCCGGTAATTACTCGACTGGACTGGACTGGACTGGACTGGACTGGACTGGACTGGATGTGGGATATTTGTTCAACCGTAGCACCGGGTTGATCTGATCTCTGCTGAGGAAAGAAGGAAAGAAGTGAGAAGCAGGGTTAAGCGGTTTCGAGTATATGCCACGAGGGTGCTGGACCAATCATGCATGATTTTGTGCAGGAAAGCGTTTGGCTGGGGAGGGAGGGGGGAAAGAGTTGATGCGATGACGACGAATGGATGGGTGCGAGGCTTGGGGGGGTTGCAGATCTTAGGAAGGGAGAGAGAGGTCGCTTGGCGGAATTTCGAGCGATGGAGAGGTTGAGGAGAGATAAACACTTGTTGAGCCGACGGATGGATGGATGGATGAACAATTGAACAAGTTGAGACAATGAGTAAGAGTGTTCGCCCTGTGCTTGGTGGGAGTATCAAAATAGATTCATTGTTCTATAGGACTTTCTCAAGTCTGGTCTCCCTTCCATAAGTATAAAGGAATTTTCCCAATTTAGCGCGTGGAATATCATCATAAATAACAATTTTATTCGAGAGGAAATAAAACATTGAAACATCCAAACATCCCTGGCTTAACTTATTCACAGAACCATATTTTCATATCATATACACAAGTACTTCCACTTCGAGCAAGCAGGGGTGCTAAATTTTATTCCTTCTTGTGTCTGTCTACCCCCCGTATTCCACCCGTATCTAATCAAGGGAGAGAGACAAACGCATCCTCAACCTGAAATCTGGGATTAAACGACCACAACACCACTTCCCTCTCCTCCAGGAGCTTCTCATTCTTTGTTTCTCCTTACCATACTCCATCTACGCCCTCGCCCGCTCGGGTTTTGTCAGATTACATGAGAGACGACTCGATCTGAGTCTCACCAACCAACCTTCACTTTTCTCTGGCCTCTGGCCCGCCATCGCCGCTCGCTTTTTACACAAACACCAACACGACTTGGAAAAATGGAAATGGAAATGGGGACAGCCACAGGCATAGGCACAGGCACAGGCACAACGATGGGGGTGCTGTCAAAAAGAGAAACAGATGCCGAGAGAGTATTAAAGCTATTATCAAGTCCATTTCAAGCGCAAGTATGTCTATTGACCCCTTCTGCCCGCCACAATCTCGTATCTAACTGCCACCTGCGAATAGTTATCCAAAAACTCCGTTTACGCCGGTTTCGGCACATCGATAGGATTTACGGTGCTCCTCGCCATCGGATTCTCCCTCCTTCGACCATATAACTCGGTTGTCTATGCACCAAAACTGAAAGTCGCCGACGACAAGCATGCCCCGCCGCCGATGGGAAAGGGACCGCTGGCATGGATCGGTCCGGTGCTGAAAACGAAAGAAGACGAGCTGGTAAATCTGATCGGGCTCGATGCCACAATCTTTCTTCGTGTGCTGCGGATGTTGCGGAATATCTTCCTTTGTATATCGGTGGTGGGGTGCGGCATTCTGATTCCGATTAATATGATTAAGGGGGTGTCGAAGAAGGATTTTGTGTCGAGGATTACCCCGGCTACTGTTTATGGGAAGGCGAATTGGGGGATGACGATCTGTGCGTGGTTTTTTGACATCATTGTGATCTTCTTCCTGTGGTCAAATTACAGAGCGGTGCTTCAATTGCGGAGAACGTATTTTGAAAGCCCAGATTATCAGAATAGTTTACATGCGCGGACTTTAATGGTGGGAATTTTGCGTTTCTTTTTGGGCGTTTGCGCTTTTGCTAATAGTTCTGACAGATTAATGATATCCCGAAGAGCTATAGGACGGATGAAGGCATTGGGAGATTGATCGATAAGGTTGCGCCCGAGTCGTCATTTTCTAGAACGGCAATTGCTCGAAATGTCAAGGAACTCCCGGAACTTATTGAACAGCATAATCAGACTGTACGAGACTTGGAGGGCTACCTGGCTCGGTACCTTAAGGATCCAGCGAATTTGCCAGCAAAGCGACCAGAATGCTTGCCTTCGAAAGATGACCCAAATTATGGTTCATATCCTAGAGGTCAAAAGCTGGACGCTATTCAATATCTTACGGCGCGTATAAAGGAATTAGAATTCGAGATCAAGGAAGTTCGACTTTCCGTGGATAATCGAAACCCTCTCCCATATGGTTTCGCAAGTTATGAAGATATCGACGAAGCCCACAGCATTGCGTTTGCGGCCCGCAACAAGCATCCGAATGGCACCACAATCGTACTGGCTCCTCGACCGAATGATATCATTTGGAAGAACATGCCGCTGAGCAGGAGTACTAGGAGGAGACGGCGAATGTGGAATAACATGTGGGTTTTTCTACTTACGATTGTGTGGATGGCGCCAAATGCATTGATTTCGATATTTTTGGTCAGCTTGCCAAATTTGGGAAGTGTGTGGAAGGCATTCAACAACTCTTTGGCAGCTCATACTACATGGTGGTCTATTGTACAGGGAGTTGCATCGCCGGCAGTTACCTCCTTGGTCTATTTGCTCTTACCCATTATTTTCCGTCGTCTATTGGTTAGAGCGGGAGATCGTACCAAAACCGCTCGCGAACGTCATGTTACAGGAAAGCTCTATACGTTCTTTGTCTTCAACTATTTGATTGTTTTTTCCATCTTCAGCACGGTTTGGTATTTCGTTTCGAAGGTTATCGAGCAAACGGGCAATGGAACGGATGCATGGCACGCGATTTACGAGTTGGATTTGGGCCTGTTGATCTTCGTCTCGCTTTGCGACATTTCTCCTTTCTGGGTGACTTGGCTTTTGCAGAGAAATCTTGGTGCCGCTATCGACTTGGCACAATTGTGGACTTTGGTGTGGAGTTTCTGTTCAAGGAAGTTCTCAAGCCCTACGCCACGTGAGATGATCGAATTGACTGCACCACCCGCGTTTGATTATGCAAGTTATTACAACTACTTCTTGTTTTATAGTACGGTCACTCTATGTTTCGGAACCATTCAACCTCTGGTCATTCCAGCCGCCGCGATGTACTTCTCCCTTGATGTCTACTTGAAGAAGTACCTCCTTCTCTACATCTTCATTACCAAAACGGAATCAGGTGGTATGTTCTGGCGCATGCTCTTCAATCGCATCATCTTCGCCGCTATCCTCGCAAACCTCGTCGTCTTCCTCTCAACCTGGGTTCAAGGAGATGGCGGACACATGGAAGCCTACAGCGTCGTTCCTCTCCCGTTCATCATGATAGCATTCAAATTTTACTGCAGTCGCACCTTTGACAACAAAATCCAGTACTATTCTGTACGCAACGCGCTCAAAGATCCGGAAACCTCCCGTTCCACGGCCCTTGGCGCAAAAGGCGACAGACTTGCTTCTCGATTTGGCCACCCCGCTCTATATAAACCTCTTATCACGCCTATGGTTCATGCTCGCGCTCAAAACATCCTAGCTTCTATCTACGGTGGGCGTCTTACAGATTCCAATCAAGCTGGTTCCGGGGACGTCATGTCTGTTTCGGGATACTCCGATACCTTCGCTCTCGATAGTATGAAATCTGGTCAACCCGGGCGATCAGCCGCCAAAGGTGGAATGCCCGGCTTTGAAATGGTACCAGAAAATCGTCTCGACTTTTCATATTACAAACAAAGAGCCGAATTCGGCGAAGAGCACGGTGGAGGAGGCGGTATCTACGGGCGCGCTGAAGATATTATCCGAAGTGACACACCCGGAAGCAGTCGCTGGGGCGGACCGGACTCGCGACCAGGTACGCCCGTTGGCGGTATGGGTGGCACACCGATGTCACCGATGACACCAATGTTTGCGAATAATCAGGCGAATGTGAGTATGGCGGGGGATATTGGCATGGTAGGAAATGGACGGTATTGGGGGGATCGGAAGGATAGTACGGAGATGTTGGGGCTGGTACAGGGGGCTAGTACACCGGCGGTTGTACCGGAGGGGGTTCCGTTTGCGGCGACGTTAGGTGATTCAATGAATTCGAGAGCGCCGGGGATGTTGGGTGGGGGGCCGAGAGGGTATGGGGGGTTGCCACAGGAGGATCTGGATCATGCGGTGGTGGAGCATGATCCGATGAGTTATGATTATTTTAGGTCGAGGAGGACGGGAGGTAGATGGAGAATTGGGGGTTAGGGGAGAAGGGGAAGAAGGGGGGGGGTGTATAAGTTTGGATGGACAGATGGATGGATGGGTGGAGAGATGTTGTAGGGAGAACGAACGAACGAACGAAGACGCATTGGGTGGTGTTTTTTCTTTCTTCTAAACTTTCGATTTTGCACCAAGAAAGAGGAATCTGAGTATTCTTTCCTTGGTACCTACTATAGGGCAGGTGTGGGGTATGGGAGGATAGGATAGGATGGAATGTTTGAGTGGATATGGTTCGGTTGGTTGGATGGCCGAATTGGGTGTTCTAATGGCTATTTAGCATTTATGCATGGGTGTGGCGTTTTTATGAATTGAAGGGCAGATAGAGAGAGGGAGAGCGTGGTATGCTCGCTTCTAGCTGCTGGTTGCGGCGGGGGAGCTGACTGTGATGTGAAGATAGACAGATAGGGAGCCATAGATAGATAGAGGCAGAGGAAGGTATTACTTCCGTAGTTGGTTGATTGATTGATAAAGGAGCAGCGTAAATTGGTGTGGTGTGGTGTGGAATACAAAGTTCGTTGTACATGATTGATTTTGATTTGATTTGATTTGATTTGACCTAAGATACACAAGGTATAGTGAGTGCATCGTTGATTCTATTCTATTCTCCCGTACTCACCAGTCCGGCATAAACTACAGTGCTTTCCACATCCAGGGGAAGCGAAGTAAAACATAACGAAGCGAAACAAAACGAAACTTTTAATAATAATATACATATCCCCCCCCCCTGAGCGGAAATACGTACACAGATACTATTCATCGACCTATTCCTATCTCTACAAAGAAAGCTTTTATAAATTATTTCCCCGCTGCTGTCATACTTTCTGTGCTGGCTGGCTGGCTGGCTTATTGTGTGTGGTTGTAACTTGGTGTTTTATAAATCGTAATTTTATTTATTGAATAATGAATAGATTGGGATTGGGATTGGGATTGGGATTGGGATTGGGATTGGGATTGGATGGGATTGGGATTGGGATTGGATTGGGATTATTGTTTTGATGTTGTAAGGGTAGAAGAAAGAGGCTTTCTTTCTTTCTTTCTTTCTTTTGGTACATTTTTTTTTTTTTTTTTTTTTTCCCCTTTTGTGGGGAGATGGGATAGATGGGGGGGGGGGGGGCCGGCGAGATCATAATGATTATAATACTAGCCAAGTAGTGTATGTAGTATAGAAGGAAGAAGGATTATCAACTATTAGAACTACTGTATGCATTTGTGCGGTGGATGTTACAATACCCACTTTAGGGCATTAACGAATGGACTAAGTTTATTTATGAATAGCCTCAATTGTATACGTCGGCTACGTCTATTCATGAAATGGGGAAATTTACGTACGGACCGGAACATATGTATGCGGGAAAGGGAAGGGAGAGGGAGAGGGAGAGGGAGAGGGAGAGGGAGAGGGGCGAAGTAGGTTGGTTGTGTCCTGTATGTATGTAGGATAAGTTAGCGAGATCGATTGAGAGGGATGGAAGGGTAAGGGGTTTTGTTTCGGTTTGCGGCTGTGCTGTGCTGTGCTGTGCTGTGGTGGTTGTGTGAACTTGAAAGAGGTTGGGTGGGTATTTATTTGGTGCGGTATATGTGTGGAGGGGAGGAGGATCAGAGAGGAGATGAAGGGGGAGGGGGGAGGGGGGGGATAGGAGGTGAATAAGTAGATGTAGATATAGGTGGTGAAGGGAAGGGAGTTTGATTTAGATTGTGATACAAATGTGGAGGTTGGTGGAGACTGAGATTGGGTTTGGAGTTGGGGATATTACTTTGGGGGATGCTGAGGAATAGGGTGAGATATGGTAAGAGAATAGATAGAATAGTATAAGATAGGATATAAGGATTAGAGAAGACAAAAAAATTAGTTTTGTAAATTGTCGAAAGGAAAGAATACAATACAAAGGTAGAGTTTGAAAGAGAATCCAATAACTAAGTCCTTCCAATTACTACTCTGATATAAAACGAAACTTCCTATATTGATACTTGGCCATATATTCGATTAAAGGTAACTAGTATGTCTACATTATAACTTCAAAGTTTATTGAATATAACTACACCAAAATCAAGTGCAAGTTACTTGTTTCTTCGGATTCAAACATTAGCACAAATTCGCACTGGAAAGAAACATCTTAGCATTATATCACTGAGCTGCTTCCAGCTTCTCAATCACGTCTCAAGAATTGATTGCAGAATAATAATTCTAATTTATATTGGGGGCATAATCTGAAACTAGCTAAAATCAATCATCACCAAATCATTCGTCTTCGTAAGGGGGTTTCGTAGATCCTCCGGTAGCTCAGAGTATCTGTACATTTGACCAATATTCCAAGAAACCGAGTTGGTATATCGTCGATTCGTTATCGTTATCATCAAGAGTTCTGTGGGTGTTGTCCAGCATTCTCAATCAATCACCATTAGGCAATTAGGAGAGGCTGAATTTGCCAAAGACGCTGAGGAGAACAGGGCAGATATTGATAGCGGTAAGGTCGACACCAGCGGTGCTTTTAACGGTGCTTGCAACGGAGCTAAGGATGTCTTGAGCGGGCCCTGCGGGAGTGTAGGCGCAGATAGCCGCGTTGATGGTCACATCCAAAGCGGCAGCATCAGCTTTAACATCGGTATCAGTACCAGCACACCCTGGGACGGCGTTGATGAGTCCAAGGGCAATAGTATCAACGACGGCCTCGAGACCGCGAAGAGCTACGGCAATTGGTCCGCCACCAAGTGATACAAGCAATCCGCTCTTGCCAATAACGACGCTAAGAAGATCTTGGTGGATCTTAACAAACTGTGGGGTTTATTAGCTTTCCATCTTTATGGCTTTCTGAGGAAGGCTACGTACAGTTTTGAATGTTGAGCAAACTTGCAACTGAACATCTAACGCAAGGGTCGCGATTCTGTTTGCGAGTTAGATCTGGCTGTGCTCTGAGGTTTCCTGCACTGGAGAAGTACTTACGGGCTCGTTGCCATAGCTGTAATATCCGATTGCACGAGGGCGGTGATGCCAATGAATTGATTGGCGACAGTCTTTGGTACGTTAGTCTTGTTCTTAACATTGAAGAAGGGGGCAGCCACATACTGTGATGGTGCTTGGACTGAGAACTATGGTTAGAGCGCCGATATTCAGATTCTCAATAGTGGTCTTGGCTGTGGCACTGAGGTCTGCAATTGCGTTGATGTTTTTGATGACCGTGGGGCCATCCATGTATGTGACGACAGCTGTTCCAGAGGCAGATCCAGAGACACCAGTGGTAGATCCAGCGGTAGATCCACTGAGACCGAGAGATCCAGTGACACCTGTAACGACATTTCCGACACCATCTAGAATAGGAGCAGGTGCGGCAGAGGCAGCACCAACCATGGCGGCCATCAAAAGCTTGGAGAAATGCATGATGATTAGATTAAGTAGATGCTGGAAGCACAAAAGTATATTAGAATAGAGATAGTAAAGTGAGTTAGAGTGTTGATTATGAAGCTGATAGTATTGATGATGTTGATGATGAGATGCTGTTCTTCAAGGTCGAATGACTTCTCTTTATACTTGAATCCGAAGCAGAGAGTGCACCCTTCCTGTCGACCAGATGTCTCTGCATCTTCACCGTGTGCGCCATAGTTGTTGTTGATAGTGGGTCTCCGCTATTGAAGGTATGCCAACAACTGATTCACAGCACATGTGCGCTGCGAAAGCATGACTCTTCTGACTATGTTGTCTTACTCTTCATAACTAGCAATGAGTAGGTTGGCATGCCTAATGATGATCTGTTCCGTTTTCAGAGAAAAAAATTGCAAAGAGCTTGCCAAAAAGAGATGCCGTACTCCCACTTCGTCCTGATATCCCGCCGAGAATTTGTCCTATTGACTCTCTACATGGGGAGTTCTCGACGATTCTCAGTCTTTCCGCCATTCGAAGGGTTCTGACCTTAGTCTCCGTGATTCTTCCATTCGCACATCTCAGATCTACATCACCAAATAGCTTAATGACAACAAACTCGCGGCTAATGCAATAAACACATCGCGTGTCTCGAAACTAGGCCTCCACCCGATCTAGACCCTGCATACCCGTGTTGTCCCTGCGTATCAAGATCTTCTTGCTATGCTTTACGTGCATCCGGATCTGAGCTGCTTGACCCCCGCCGACCTTAATTGCACCTCTTAGTTTGACATTTCATTCCAATCACAATACGTGGTCTACCACATGCTGTGGCTGCAAAATTCAGGGGTCTTTAATGATGAGCGGTGAAATTTCCCTAGTGCTAGTATGTCTTACGCTTAAGTGCTGCAGGGTGCTAGAGAGGCTTCTGATTGGACACACTAGCACTCGGATTTCCAGGTAGCCGGCGCGGGAAGACGGGATAGATCGTGGGACTGCAGACTATTGAGGTATCTAGTTGTGAATAACTTCGATGATTTTGCCAAGCATGCGCTCATGACTCGGTCAGACTTGGTGCGACGGTAGATCTACTCGGTAGGTTGGCAGTATGCTTGCGGGACACATATATAGACGCTTTGCCACGAGTAAATAAAAAGAATCAAAAGTTTTAACCGTATTTTTGTCACCAGGTTCATCCCAATGATATGGTTGAGGAGGGGGAAATGGAATGTGATTCATGTGGCTGAGATTTCTAGTCGACGACGACCTACCAGCCACACTGTTCAGCCACAACATTACCCACACTTATGCACATCACCCAGTCTACTCTCCCCTCCCATGAACAAAGGTTAAATTTTTAGGTGGTAAGACGCACAAAAATTTAACCTTTGTTCATGGGAGGGGAGAGTACATTTTTTGCGGAGATGCGCCCGGGGGGGAAAGCATTGGTGATCATTAACATCCTTGTTTGGAAGGAGGTCTTGTGCTTGGTCTACATGCAACAGCGAAAGAGTGTATTACTATTTAGCAAATCTTTCGCAAAACAATGAACAATCTGACATAAATCGTACCCTTCTCCCAAAATCATACACCAAGGTGTTTACTTATATCCTCTATCCTTCTCGCCGGCTAAAAACTCTTCTCATTTCCACCTTCCGCGACATTCGTACTCACCTCACTCACCCTCTTACTCGCGAGCAGGTAATATAGTATAACCCTTCCTACCCATCTCTATACCACCTCCCACAATGCACGATCCCGACAACACGAGCAAACCAAGCCATGTGACCTTCCCCTTATATCATAGACTGGTTCTATTTCAAAGTGATTAATTAACGCATGTGCTTGGCGATACAGGAGGGAACACGAAGCGGGGGATATGATGGGTTGATGGCGGGGAGGTACAGTTCTGTCAATTACGAAACGGGCGCGGTTTGGAAGGCGCCGAACACACTTTTGTTTAAATTTTTTTAGGATTTAGATTTGCAACTTCTAGGCAAGTAGGTTCTTGGTGAGCATTGAGCGCGGAACGAAAAGGAGAGGTTCTAACAGGAAGGCAAGTAGCCACTCCGTATTTTTCATTAATTGAAGCATAGATAACAGCTATTTAAAATATATGATGCAGGAGATGTGCGGTGCGCAGGTATGACGAAAAGGAGCAGGCGACAAGACAAAACTAGTCCAATGCTACCTGCCGGTTACCTTTCGCTCGTACCATCGCATGGGAGGATATGTTACGATGGTGAATACGGCACTAAGGAAAATGCCTACATCTCCGCCATATGGTCCAAATTTGCGCGCAATTGGTCCTAATGCCATTATTAGTCATTGAATGAATAGGGAAAGTGAGAGGAAGGGGAGCTATATTGTACTTACCGACATACCAAACTTGTGCCATACCGGGTAAACCACCAGCGAGGTATCCAATCAAGAGCGCCATAACGGCGGCTAAACCCCAGGGTAATTTACTAGGCACGTCCCAAACATTTAGATTGTAACCCTCCTTGCGACGGAACCAGACGTCTTCGATCAAGATGATGAATGTGAATGAGACAGTCCAGTAGCCTAGTAGGGATACGAAGTTGCTAACAATGCTGGATAAGTGCGAACGTCCGGCAATAGCCAAGACGGCGATGACGAGAGCGTTGGCGAAGGACCAGACGAAGCGAGGGATGGCGTGGAAGTAGTGACCGAGGAGTTGAAGAGAGAGACCGCTGGAGTAATTTACTGCTACGTTGTTTCCTATAACGGAGAAGACGAGGAGGACAAGGCAGAATTTGGCGAAGCGGAATGGATGGTAGGATTCTATGAGGAGACCACCAAGTCCGTGGTTGGCGTAGGCTTCTGTGAGGACTGGATTGGCTGTTGAGGCAAGCGCGGCGTTTCCGATACATGCGCCGATGACAGTTACGAAGACTGTAGGGAGAGAGATACCCAAGATGGTAAGGACGAAAATCTTCCAGCCCTTGGTGTTTGCGGGGTAGTTGCAGTAGTAATCCGAAGCTATTGAACACCATCCAGATGCAGAGGAGAAGCAGACGGCGAAGAAACTGAGCCAAGACCCAGAGAAGCCAAGACCAGTTTCAACTCCTGGAAGACTTGCCTCCATCTTTGGCGCAACTTGTCCAATCAAGATACACATTAGAATGAACGTCATGATCCATGAGTATTTCTCCCAAGTATGAATTATCTTGAATCCGAAAATGGACACAACATAACTGATAATAGCAATGATGACGATTCCAACAGCAATTGTCATGGTATAATTCGAGACGGCAGCAAGGATTTGCCCAACCACGACCATGTTGACCACAGCGAAACCTCCACCAACGACAACATTGAGAAGTGAGCAAAGCTTTGCGCCGTAAAAACCAAAAGAGTATCGAGAAGTCGAGATAGCACGCAAACCGAGCTTGAGTATTGTTAGATCTGTCTTTACCACATGTCGTAAGCATCAGTATGCCACTTACCTTTGGACCCAAAGTACCGCAGTAAGCTGTGCAAGAAGCTCCTAAAATAGTTGCGACAACAATTGCACTGACAGATGCACGGAGAGATAGACCATAGACTTCGGGATCCGGTCCCAGAAGACCAATTGGAAGGGTACCAACATGGCACGTGAGCGACCACCAGAGGAAGAAGACATTGAGAATCGACGGAGGTTGCTTGTCTTCTTCGTGGATCCGATCGATTCCTTGTGTCTCGATTCCCATCTTCTCGTCAAGCCATTCTTCACCACGTCGCAGCTTGCGCAGGAAGCCTTTCTTCTCCTGGAGCTCTCTCGCCAGAATTACTTCTTCGGATTCGCCCACCGAATCGGGAGTGCTATCGTTGACCACAGCAGGACCGAGGTCCTTTTCCAGGCGGCCGGCCTCCAGATCATGCGACTGCTTTACAGCATGAGCCTGTTTGAGATCGGCTTGATCACCGTGGACGAAGTCTGCCATTGCGCCAAAAGAGAATTCTGCTCAATGTTGAAGTGGCAGAAATGGAGAAAGATAAAAAAAGACTTCTTCGTACGGAGTAGGACAATGGGAGAGAGGAGACCGCCAGGCTACATATGTATGCAACAGTAATCTGCGGCTGGACATTCTAGAAGATTAACCAGCACCACTGCAGAATCCTTACAGATTCCGGGGACGAATCAATTGCACGAGCGCGATAGGTGAGCAGTACGAATCTTGATAAGTAAGGACATGCATGATGAACATCACGGACATGGGAGCTTGAAGCAGCTGCAGCCGTATTCAGTGGTTCGCGGTAGATAAGGATGCTGGTTGGTCCATTCTTGGCACTTCCTGCATCAGGAAGGTCTTTGGTGAAATTGTGGGATTTGGCGAGGGGCAAGGGGCAAGGTACAGAGTCGGACGCCCCGTTTACGATAACTTCAATCGGCCGACAATAACCCGGCGAATTTTGCTTCGCGTAGCCTCGGCACACGCCGCATACCATTGATGGAGCTGAGCCTTTACCACATCTTATTAGACAGAACAGCAGATGGTCTGGCGAGTGGCCACGTAGAGTGTGTTCAGCTAATCCATTTAATCGATATGGAATTCGACGAAAAGGATCCAGTGCAATGATCGATACAGTCCAGTAATAAGAGAGAGAGAGAGCAGCCACGAAAATGTATCATCGCGTAACAGCATAACTTCGAATGCTGTGAACGGGCGTCGTCTTCTTGTGTTCGTCCCGGTGGAACAAAAACTTGAAAGATCGTTTTCGTACGAGCTTGGCTGACACGCTGACAGGCAGGGATTTTGTTGCGGCCGTGCAACGTGATATCAAGAGTGGCGGGATGTTATCACGTGGCGGCGTCGGACAATATTTGATCGTTGTGCAACGTCGAGAGATTGGTGTTATTGCTGTTGAAAGACAAGAAGATATCTCAATGGGGAGACAAAGGTTCTGAGACAATCCCGAAATGATCTCGGAGCATTGGCGCCAAGGTACTTGTTGCGATGACGGCAGCACCAAGCTCACCAAGCGTGAACCCAAATTCGACGACATCTCTTGGGTTTTTTGTCTAGGTGCTTCTGGCTGAATGGCTTGTAAGGGTCGACTACACGGTCCTACTGCTGGCCTAGCCACCGCCAATGCTCTTGTCCAAATCCAACATGTGGGACATGTCAACCGGGCAGCCTTTTTTTGGATGTGATGGTCGAGTGCTGGAACCCGAAGGTATGCCCATTGTGCAAGAGTTCCTGACTTTGTGGCACCTCAAAACCCCCATGGCCGGGTATGTCGTTAGACCATATCTCTCTCCGTGTCTCTGTATCCCAAAGGCCACTGCTTCTTCGTGGAGTATTTCACCCTCAGGTTCTACTCTTTAAATGGCCGAATATAGTGCGCTTCATACAGTCCATTGAAGAACAAGATTGTGTTTGTATGAGTGGAAATACGATGAGCATATATTCGCGTCCAGGTCGTGATTGAATTACGCAGATCCACTTCATTCCGCCGGTATTAGCAAGAACGCACTCAGGACGCTGTGATTGAAGGACGTACATCGTTGGTTGCCTGGATTGAAACCAAACGTTTCTTTTATGGGCTGCTTTTCTATCCATTGCTAGTGCAGATTGTTTAGTTGGTCGAACTACAGGTATTTTAGAGCAATACTAGAAATGGGAACAGGAATAGCTGTCTTGCGACCATGCTCACGGAAAACTTACCTTCGTCCTCAAGACTAAGAGAATGAAGCTACTGCCAAAAATGAAGGGTAGACTGCTGAGATATCAACGTTCTATCAGCTTGTTTATCATTTTTCAATCTGGGAGCTGAGTATTCATGATACGAGCTTGCTTGATTGAGGGCAGAGACATTATCTCCAGCTCAAGAATTACTCTTGGAAGTACACAGATAGATTTTATCTGCTCCATTAAGAATTTACTTTCTGAAGATGAGCTGCCCTGATCCATGAGGCTCGTTCAATTAATTATAGAATGAATTTATGGCCGCATTCTAAAAACAGAGACATGTTGTATCAGTATTTTCGCGACGCGCCTCCGCAGTGCTTGTTTTGCTATATGATCATTCCGACTAAACGACCTCTTTATATTAACGATTCCTGCTCTTTCCTGACCGACTGTTGTACTCAAATTTATGGCAACGTTGCTCTAAATGATATGAAAAGCTTACTCTTCATTATGGAATCATTGCATCATTGTCATCGCGCCGATATCAATTCTCATGTGTTCCCATCGCGTGTTGAAAATAAATAGAAGCACGAAGACCACGTGCAAAAAAATGAAGCAGGAAGTATCAGCACCTATAGACTATAATACTAGTAAGTCATAGTGCATTTCATTCATGTGAGGGACATCAATGTTGGGCTTTAATTTATTTATCTTATGTAACTAAATAATGGGAATGGTGTTGTGTGCTGCTGGAACATTTGTCCCAACCTCTCTATTCTTCATAAAATATCGACAAATTTCAGCACTCTATCCTTCATACAATGTTGCTTAAGAGGGGCCCCCAAATGTTCCAATAGTTCATCAATATTCTTGAACTCACGTCCGCAACCAGGGAAATCAGAATCTGCGAAAGTGCAAACAGTTTCATTTCCGAAGAACAATGCTCCGAGATTAGAGCGAAAGAACGAGACATATTTTTCTGCACATCTGGCGCCAATTTTGGTATCGAAATGAGCCATCAAACTGTCCTTTCTCCCGAACAAGCCCCCACAGCCGTTGTCATCATCATTTCCCTTCCACGATGACATAGAGCATCTGTATTCCTTGCCGCTATGGACTCTCTCGTGGCGTTTGCAGTCTTTGATTCTTGTAAAAGCTTTTGAACAAGTGCCACACTTGTACGGTTTCTCCTTAGAATGCACTCTCAAGTGCTCCTTCAGTGTAGCTGCTCTTGTATAACTCTGAGGACAATCAGGACAACAATGCGGTTTCTTCTTGCCCGAAGGCCCAGAACGCTTGGTACATTCTGGACAGTCGAGTAAGCTCATCTCTATACACTCCTTGCCACATGCCCGGCGGCAGCGATTCTGTGGTGCTTCCTGGGGACTGCTTGGCCGTTGAAGTCTTTTCATATTATGGGCAGTGCTTCGAGTGAAGGATGGTTCTTGATTACGAGATGCAGATGCCGAAACGGGTTGTATGCTCTCTATTGGGAATGACATTTGATCTGGCGCATCACCGTTGCCGACAAGCCACGAATTTTGCCTGTCCCCACTCTGCAAAGACTGAAGGGCATCTGCAGCTTCGGCGACCTGCCGCTGTGAACCCGGGGCTCTGTGATTGCTTTGACCAGTCTGAAATAAGGTTGTATCAAGAATTTCGTTAGGTTGCTGATGTGCTTCCTGGGGCTGATTTGTATGAAACATAAGGTCCCAGATATCGGAAAATGTGGGGGTAGTGACTGAATGTGCATTGGCCTTCGACCGAAAGGGGGATTCATGAGAAGTTTTAGACTCGTAGGTTTCAATTGACGCAATAAACAGTCTGATCTGCAAAATTATTTGCGGCTCGATCTGGTCGTTGGGTTGGCGGCGAAGAGATGCAACGAAGTTCTCCAGTCTGGCGATAAGATCTTGGGTTGAAGCTGTGTAACCGTATAGTAGCACCGGCGGCACCGGCGGCACCGGCCAGCTGGAAATATCTGCCATGAAAGTCTGTATAAAAGTTCTTCAAGCTGATGATAAATATTCGATAATTGGACCTGGAAGTTGAAATGATTTTGAGGTGCGAGTTACTCGAATTAATAAAAAGATGCGGATTACCGCAAGTCAGTCACCCTATACAATTTTGATTTCGAGTAGTTACCATCGTAACACATCCATCTTCCAGGGTCCCTGTTCACTTATGCTCTCACCTGAAATGCATGGCCCTGGATAATGACCCGACAGAATCGCGTCGCTGCGAAAGAATCGCGGCTGTGTATTTCCAAGTAATATTCTATGGCCCTGTCAAAATGGGCGACAAAGTAGCTAAGGCTAAGAATGATAGACAAGAATGATGCAGGTAGAACACTGACCAGGATCTTTATCCCCACCACGTTAGAGTTTTTACTACTCGATGCGTCGTAGTGATACAGCGTAGGAACGATGCGGCACAAGAAGATCGACTTACTCTGCGGCGTAAGGGGATCCATCCGACTTTGTGTGCGTTTGCAGGGCCATATTTTGGACGGCCTGGCTGGACTTCACGACGCCAGAGCTGATGGTTTGCAGGCTAGTTCGCCAGCGCCCACAAGGTTACCTGCGAATTAAAAACTAATCATCCCAATTCACGTGACCAACCTACAACTCGACTCCAATCACGGAAGGTACATGAATAGCACCCAATTTTGAAGCTCGAATCTAGACATCATCAAGAATTGCATTGAACAAATTTAGAATATAAAGGTGTGGACATCACTCTAGCTACGGCCGCTACATAGAACTAGCAGTCACACATGCTTCATGTAACCTTCTCGAAGTACATCTACGAGCTTAAGCAAGAGAATTGATAGCAGTCCAGACTATATATGCATTTACTGTTCGGAGTATTCTGACCGCCGCATCTCCGGACGTCCTTTTCGCCGGTTGACTGCAATCATTAAACACTAATAATTTTGGTTGTGTGGTGATGTGGTGGTGTGGTAGTATGTGCGCGAAAGGGGAAAAAACTTCCCTACCTACGTTTGCAATTGTCCATGTATCAAAAAAGAGTTAAGGTGATGGATGCGGATGTCTATTTCACGGGGCTAGGTAGGGGTGCGAACATCTATTTCACGGGGGCAGTCATAACGTCCTTTTTCCTAGGTATTCCTGGGACAATGATGCTGTAGAAAATATATGCGAAAAGCGGGGTTGTATTGTGAAGGTCTAAGCTAGGCTCTATATTGGCCTAGAACTGCTACTTGTGCACACTTAGGGCATGACTATTCTGCCTTCCTCAACAGCTGTCGCTTATCCCTGCTGCAGGTCTTATATCGGGGGCAGTCATAACGTTCTTTCTACTGGGCAGAATATCGAAGTGGCTTACATTCTTTGGACAATGATGCTGTCGCGATGCTGTCGCTTATCCCTGCTGCAGGTCTTACTTCGTTACAGGCCAAATACTTCGATACAGGCCAAATACTTCGTTGTACTTTGTAAGTTATATCGGGGCTTAGTGGGAATGACCCCTGTCTGTCCCATGGCTTTCACAATGACCCCTGTGTTCACCCTTGTTTACCTTGTCATCACTCCTACTTGAGAGGGCTTCATTCAGCATCCGCAGACTTTTAAGCCTGAACCGTGTCGGTGTACTTGTTCTGAACTCTCACTTTGAGTAAGCAGGGCCATGTATAGATATGCTGTACCTGAGTAGTAGGCGTCCATTGTCTGGTATAAGTATCTGTTCTCTTTCGACCTTCAACTTACTCAACTCGACTTTTTCGTGCATTAATTTACTACGCGCAGCAACCAGTCTTCACAGTACTATCAATATAGATAGCATGGCTCCTCTATCAACTGAAATTGAAAACCCCCAGTATACCTGGACGCCCGATGTCATCGCTACTATTGTCTATCGGGCTATCATGGTTGTTGTTAGCCTGATATACATTTGGAGGAAAACATACTATTCTCCGCGTTCGGTTGACGGCAGTAAGCCTAAATGATCCCTATTCCCACCTATTTAAGCCTCAAGTGCCCCCCCCCCCCCCGTAAAGTAAAGGTTACCTCGCTAATCGCCTACCCCGCTCAAGCAGTGGAACAACTAAAATTACTCCACCTCCAACTTCTCGCTGCACATACTTCCACGTCCCAACCTACAACATACGAGCCGATAAACTCTTCCGCCACAACCAGCGTCCTGAAGACAATAACACACGAGGCGACAGACTCCTCCACCACAACTAGCGCCTCGAAATCAACAACGGCAAGTAAGATCATTACGTCCGTCGCCCAAGGTCTTGAATGTATTGTTTCAACAGCACTCAACAGCGGGAATGATGATGGACTTTCCTTGACATTCAACACCAACTCTTACAGTGGATCGACGTCCCAACGAGAACAGGAAGTGGAGAAGTGAAGAAAGTTTTGAACTACAGACAATAAACATATTACATCGGATCTCAGTGCTCTACTCAAGCAATGTGTTTCGATACATAGCGTGGTGTAAGGTGCAGTTAGGCCAGAGGGATATGTGTACATGCACCTCGGACTGTGGAACATGTTGTAAAACTATTTATGTATATTATTTTTCAAACAATACTGAATAAAATTTGCTTCAGAAATCAAGACAAGAAATTTAAGATCTTGCCACAAAAGGGGCTGCTCTATGCAGTTTTCTAGCCTTGCTTATCATTGTTCTGCCACAGATGTCTTGGCCTGCGCCAACGCCAGAAGCTGTTTTCTCAGAAGCGTCATCCCCTTCATCGATACCCCCTCCAACTCATCATATATAATATCAAAGCACAGATAACCGTCAATCCGCAATCTCATCTCCGTCGCAATAGTAATAACCATAGTCATAACATCACCGGCATGAATACCAAGACTCACTCCATTACTATGCATCACCGTATCCCAATAGACCCTTTGGAACGGCGACGAGACCTTGTGATTCTCATATTGTTTTGGCGGAATGAGATCAAATACCACCTCGGTAATAGGTTTTATCGCTAGCAGTGCCTGCCTCCATGCCTTGCTGAGTTGTGAAATATTGAGATATTCACGATTTGGAGTACTACAAGGAGAACCATTGGGATGGCAAACGATGCGTGAAGTCGGATCCTGACATGCTTCGGGCGTTTCTGAAGTTGCGAGGGGCTGCAAAAGAGCAAGTTTCCTTTGTTGTTTCTGCGAGGACGATGCTGAAGGTGTCTGGGATGATCCTATGGGAGCTCGGACTTTTGAAGTAGACAACGATCCGTGAGCCGCTTCAATTCAACCATTTTTGGATAGCCGGACTGTAGAATCTCCCGTGACCTGTCCGGCTGCAGGAGGCAGCTAACCAGTTGAGCCAGATATGTGTCAAAGTGGTTTCCAACGAGCACTGCCTCTTGGTCTTCCATATGCCTAGTTTTTGCCGTAATGTATACAGTCATGATGTTGTACAGCGCGTCCGCTAGCCGATGGAGCTGCTCGCTGGCATTCTAACAGACAACAGTCATATGATCAAGAAAGCCTCACAACTGCTGTAAGCCATTGCCATCAGAAGTCTCAGCGGAAGATAGCGATGACGAGACCAAGCTGAGAGAGAGAAGTATATTCCCAAAGAGGTCAATGGCTTTGCTCTATGTGCTTGCTAGTGATAATATTTGCGGCGTCAGGCTTTTGCATACTTACCGATGTATGTAAGAAGCTTGTTGTCCAAGTTAGATATTGTCAACTGTATACACTCGGCGTCGTGCCGCAATACTTTTCGTGCAGACTAAACGCAGACAGCGTTGATATTGCTCGAAGATCTAGCTTCTGGATTGGGTCGAGATTGCACAGTAGAGCAGAGTAATCGCCGAGTGATAAGCCACGATTTCTGCCGCCAAAGTCAGCTCCAGCCTTTTCTGCTCTCTGATACTGCCTTCAGGATTGTGATGGGTACACACAAACTTTTGTGTAATAGCTTCGGTCTCTTTTTCCATTATTCGAACGTGTTTATTAAGGATTGGAACACTCACAGATCTCTCTTCAAGTGAAAAAGAAAGCACATTTAAGATATAAAGATTGTTCGTATCTGTTCATGCTGATTCTGCAATTCCAGAATCCTTTGCCACGGACCAGTAGTATCTGGGGCCACGGAAATGTATTGGTACATTTATGTCACAGTCCTTGCAATTGACGCCCTTCCTGGATTGAGCAAAACTGGATAGGGACAAATGAGAGCTAAAAGTCCCACAACACCTTCTGACTCACAACACTTTCAAAAATTTCACTAACCAAGACAGAATATGCCGCATCCTGTGAAGCCAAATAGTCACTTCTCCAGAAGTGGTGTCACTTTTGGATTTTCACACATCCACGAATTCCCCTTGATGACCGGTTGACATTCAATTTGCTAATCTTCGTCACCAGAACAAGCGATACCTACATGGGCTGAATGATATATTAGTCTATCGTACGCTTGTTTGAAGATTCTCTGAGTTCTCACAAGATGCTCTCGATGCTGCTAAGTCGAGTGTCAAGTTGGTCGATCTTCCGTTCGTTATCTTCCGTTCGTTTGTGTCCACACCATTTGGTTATATGAACTTGCACGACGAACCGATAGCGAGTCTTACCATTGGGTGGAGATTAGGACTCTCTGACATCCCTCTCTAGGTTTTGGTTCAATGCCAACGAAATTGCGGGATGGCTTGGCTACATATGTAGAATCCGGAGATAGTGCCATGATCGTTAACAAGCGAAGATCAGTATAACTTACAGGGAACATATACGCGTTTGGCTCGCCTTCTCCGGCGGTATTGGTGAATTGAAGTAATTAAAAATCTATCTTAGTACTATATTTTCAAAATGAGTTCTGTAATGGGGAGAGTAAATGTCGGTTGGCTTAGTACAGCTGTAGTTGACACAAAATAAACGGGTTGAATCCTCTTATATTATCCTGTGCAAAGAAGAAAGAAGAGAAAATCTCTTCTTCTTGACTGACTATATATAAGCTAATGATTACATAAGCCGGGAGCTCCGGATGCACTAAAGGATTGTACAATTGACATTCCAAGCGTCCAGACACATTCCAAACGTCCAGACAGTAAAGAAAGTATACGAACAGTCCGGTCAGCCTCGTTCGTGGCATCTACCCCTAAGCTGCGGCGTGGGTATCCGTACCCATTGATGGGTTTTTGGACTTTTTAGCCCCACATCTAATGCAGAGGCTGCATGTCAAATAGGAGTTAACGGACCAAGGCGGGGTTTAGGTACCCAGATTAGTAATGGGTAGGTTCTGACTGACGTTCAACCCACCCACCGGAATTAATTCATAGCCTATTTCCGCTTCGGAGACTCTAATGCCCCTGTTCCCAACATTAGGAGAGTATTCCGTAGGCGACTACTCGTATACCCACCAAGCAGATTTCAGGCCATATCAAGATGTTGGGGTATCGAGTTTAGCCCATACAATAGGCTCATCTAATAATGGGCGCTGTTCACCTATTAAAGCGACTTTCCCTACTTCTGGTTCACAATCAACTCACGAACACCAACTGTGTACAAATCCCTAGTAGTCCACACGGAAACCTATTTTTTTGCTTTGCTAAATCTATACAAAATATGTCAGCGCACACTTCTATTCCAAAAAAACCTCTCGGCAAGAATGGTCCCGAAGTCAACAGAATGGGATTAGGCCTTATGGGTCTAAGTGTTTGGTACGGCCCTCTTAAGCCAGACAATGAAAGGCTTGCGTTGCTTGACAAGGCATATGAGCTTGGACAGACATTTTGGGATTCTGGTGCGTACAAAGACTTGATTCATGCCGACTCCCGAGCAGATGAACAAAATGCCTATGAGCGAGGGACTGAGCAACATAAAATGCAGCTGACATATCATGATAGCCGACGTCTATGGCGACAATGAAGAACTTTTGGGCAAGTGGTTCAAAGCGAATCCCGAGAAGCGCAAAGACATTTTCCTCGCTACCAAGTTTGGCATTACGATGAACTCAGATGGCTCTATAAACTGCGATTCCACGCCAGAGTATGTTAAAGCGGCTTGCGAAAAATCTCTCGGCCGTCTTGGTGTGCCTCATATCGACCTCTACTACTGCCATCGTCTCGATCAGAAAACCCCTATTGAAAGGACAGTTCAAGCAATGGTAGAACTGAAAAATGAGGGCAAAATTAAGTACTTGGGTCTTAGTGAATGCAGTGCTGAAAGCTTACGGAGGGCTCATGAAGTTCATCCTATTACCGCAGTGCAAATGGAATACTCACCATTTACATTGGATATTGAGCATCCTCAAACGAAATTGCTGGATATGGCTCGAAAGTTGGGCATTGCTGTAGTTGCATACTCACCACTCGGGCGAGGAATGCTGAGCGGAAAGTTGCGCTCCCCAAGTGACCTTGCAGATGACGATGCTAGAAAATACATGCCAAGATTTTCGCCGGAGAATTTCCATAAGAACCTGAAGCTGGTCGATGAGATTACAGCTATCGCAAAGGCGAAAGGGGTGGAAGCAACACAAGTGACACTGGCTTGGCTTTTGGCTCAAGGAGACGATATCTTTCCGATTCCGGGAACGACAAGGGTAGAAAGACTGGTGGAGAATGTCAACAGTTTTAAATTCAAGTTGACCCAAGAGGAGGAGGCCAGAATTAGGGAGGTATGCAATGAGGCGGAGATTGGGGGTAGCAGATATACGGAAAGCTTTCTGGCCTCGTGTTTCGCAGATACTCCTTTGCTATAGATTAACTTTCGAGAATTTTGGCTGGTTAGCTTAGGCCCGCTTGAGCATAGACTGAGTAAAATCAATCTAATTCAGCCGATAAAGCTACTATCGTATTAGCCCATGGGCGTACCAGCTCATTATCCCATGTTTCCCTGAAAATATCTGTTACTTTTCCGTCCCTCTCTGCAACCTCTGCAACTGTACAAGTAGCAGCAGTGCTTGGAATAAATGGTACTCCCAGTTCTTCACAGACTTCTAGGACGCCAGTCTCTTTGTCTGAGTGAGAAATACCTTAGACGCAGTGTGCTTTCGCAACTTATTAGCATGACAAACAATTTTGTCTCCTCTTTACTTCCGAGCATCTATGATGGTTATATATATATCATTTCCCGTTTCATCTGTCTTAACATTCGGGGTATAATCTTCCGTTGAATGAACGCAACACGATTGGCCTTCATCTTGAACTCCTCCGGCAACATAGTTGAAGCATTTGAGCTTAAGAATTTGCGTAGCTTATGGTTCAGGCGCGTTAGAATTCTGGTTACCATTGGTCCAGTACTACTAAGCAGTCCTGTCGCGTATGGATCTTTCGGGTAAGAACCATACGATGTGTGGTTCTTAGTAAAAATCTCAAATGGGGGCTTCATCTTACGGCTGTCAAGAATCAAGATTGAATTTTTCTGATAGATAGAGTTGTTCAATATCAACAACAATTTAAGATATGTATATTTGCCTTTTCCACACTGCGCGTACGTGAAACGCTAGTACTTTCATTTGGGTAAACGACTATATAGCGATGCCATGATGTAAATCGTCACAAAAGAAAGCAAAATACAATTTAGAGTGAGTTAAACACCATTATATGCGTGGATCCATCCATCTACTTTTCGATCACAACACGTTTTTCATATCCGTAAGTAGAAATAGTAGCTTTACTGGAGGTTGTAGAGGTCGTCTTCTTTGTGCTTGAGGTGGTGGTGTATCCATACCCACCTCCAACTGATGTGGATTTAGTCTTTTTGGATGTGGTCAAGGTTGTTTTGGTGCTGGTTGGGGTAGTGGTGTATCCATATTCACCCCCAATTGATGTGGATATAGTCTTTGTGGTGTATCCGGTACTTGTCTATTCAAATTTTTAGTCGCTGAATGTATAGAGGCAGTGTTGTCAGTAGTGTGCCCGTGCAATAGTGCACGCCCACCGTGTGCGCTAGTGTAATAGTAGATCCTGTGTAGTTTGTGATATTGAAACTGATAGTGCAAACAGTTTTATATCCTCAAAAATGGCACGCACTGGCTATATACTAAATGTACAGCGACAACATAGCTAACCAAAAAGGGCTCTAAAACCTTAGTCTCGCTTAATATTTTAGTGCCAAACTAGACGTATTGAAGCTATCCACACTTCGATCCAATTTTAATCCCTAATATTACTATCAACCTATCAACAACTCCACTACTACGTCGAATTTGTACGATATTCTTTCAGATTTCGATTCAGTGCAATTGAATAGTGTTATTGGAGGCGCTTAAGTATTTAAAATCGTTTTTGAGGAGGAATTATTGTACGAGAGTAATCCCAACGAGAAGAGCTACTAATTTGGGTGGTAGAACTGTAGATATTACTTGAATTTAAATTATATTCCTCTTCCTAGCGTTCTAATAATGCATTGCCAAGACACAGCCGTTTGCACGTACTACGCTCCGTCCCTTTTGTGACCCCTTAAACGCACTGCCGTACGTTCGGGAATACCCTCAAACTGCGCTAGTTTACACGGTTTCCACTACTGACAACACTGACCTTAACCAGGTTCATCTGTAGTCCCAGCAAAAATCAGACAAGCTGAATAGTTTTCGCCGTCATTCCTGCAGACTAAAGCGATAATAAAGTTGGTAACGGTTAAAAAGCTTCCTTATATAGTGTATCGAACTTTAAACCGTTTGCCCCACGTGGTTTGAAGTTGAGTAACCTTATTGTTGGTCAGCTGACCCTTCCACAAGCTAACTTTACATACTCGATCTGGAACCTCCCATATGCATGGTTCCTATATGCATATGGTAAACGAAGGCATATAGGAGGTTCCAGATCGCGCAATTGCCAAATACCTGGACTATGCTATCTCCCCACACACACAAGTTAAACACAATACAAAACCCTTCTACACAAACTCAGCCTGTCCACGTTCACCTCCTCTTCCTCCTCACCCCCCCACTAATATCCCACCACGAAAGCACCTCCCTCCCCACCTCCCAAACCGACGTCCTCCGTGCCTCGCGCACCAAGTCCGAAATCGACTGCGCCAGTTTCGGACCCTACGAGCTGCGCTTCTCCATGGACCAGCAGAAGCCCCAGGGCTTCCGGCAGCTGTGGAGGGACAGCCGCGATTCGTTGGGGTATTAGTTCTATACTTTTTGGGCGGCCATGAATTTTTGGTGGTGTGAGTGTCTTTTTGGCGGCGGCGAGTTGGGCGGTTAGTGTGGTGTGGACCTGGACGGCTATTGTGGCGCTAGATCATGGTGGTTAAGGATAATTGGGGCATGCGCGTGTTACAAGGGTATTTAGGGTCGACAGCGTCCTGGGTGTTATTGGTGTTTTGGGATAGTGATTTTGCAGAAGGCGCTGTCTGAAATTGCAGTTACTGTAGGATAGTTCCGCAAATCGGAGTTATTATTCAGGAGCGCTGCGGAACCCAGCCAAAAGGGGATAAGTTGGGCACGGCTGGCTGGTCCACTATTGCATATCATAGATACTACCCATCATGGAGCGAGCTAATCTAAAATCATCGAATAGCATGAACAGGTCTTGATTTGTAGAATATATTGAGCAAATTTGTGTTCCTTTCCAGCCCTATTCCGTGTTTCCGGTAATTCCTTGACATCCATATAGCTAAGCCACGACTATTTCATACCAAAATTAACATCCCAAATTGCGCCAGCCTGGACGCTAATACCCAATACCTTAGATGTACATCTCCCGATTTTCAATAGACTTGCAAGAAGCATCGTTCCCATCACCTCAACATCACCACCAACCCCCTTCCCGATCAATAATCAACAATTTTCATCCTAACTCTCATTCCCCCAACCGGCTTCGTCGTCACCACCCCTCCCACCTTCACCTCCTCCTCCTTACTCTCCATCTCCCACTCCAGCCCACCCACCACCCCCGCCAACAAACATCTAAACTCACTCATCGCAAAGCCCTTCCCGATACAACTCCTCTCACCATGGAAGAACGTCAGATTCGCGTAATTCGAAATTGCACCCCCAGTATTCCAATGACCCTCACTAAGCCAGCGTTCCGGCGAGAATTCATCTGCTTTTGGGCCCCAGAGATCGGTAGAACGATTTATGGCGAGGGGAGAGATGAGAATGCGGGTGCCGACTGGAATACGGATGGCGGCAGAGGAGTGCGGGAGGGGTATGGAGGTTGGGCGCATGGAAGTGCGGACGGAGAGGGGGACTGTAGGGTAGAGACGAAGGGTTTCTTGTGTGATGGCGTTGAGGATGGGGAGGGAATCAATGATTGTGTGATCCGGTTGGGGTGAATATGGGTCTCTGGGGGAGGGGATCGCTGCGTGAATTTCTGCCCTTAGTTTGACTTGCCATTCTGGATGAATAGCAAGGAGGTAGATAGCCCATGTGAGAGCTGAAGAGGTTGTTTCGTGTCCAGCTGCTAAGAAGGTAAGGAGTTGATCGACAAGATCATCGTCACTGAAGTCGTTAGATCGCACAAGGATGCTAAGAATATCCATTCCATCGACAGTCTTTCCTTCTCGAATGGCTTGGCGCTTTCTCTCAATGACCTCGCGGCAAAATTTGCGCAAGTTACCTGTAGTCTCAGCAATCATGCGAGTGTGTCCAACAGGGATTTTCTGGATGAGATCCTGGGGACCGAGAATATTGGCCGCGAAATAAATACCCCTACCAATGGTCGGCTCAAGGATTTCATTATAATCCCGTACCAACGGATCATTTGGGTTTCGGAGTGCGCCAAAATCTCTTCCCAGAGCTGCCACGCCAATGACATCTAGTGTAACTCTCGTAGCCCATTCGTTGAATTCGACGCAGGCTTCGTTATGCTTCTCAACGGTGCTGGTCTCGGTAATCTCCTGTGATATTCCTTGGACGAGACCTAAAGCTTTGCTCCAAAAGACTGGGTAGAGCTCTCGAATGTTTTTGACTTGGAAGGCGGGCAGTAAATGCTTACGCTGAAACTTATGGAGGGACCCCTCTGCCAGGATAGGTCCTTCTCCCAAGATCAATTTAAGAAACTTGCGAACACCATAAGGTTTCTCATAGTCATAGGAATTATCTGCTAGAATAGTCCTCAAAACCAGTGGAGAAGTTGGAACAAGTGTCTCGACATTGCCGAACGATCGAAGTCGCAGTAAGCCATCATTGGGAATGGTATGAACGAAAGTAGCGATCTCAGCAGACGGAGGCTTAGAAAACTGCGCCGAGGCATTTCCCCAGAGAAAGTTATAATTCTGTGATTTCATGAGCATCTTGCTTGGTTATGTTCTGGGGCGCACTCACCTTTGGTCCTGGTAGATTGCGAAGAGGGCTGAAGAAGAAAGGATATAGGAACATTCGCCAGAAGTAGAATAGAGAAACATCAACGATTAGGAATCGTAGCACTGTTCTTGATACACGATCCACCGTCAAATACTGAGGGAACGTGTAAACCAAAATTGCAGCAAGAGCTGTGGAGGCCAGCCATTCTATCTTACTCATAGTTGCGGTATTCTTGACAATGCAAACGAAGCTCAGGATAATCTTAGGGTTGAAAATAATGAAGTACATATAAATCAACGAGCAAAATCAAACATCTTATAGCCAACCCAAACTTGCTTTGACGTAGAGCTGTTGCTTCAAATGAAATCTAATCTTATCCATCATCCATTCTGTTTCCATACTACCACGGCCCGCAACTTACGCTCGGTATCACATGCAGGCACCTAGTTATAACATTGTGTCCGAGGCCTCTTCAGAGAGCGCTCAGAGGGTGTGGTGAAACTTGAAACGGCAAGCCGGTGGCGAACAGGCATGAAACGTTTGTTTGCGAGTCCTTGCGAGCCAGTGAGATTGCATGCGAGCACTTTTCAAGTACACCCAAATGCCACACAACTGTCATGGCGTGTGCCTTCGGCAGCGGAGATAGTGGGGTAGGAAGATCCAAGTGCTAGAAGTATGCGCAAAGAGATGGCGATGCTGTCGAATGAGAAGCTTGGATTTATGTATGGCACATGCTGGGGAGGTAGCTGACTAAGCTAGAAATATTTTGGTATAGCGGCTCTCGATGATCGACAACCGCGACGAGGAGGTAATCCTCCGATAACTAAAAGAAGTGCCGCATAGGGGTTCATGTTTGCCTCGGCCTGTGGATCGATACTCTCAGAGAAGCTTACGTTGCTAATGTGTATGTAAATTGTGAATAGTTTCTTGAATTAAAGGTAACACACGCTCAATTAAATCCGCCTAGGACTGCCTACTATCAGATTCTTCCTCCTTACCTCCTCACGTATACCCCACCATAAAGAAAAGTTTTCAGAAGTATTTGCACAGGGCAGCGCACCACCATGGCATAAGCTCAGGAAACAAAGCTACCCGACGTCGCAAAGTAACCCCAGAGTCAAAGCAATGGCGGATAACCCCTGCCTCGGTGAATGGCCGGCCGTGTTCGCGCATCTACAGTACGCGTCGTCCTCATTCATCCAAGAACCTTCAGGCCACCTTTAGTTTTGTTTCCTGCTTTCTGTATTCCCGCTCCAGTCTTATCCTTGTTGCTGGCCCCTCCATCATTTCTACCACCTTTGCCCTTGTTCTTATTCCCCTTTCCATGCTTGTTGTCCTTCGGTGTGACGGCCTTGATCTCTGTAGTACTACGCCTGAGTAGGACTGGATGACTGCCGATATACTTTCCCTGCATTTCCCTAGCAGCCTGGAAGAATTCGTCGCCATCACTAAAACTCACAAAACCATATCCTTTGCTCTTCGTAGTCCGCTTATCGCGAATGACTCGAGCCTTCTGGAGTGAGGGCCAACGTGAGAAAGCCTTATGTAAAGATTCATCAGTGACCTCACCTGCAAGATTACCAACGAAAAGACGGAAATGGGCAGGATCCCATTCTAGGAGAGAAGAATCCGTCCACTGCGTACCACCACCTGTCCGTACAACTGTCTTCTGATTCGTCTTCGAGTCTGATACAATCGCGGCTACGCCAGTATCATTGTGCGCGGCATTGGTGATTGCTTGTGAGGTCATATTGGGTCCAGCGTCTGGTCTTCCTAGTGGTGTCGCATTGGCATTTGATGCAGATGAGGAGCCTTCTCCCGTATTTGGATATTTTCGTACCGCTCCCGTATAGCCATTCGATGGCGCGTTCGCCTCCTTTGCACCGTAACTATACGCGCTCTGCCATTGCGCAATTTGTGCTGCCATTTCCGGATCTTCATCGAATCCACCCATGCCACGACCTGCACCTGCTGTTGGAGGCGCGAACGGATTTCGAATTTGTGGTACAGCGCCATATGCAGGATCCGATTGCGAAGTGGCGGTATAGGGATTATAAGATGGAGTTTGCTGGTAGGTAGAGGCTTGTTGGTATGGTTGTGTGCTGACTTGAGGTGGAGCGGCTATCGATCGAGGGGCAAAGCCCGTGAAGCCGCCATACGATGTAGGACGGGAGGTAGCATTGGTAGCATTGTTGAAGGCAGGCTTGAAACCCGCGGCTGGAAGAGAAGAGGGTGGCGGTCGTGCGGGTAAAGAAGGATGTGGAGATGGCGTAGATTTAAGACCTGGTGGTGGCGGATACGACATGATGAATTGCTGTACGTTGGGATCTCTTTATGAGTGTTAGACGTACCTTTGCGCCTCCTTCTTGACGCAGTGGGTGATCAAACTTCAAACGGAATGCTGGAGCTTCTAATCGAGGTATGTATTGATGGAAGAAAAACTTAGACGCAGATGTCGTATCGTGTAGGTGCGGCGGTGATCTGTATGCTGAATGATGTGGTGATGTGGTGTTGTGGCGGGAGCGCAATTATGATAGAATCATTTACGTGTAGTGACAATGCTGTCGTCAATTGCGTGGAAAATAAAAGTTTGAGCAAACTAGGAATCATGTGACCAAAGATCCTCTGGGATTCATATTGAATGCCTGAGGTATGCCTGAGGTATAACAAGGCCTGTCAGCAGATTGCTGAAGCGTAAAGTTTCGGGCCGACCGGTTCCAGATTTTGTCATTGGTTGTGCATCTATGCGGTGGCTGCTGAATCTTGGTGGGTAGGTGGGGTCAGGTTTTCTCTGCTTGTTGCTTGTTGCTTGTTGCTAGTTCTAGCTGTTGGCTGCTTACGAGTACGATGTATGAAAGAGTATTGTGTAACTTATACATCTTAACGCAACGGGGGATTCAAAGCCAAGGTAAAATGTAATGACGCTCCGCTGGCTCTCCGAGGGCCACTGCCGTGGAGGCCGACTATTTTGAATATCGCCGGCCGCTGCAATATACTTGTAGAGCGTGAAGGGGCTGTTGGGGGAGGAAAACGAAAACGCAACACGTTCCAAGTTGTTATGTATTCTTCGTGCTGTGCTGCGTTTGGAACGAGGACCCCACACCCGCATGCCTCCTTGCCTCCTCGCCTCCACACTCATCTCCGTTGTACGTTGTTACGGAAGAACTGGAAACGTCGACGGGTGTGAGGACCTTGTTATGCTATGGGAGTCCCGGAGTATAACAGGCAAATCGCCAGCCGGCAAGGCACGGAAGTGGAGGGATACTTGCTCATTCTTCCGCTATACGGTGAAATGCTGGTATCGGCAGCAGCGGGCATAGATAGATTAAAGACTACCTGCTCATCGGTGTCAGATGCATGGAGGGTGAACAGTCATAAGCGTCATTGGAGATACAGTAGAGTAGCCTCATCCGACTCAGTCCCTCGCCCGCTTACCTAGTTGGGTAGTAGTTGGAAGACTGGAGGAGGATGAGGGGTTGGAGGGGTAATTCCTCGGCCAATCAATATGCGCGCAGCTCCGGCCAGGTACACATGTAAGACTCTTACATATTAAGACTCTTACATATGTACATACTGTGGGAAAGGGTTGAAAGGATTGTTTTGTTATTCTTGTTCTCATACCACCTCAGCCGGAAAGAGTACTATTGACGGCCATCGCGAGTTTCCATTGGAAGACAACGATGGAATCGGAAATGCCAGAAAAGAACAGCAGCGCCGTGCCAGTAAGTAAATTCCCGTACCCTTACCTGCCTTACCCACGAAAAATGGAAAATGGAAAAAAGCCCCTCCTTCCTCACAGCCCAACCATGTTTGCTCCTTGCCGACTAGGTAGTTGGTAGTTACCACCCACCACCCACATCATACTTTGCGCTTGCTACGCTTGCACGCTTGCACGCTTTTCCCTCTTGCACGCTGGCCCTTAAGAATTCTGTCTCTGCTTCCATCTCTTCCGAAACTACAAAACAACCCCGTCTCCCAAACCTCTCCCTCTTTTCCCCCAACATCCTCCAACAATCATTGAAACACCATCAGGATAAATTCAATCAACGTTTGATTCGTCTACAAAATCATTTCAAGATGAGTCAACCAACGTGAGTTCCCATTCCCCATTCACTTCCCCCCCCAGCCAGTCGAGAATCAGAGGATGCTTTCCCCTCCATCGTCATCCCACTTCAGAGCAGGAATGAAAGAAAATGCCCCCGCCATCCCCACGCACATCCGTCGACAATTCTCTGCGACAACACACTCACTCTGCAAGACGCCATGAACCACACTGACTGTATGCCAGCGGAGATTTCGGACTGATCGGCCTGGCCGTTATGGGTCAAAATTTGATCCTTAATGCTGCCGACCATGGTTTCAACGTTATCGCTTTCAACCGTACCGTAGCAAAGGTCGACCACTTCCTCGCCAACGAGGCTAAAGGTATGACAAACCCCCCCCACCAATTTTGAATTGTGCCAGATTATCGGAGATGCGGAGTCTGACCATGGAACCACTCTATAGGCAAATCCATTGAGGGTGCTAGCTCAATCGAAGAATTCGTCAGCAAGCTGAAGAAGCCCCGCCGTATCATGCTTTTGGTTATGGCCGGTAAGCCAGTTGACGACTTCATCGAGACTCTCCTACCCCACGTCGAGAAGGGTGACATCATTATTGACGGCGGTAACTCACATTTCCCCGACACCAACCGACGAACAAAATATTTGGCTTCCAAGGGTATCCGATTCGTCGGTACTGGTGTTTCCGGTGGTGAGGAGGGTGCCAGATACGGTCCTTCTTTGATGCCTGGTGGAAACGAAGAAGCTTGGCCATACATCAAGGATGTATTCCAAAGTATTGCCGCCAAATCTGACGGTGAAGCATGCTGCGAATGGGTCGGTGATGAGGGTGCTGGACACTACGTCAAGATGGTACACAACGGTATCGAGTATGGTGACATGCAACTTATTTGCGAAGTAAGATGACCAAACACCCCTTCATAACACTCTTTAATCTTTACAGGCCTACGATATTATGAAGCGCGGTCTTGGTATGCAAGACAAGGAAATCGGTGATGTCCTCGCCAAGTGGAACAAGGGTGTCTTGGATTCCTTCTTGATCGAAATCACCCGCGACATCATGTACTTCAATGACGACGACGGAACCCCACTTCTCGAGAAGATCCTCGACTCTGCTGGACAAAAGGGTACCGGAAAGTGGACAGCTATCAACGCTCTTGACCTCGGAATGCCAGTTACCTTGATCGCCGAAGCGGTCCTTTCTCGTTGTCTCTCATCCCTCAAGGCTGAGCGTACTCGTGCTTCCGAGCGTCTCCGTTTCGTTGGACGCACCACTAAGTTCGAGGGCGACAAGGAGCAATTCCTTGAAGACTTGGAGCAAGCTTTGTATGCGTCAAAGATCATCTCATACGCACAAGGGTTCATGCTTATGCAAGAGGTATGGATACCCGATATTTTATTACATCACATATACTAATTGCTTTCTAGGCTGCCAAGGAGTTCAAGTGGAAGCTTAACAAGCCATCCATTGCCCTGATGTGGCGTGGTGGTTGCATTATCCGATCCGTTTTCCTCAAGGATATCACCTCTGCTTACCGTGCTGATGACAACTTGGAGAACTTGTTGTTCAGCGATTTCTTCAATGAGGCTATCCACAAAGCTCAACCCGGATGGAGAGATGTTGTTTCCAAGGCTGCTCTGATGGGTATCCCAACACCAGCATTCAACACCGCCTTGTCATGGTTCGATGGATACCGTACCAAGGATCTTCCAGCCAACCTTCTCCAAGCCCAGAGAGATTACTTCGGTGCTCACACTTTCAGAATCAAGCCAGAGCACGCATCAGAGAAATACCCAGAAGGAAAGGATATCCACGTCAACTGGACTGGACGTGGTGGAAATGTTTCTGCATCCACTTACCAAGCATAAAGTGGAAGTGTCGATAATGTGGTGGAAGGAACTCGTGCCTAAAATTGATTTTACAATTGTATTTAGATTGCGTATACAATGAATGAAACGGCATGTGAATGACAACTAAGCAATACAAACCCTAATGAAGTGACTTTTCCGAACAAGTGACCCATTAGCTGTAGGCATACAACGTTGAGGTTGCACGAAGACTGTACCGTAGTGCGGTTAAACAAGATGAATGATTATTTGCTTCGCTAGAGCCGTGCCACTTGATATCAAGTGGCGGTGTCTACTTTAACTCGCTGCGAGTCCTTGGCAAATGTAGAGCTTAGGATTTGAGTGAATGGGAGAGGATGGCCTTAGTTGGCCGAAAAGAGATAACCGAATGACTCTACCACTTATTCAACAGCCATCTCACGGATTTACCAGTGCCTATTCAAGAGGTTTGAATAGAAGACTGAAAGTGCTTGGAAGTGTCATATGTGGAAGTGTTGAGCACCACTTCTAGGCTTTGTCCTGTTGATTTCAGTTTCATGATACCCTTCACTTCCAGGCTCATTGGTCTCGTAGCCAGAATAGTCCAATGAGAACTATCAGCAAACTAGTATGTGATTTGCCATAGAAAGTGAATTGAAAAGCAAATTGCAAAGAAGTCGTCCCAGCCTCCTGCTCTTGGATTTCCTTCTTTTCTTCAAAACCCATCCTCGAGTAACTTACAACATCAACTTTCCTGACGTTAAACGCCAGCAAACAATCATATTCGGAAAGGCCCCTACTGCACTGTTCTAAAGATGTCACCAACTATTGTAAGAAATGTCGTTGCTGCAACTAGCACTGTCCGTATTGGCAGAATTATCAAACATAAGAAACCAGAGTCGAAGGTCAAAATTCCAGATCGATTCTATCCACAATTGGTCTTTGAACTGAAGTTTAATCAAACTGCGTCGCCCATGCGAGTCCAACGTGTGGAGATGATGGAGATTTGCGAATTTTGTTGCTGGAGAGGAAAGGAGTGCGAGTCTTGTGTTATGGATACTGTGAGTTGACGATCCTTTGGGGGTTAATTCCACAACATCTCTTGGTCACTTGTCTCTCTGCACTCTACCTTCGCGTTCGCTTAAAAACTCGCAAAAACAGCAGAGACTGATAACTGAACAGAACGAGGATTACGAAGGGTTTGGCCGTAGATTGGAATGGGAATGGGAATGGCATGTAGCGGAAATGGAAGCCCGAGAGAGAAGCTGGGTAAGGCCGGCAAATGTGCCACCACCCACCATCTCTTATCCAAGCACCCAAGAGCCACCGTTCCTTGCCAATAATTGGGCAATGCCATCTCCAACTACATCTTCGTCAACGGTTATCGAAACTCCAGTGATTGCTGATAATAACACTGTCGAGGGAGCAACTCCTCTGCTTGATTCCGAGCTCGTTTCTTCTTCCTTCAGTAGCACAACCACACAGACTTCAACGAATTCGTACGAAACAACATCGACGGTTCTGTTGAGTCCACCATCGTCACCCCAAACTTCTCCTCTATCGCCACCGCCATCCACACCTCCATTATCCCCTGCCTCAGATGTTCCATTCAGGAAGCCAGGCGATGATTTGGATCGTGACTTCGATTGTGCATGGCTCAGGGAGGAAGAAGAGGTGGCAACGACACCGCCATCGCCTTCTTCTTCTGTTGAATTTTTCTTGGGAAATAACTTCTCGTACTCGAATCCGGCAGCTTCTTTGCATGATTCGTTGTCTGTTCCTTCTTCCTCGGTCGCTCATCCTGCTGAAGACACTGTGTCTATGCAGTCTTCCGACAAACTCAGGGACGTCGCCTCCGGGAACTACCAAAGAGAAGAGGAGTTGGAGGCACCACTGTATGCAAAGAGTGATTTTGAGTATGTCACCTCTAACGTACCCTTTACTCGTACCTGACTTTGAGCTGACACACAATCCAGAATCTGGAAAGAGCAATCAAAATTCAGAGCCGAAGTAAAGGCATGGGCTAGTCAGGCTGGAAACGAAGAAAATGTAGACCCAACAACCATGTCGAATTCTAATACACAACAACAACAACAGAATACAACGACTGATGGGGTGGATAATGGTTATTCGAAGGGGAAAGGAAAAGGAAAAGGAAAAGGAAAGGGAAAAGGTAAAGAGAAAGGAAAGGCAAAGGCTGATCCTAATCAAGAACCTCAGCAATACTCTGCTTCTCATTCAAGCCAACTTTCTAGAGAGTAATTATCCAACCCCCTTCTATGTCCAGCTTATATCTGACCTACTTACTGACTATACTTGCAAGTATTTGGGAACAGCCATCGGATTTCGACAACTTCCCCCGAATTTTGAGGGGCGGTAGAGTAGAATCCCAAGCTGGCCCAGCTCCCCCATTAACTCCACCACGAGCATCTACACCAATTCCTGCATTGCGCCCTCCTTTTTCTATGCCCAGGATGCGGGATGAGGAGGACACCGAAGAGGAATTGTAAGCTAGCCTTGTGGTCCGTGCGTTAAGCGAGCCATCTCTAGAACCAGAACTTTACTTTCTTACCAAAGCGCGTCCTCAAGATTCGCGACAGAAAGTATTTAATTTACTTCCTATCAAATATCCCAGACGACGTTTTCATTTCCACGTCGCTCACGTTTTAATCCTTCAATATCTGGGCGCATATTTTGAATTAATAAACTTGCACAAGTTACCATGCAAGCAATGCAGGATCCTTCGCAAGGGATCCAGCGCGATCTTGTAAGTCAACAAGCTTAATCCATCTTCAGCTATCGACCATCGAACAGCATTCTAATCTCATTGCGCAGTTACCTCATGTCCATCTTCTCTCTACCTATCGATTTCCTATCACTCCTGCCAATTTACACCCTGAAAGGGTCGCAGAATGGCTCCTCCAAGCCCCCAAAATTGCTCGCGAACAAGCGCCGGTTTATTGGACGTACCTTGATCGGCCTGTTGATGGCACAGTTCTGATGGGATGGCAATCCCCTAGTCTCGGGAATGAATATCCAAGTGATGGTTACATTTGGGCCCCTGGAGAACATGCAATGGCTATCGAGATTATGGGACATGTTAGTTCTCAATGCCTAATGCGACACATTGACAATTCTTTACTGATACTATGCACCTTTGCAGACCCTAGAAGTATATCACTGCAAAACTGGTTATGCACCTGGCGAGCCTCTTGCAATTCATTCCCGTCGTCGGTATCGGCTCGTACCGCGGATTCCCAATCAGAATGTCGTGCCCGATCCTAATTTATGGATCATTCACTATACACAATCTGCTCCCGAAGACCGTCTCCCAAGCAATGTTATCCCCGTGGATATGCGAGTTCAACATATCATGAGCACGCGACAATACTTGCATCAACAAGGTCAGCTCATTCATAAGGAATTTATGCTTTATGACAGGAATGGCTGGCCAAGTATCGAATTTCCTCGAGGTCGGCCAAGAGGTCCACAAATGTATGCTGGAAATATGCCAACTAGGGTTCCTCAAGCTATGGCGTATCCTACTCATCCGCAACCCGGCCCACCAACCAAGCGCGCTCGCACTCAGCAAGCCGCTCAAGCCCAGGCCCAGGCCCAGGCCCAGGCTCAAGCAGCAGCCGCAGCAGCGGCAAACAATGCCATCCCAGCTATTGTCGAGGGAGACGAAGAGGACACCCATTATGGAGATATGTTTGACCTTACTACACCTCGCGAGATCAGTTATAGTCGCTTTGTACAAAACCATAACTGGATGGAAGAAGTCCTTTCGTCACCATACGCCATCAACCAAATTGTACCTGCAGACCTTGGACTCGGCGTTCGTGGTGAATTGAGTGGACTCACGGAAGGAATATTTGACGCTCCCACCCAAGAGAACGAGGAATCAAAGCTTAATTATGTTGGCCGTCTCGATCCAGAAAAGGCCGAGGAGTTCCGTAAGAGAGCTCATGAGCGTATTAGTCAAACTAACAAGGAGATGGAGCGGATGAAGGCAAAACATGCGAAACGTCTCGCAAAGTTCCATAAAGGTTCACTCATTGCTCAAGCTGAGAAGGACTTGCGCACGGCTGTCGATAACCCTGAAGATATAGGTCCCGAATACTGGCGCCTTGAGGGCAAGGCTGATGAAGAAGAGACTGATGACAATAAGTCTCCAGTTAAAACCCCTCTTAAGGTTGACGATGTTCTCGCAAAAGTCGAGGCGTCCCTCGGTCGCCATGCAGTCGTTATTCAAGATTTACGTCGTATTCAAGATGGTGGCTACGAAGAGGCAGTCGCACGCCCCAGCCCTCCACCACAACCTTCCCGCCACGATTCTCAACAAAGTGGTGTTCTCATTAATGAAACGGACGTTGTTGATGCTGATGTAGACATGGGCAATTCAGTAGATATGGGCAACTCTGCAGCAGGTTTACTCGACCAATACCATACCGCTTCTCCATCAAATGCTACTCCTGCGAGTGGAAACTATCCAACTCCAGGTCACCTTCAGCATCCATCCACATCGGCAGCAAACACACCGATCCTAAACCTTGCATCTCCAAACCCTGCCCAGAATATGGGTACTCCACAGCCAGATCAATCTATCCAATCTACCTCCCACGAGGAACAACAGGATATCCAAATGCATGATGCCATCTCAACAGCAGACACTCAACCTTCTATCTCGGCACCTGTGCCCGCATCAGCAACAAATGCCGATACTTCGGATTGGGTTGTTATACCACCCGGGGGTATCTCACCTACTACAGACCCTTCCAATACGGCCTCAAATCAAAACGCAAACACTGAGTCCAACATGCTACAGCCTCCACAAGCCGCTCACCCCTCAGCAACCACACCCGATTATCTCAAGCCCTCATCCACTTCAGACGGCAACACTACCCAACAACAACATACCACGGCCCCCTTCACTGCATCCGAGCAAACCCAGCTTCAGACCCAAGAACATTCACACGAACCACAATCTCTACATGAACACCAACAACCAACAATGGACCTCAACGAAAACGACTTTGATCTCGAAGATCTCGATACAGCAGGCGATGCATTGGCGTCTTATGGCGGGGATGATGGGGGTATGGGTGGCATGGGAGAAGGCGATCACGACCACGATCATGGATTGGAGGATCTGGTGGATGACAGTGCATTTGGTGAGGCGTTTCATGGGGTAGATCATGGACATGAACATGGTGAAGGAGATGGGGATGGGGATGGGGTCGGGATGTAAAGAAGGGAAATGAGTGCGAAATATGGGTGGGAGGGAAGAAGGGAAAAAGACATATGATATGATAGAAGGACGAAAGAACTGTATGATTGGATTGATTGGATTTGATTGAGATACCAACATGTAACCAAGTTGGCTCTTTTCTCGGTATGCTTCTCGAGGGACAAACAGTTCATGGTCTTGATATTATGTACAATTATGATAATGATATGATACATAGAGTTAGTTAGTTCACTTAACATAGTTAAGTTAGCTTACCATTTCCTTTCCTATCCTAGCGCCGGGGTTACTAAGGTTATCATCATATATCAACCCAACTCCTATGAAGCAGGCAGGGCAGGGAGGAAGGGAGGGGCCTTTTAGGATCGATCCTATCTACTCATTCATATCTTGGTAGAGTATAAATACTACTTTTGCTTCATTTCGCAGCCTCTGTTTTGCATAAATGATTGAACTCGCGTCCACAAATTCATGAGCCAATACCCAATACCCAATATTCAATATCAAACTCACCACCACCACAATATAATCATTCTTTAGGTTCTTGCAAAGCTTCTCATAGTCTGTCATAGTTGCCTTGCCTCCCTTTTCATGATCTCCCCGCATCACTTCCTCTCCGTCGCTCTATCCAAGTTAAACGCCGCACTAACCAAAGCCAGATGACTGAAAGCCTGCGGGGTATTCCCCAACTGCTCGCCGCTCTGCAGTACCATGTATTAGCCAGTTTTTTCTCGAACAGCAAAGGACTTGAACAAGGTGCTCGCTCCAAAAGGAGAAGGGGAAATGATCACATACCCTCGCAATCTCCTCACTAAACATACTTAAGTGATTTCCAAACCCCATCATTCCCTCAAAGATACTAACAGCCTTAACCAAATACTTTTTATCATAAACGCCAGCTCTAGTCAGTGCCTCCACCAGCCAGAACGTACACATCGAGAAAGCACCCTCACGACCCCCAACGCCGTCTTCCGATAAATGAGTGTTATAGCGGAAGACAAGTCCTGTTTCGGTAAGACCGCCGCGCTCAGGGGGAAGGAGGATTTTGTCCATAGTTGCGAGGAAACGTGGATCATTAGGTGAGATGAAAAATACAAGGGGTGCGATGAGGATAGAAGAGTCAAGCATGGTGCGAGATTCGTAGCTTTGGATAAAGGCGCCCATTTCCGTGTTATAACCTGTAAATTTTATTAGTCCTAGTAAACTCCGCGTTGGAAAGAAACAGCCTATACCTTTTTCCATAACCTCCTCATATATCTCATCACGAACGCGGAGCCATTCAGCTCTGTTTGGACAAGGTAGACAACGCTTTTCCGCAAGCCGGACACCGCGGTCAAATGCGACCCAGAGCATAACTTTGGAGTAAACATAATTTTGTTTTCCACTCCTAACTTCCCAAATTGACATATCGGGTTCTTTCCAGATCTTTAAGACATAATCTAGAGATAGTCAGCGCTTGGATTTAGCAGCTAAACGCAGGGAGACATACCTAGGGTTTGTCGAACGGCAACCCATTGATCCCATGTGATAGGTTTTCCATACTTGTTGTAGAGGTAGACGGCATCCATAAGCTCTCCGTATATGTCAAACTGCTGATGGAAAGCTGCACCATTACCAATGCGAACGGGTCCGCTCTCCCTATAGCCGGCAAGATGGCTATCAAGTATTAGTGCTTGAAGGCATAACCTCTACGAAATTACTCACCTAAGCTCAAGTTCGGGTATATCGGTATCACCACGAATGGTAAACATGATGGGTAAAGCACCCTCTGCATCCTTTGACAACCGGAATCGATCGCTGATGAAATTCATATATGCATCCGCTTCATCGACGAACCCCATTCTTAACAGGATATAGATTGTAAAGCTCGAATCTCGCACCCAAGAATATCGATAATCCCAGTTCCTGGACAGATGTCAGTGAAGAAACATCTCATGAAGAGCAGCACACTTTACCGTACGCCACCGATGTCTTCGGGGATAGAGAAAGTCGGCGCAGCAATGATCGCACCTGTGGGTTCGTACGTCAATAGCTTGAGAATGAACAGACTCCGCGTAACAATTTCCCTCCATCTGCCTTTATATTTGCACTGGCTGATCCAATTCGACCAATATCTTTGCGTGTCGTGTTGTTGAGCATCGAGTATTTTCGTGGTAACGTCTTGAGTGACATGATTTGGAATATCATCGCGCAAGACGAATGAGATAGCTTGAGTTTCCTCCAAGGATATATGTGCGACAACACCCTCTCCTAGCTGGCCCTTTCTTCGTTCTCTACGAAAGACTACCGAAGGGCACGTCTCTCTATGCTCCTCACCATGGTCAATTGTTACGTCGAGTTGAAGTTTCGCATCTTTACTCTGAAAGACAACTGTTTTACTCTCCTTCGATCCAGGTGGATGATTGGGCATCAGGATTTGGACCTCATGCTCGTCGCGGGCGTAATTGAAAGCGGGGAAAATCTCGACGTCTGGAGCAGCTGTGAGCATTACCGATTCGAAAATGGTGTAGTGTCAATCTCACCTAGGTTGACCCGACCACGAATACATTCGACTCTTCGAACAAGCCATTTCTTCAATTCCCCTTGCACTGTTGTAGTTTCTCGGAATGGCGTAGCGCTCTTGGTAGAAGTAACGACATGATCGTGTCTGGGACGAGGGAAGAAATCGACCAAATCCACCACCCCTTCTTCATGAATGTATCGTGTTTGGAGGATATTCGAGGAGGGGAGATATTGTTGCTTGGTGTTGAAAGAAATTCCTTCGGCAGGGCTGATGGAGAAGTGGCCGCCTGAATGACTCGCAGAATTAGTATGGGTGAAGAGTGAAATACGGATGAGCTGGGAGCTATGGTATGTAGCTCATGTCGCTCGATGCGGGGCAGGAGGAGGGGTAGGATCCGCATTCCGAGACATTGAAAGTCCACCACACCAACAGCGACATCAACATTAACACCAAGCTTACCCTTGTCTTTATCCAATAGTCGACCGAACACTGAAGGAGAATCAAAATCGGGCCTGTGTGTACCAAGTAGAATGTCAGTATCCGCAGTTCCGTGCGAGCCGTTTGGGGATAGTCGAAGCAGTTCTATGGTCAAAGTTCCTTACCAGCACATGAAATCGATACTTCCATCAATGCCTACCAAAGCACAAGTTCGCATGTTACCAATTAACCCATAATTCTCAATTGGAAGATATCCCGTGGCCTGTCGGCGAGAACTTTGTGGAACCGAGGCTGTTGTCATTGTGGAGGAAGTGTATTGTGGATGAAGAGGGATGCGCAAAAGGATAGCTTTACATGTAGATTCGTGGAGATATCGTGGAGTGAAGCACCGCGTAAAGAACTATGACATCAATGAAGGGGCATGGCATCACTTTAAGCAACATGAGTTTGGAAGATCCGAGAATAAGATAATATGCGAACCCAGTGCAGCTGAAGATATCTCGTGTAGCCAATCTAACGACATGCTGTAATACTGTACTTGCTTTGGTTTGTGTTTTCTACGAAGCGAAATGCTCTCTTTGTGAGGCGCTGGATAAAGCCATGAGCTGCACGCACCGTAACTTCCGCCAGCATGCATCGACACGGCATCAGGTGACTGGATCTATCTTTTTGTTGAAAGACATCCGCGGAGCTTGTGCTTCGAAAAGTACCATGAGCTTGACATGGCTTCACATGGCTTCACATGGCTTCACATGGATTCACAGAAAGTAACGTGCGAGAAATGGCGATGCTTTTATTGATCCGAGTTCCAGATCAGGAGGGGTTACGGGGTATGGGGGCACGTTGTCCCGTCGCACAGTTGAGCACATCTCACGAGACACTTTGGTTTTCAAGTAGTGAAACCAAATCTAGCTGCATCTGGGCTCACCGTCTGATGCTACGAACCAGTGCTTGGAATTTGCAGAAAAGCGGTAAGGTCGGGGAAGGAGGGGAAGGATACAAGTACAAGTCGAAGTAGAAGACGATGACTTCACCTGACCTCATAGGATGCAAACGGATGGATATGATCGGCGTCTACCAAGTGTCCGTTCTCTCGGTGTCAGTGCGCAAAGGTGTGTTGCTGGCACCTCATCATCTCACTAGTTCTACAAGTACCAGCTTTACTACTCGGTTAGCGAGCAGGTTCCTGATATTGAGCGGTTGACAAGACCAGGTCGATCGATGCTTGAGTCAGACAACGCAGGAGTGCAAACAGGGCGAGGACATGCGAAGTCAAAGTCTCTTGGGGCCGGGTGCCTCGGATTGTGGATGAGGACAGCGACAAAGTGAACCCGCTTGATGCAACGCTATGAATCCATCTACTGGGGAGAAGCTCAGGTGTGGATGGATGGATGGACGGATGGACGGACATTCATTGTACAAAGTACTTTGGTATAGCGGTAGTACTCTCGTCCGGAAGCACTCGTAGATAGATATAGATAGATAGATATATGCAGCTTCATAATTCATAACTCTCATCGACATTGCACACCGCACACCACACGCAGCCAGAGCATAAGGTTAGGACTCACACGGAAGCAAGCCGACACAAGCGAACACAAGCGAACACAGGTGACCAACCCCCTTCTTGATCGATCCTTTCCAACCGGCCTTACACGTAAGATGATTGATTGTACGGACGTCCTTCGTACAAGTAGAGACTACTTCGTATACACTCGTGACACTTTCCCCCCTTGCTACTCTTCTTTCCTTTTCCCGGTGCCGGTGCCGCTCCCCTTGAAATTCCGTCACCCCCATGCCTCCCAAGCCTTGCCAAAGACCTTTCCCAAAAAGAAGCGAATGGGCCTGACTTGGGCGCCAACTGACCCATCACCAAATAGAAAGTCGACATCCATCCTTTTCTATCCACCAAATTAAGATTCCTGCTGCGTTTCTCCACAAAACTATCCAGGAATACATTTCATCCGCACATGCACAAGGGGGCCACGGCACATATGATATCAACAAAATACTATAGTAGTACCAGGTTCTAGACAGATTGGTGGTTCACTATGGTTATGCCCAAAGATGTGGTGACTCCATCGACGAATCCTGGCCCTGCTTCTGGGTCTGATGCGCAACTAAATGATCCACAACAATTTTCCCAAGACGAGATTCCTATCTTACCAGATCATCATCCTCCTTCTCACCAACATCGCTTCAATTCCAACAACGATTCTTCCCCATTTCCCATATCAACCTTGACTCGAACGTCTACTTCCGAAGCATCGGCGCGTTCGGAAGAGGAATTGTTGGAGCCAGATGCTGCTACCGCTCTCGCAGATTTACATCCACCGCACATAGACAGTATGGATCCACAACCTTCGGGCCATCGGCGGAGGAGGAGCTCTATGATGAGCAACATGAACAATCTGGATACAACGGTGATTGCACGAACGCCGAGAGGAAAGCGGTCTCCCAGAACATCAAATATTGGGGAGGACTCAAAATTGGTGGATAGAGGTTCGGATGATGACTCGAAATCAACAAGTGATGACATGGAACTGAACAATCTTTCTGAAGAGGGCGATTTACAAGATGATGAAGAGACCGGGTTGACCGCCAAGTCCAAGGCCATGCGAACGAAGAAGAAGAGACGAAATACCACGTTGGACCATCGAATTGCTGGAGATGCGGTGATAACCGCCGAGGAGAAGAAGGCGGCGGACAAAAATGTTGTCAAGAAGAGTTTGATCAATGGAGTTCTCATAGGGCTTTGGTATATGTTTTCTCTCTCAATATCTATAGTAAGTCATCCGAATCCTTTCTTCGCACACGTTGGCTAACTCTCGGCAGTATAATAAGTGGATGTTTGACCCGAAACATCTCAATTTCCATTTCCCATTATTTACGACCTGTATGCATATGCTGGTGCAGTTCATGTTGGCCAGCCTTGTCCTTTACTTCCTACCACAATTCCGACCTCGATATGATTCATTATCAAACCCACACAATACACACGTTTCGGATGAGAACTTGGCACAACACGAAGTTGATTCGAAAAAGCCATTGATGACGAGAACCTTCTATTTCACGAGGATAGGGCCATGCGGCATGGCAACCGGACTGGATATTGGGCTTGGAAACATGTCCCTGAAATTCATAACCCTTACATTTTATAGTTTGTGATCCTGAACCATCCGAAACTTCTCCCTACTTACCTCAAATAGCAATGTGCAAGTCCTCAGCTCTTGCATTCGTACTCCTTTTCGCATTCGTTTTCCGTCTCGAAACCCCATCATGGCGATTAGTTGGTATAATTTTCACAATGACAGTGGGAGTGGTGATGATGGTCTTTGGCGAGGTTGATTTCTCCGCTCAGGGTTTTATATTGGTTATCTTTGCGGCTTTCTTCTCCGGCTTCCGATGGGCTCTCACTCAGATTTTACTTCTTCGCAATCCAGCGACCTCCAATCCTTTCTCCTCTATCTTCTATCTGGCTCCTATCATGTTCATGTCCCTCTTGATTATCGCAACGCCAGTAGAGGGCTTTCCAGCTCTTTGGGGAGGTCTCAAGACTTTAGTCGAGGTCAAAGGCCCAGTCCTTGGGCCTCTGCTCCTTCTTTTTCCAGGATGCATTGCGTTCTGCATGACAGCTTCCGAATTCGCTCTGCTGCAGCGAACATCCGTGGTTACCCTCTCGATTGCTGGAATATTCAAGGAAGTTGTCACAATTTCCGCGGCCGGGCTTATTTTCCATGATCCGCTCACTCCCGTCAATATCTCAGGGCTGTTCGTTACCATTGGAGCAATCGCCGCATACAACTGGATTAAGATAAGGAAGATGCGAGCAGATGCGCAACACGAAGCACACAGAATAAAGGAGGCGGCGGAGAGAGCTACGGTGGAGAGCGGGAGCGATGCAGATGGAGAAGATGGAGAGAGCGACTGGGATGGACCAGAGGGTAGTTATATTACAAGCGATGGAGACATTCTGCCAAATCCCGATCGATTCCAGGCCAAGAAAGGCGAAAGCTCAAGATCAGAGAGGGCGCTACTGGTTGGCGCAAGTACGAAGAAGGATTTGAGTGATTGAATTGATATCACAAACTACAAATAAAGCCTCGACCTACAAAACGGGGCACAGCATAGGACTCATCTATAAAAGTGGGAAAGGGGAGACAGTATATATGTCGGTCTAAAGGTTACATATGGAACGGGGAGGATGCATGAGACTGGAAAGGAATACCCGGCGTTTTTGTCTGCATTTACCTGTCCATAGACAGTAGTTTGGGTGGTAATTCTCGTACGAGCGTTGGCATAGCGTAGCAAATCACAACAGGCGACTTAAAGGCACATAGTTTCTCCGCTATGTTTGTCGTGATTTCAAGGGCCGATTTCCTACTTTGACTTCACTAGTCTTGCATACAGGCTTAAGATGTCGAAATTATCTAGTAGCATTTTCAGTGGTCGCACTTGCCCTTCGTCATGTTTACTAGCGCGGGGCATCACTAAAAAAAACGGAAGCAGCCCCGCAATCGTTTACTTCCCTTCGCACAAAAACCAATTGTACACAAACAAACCCCTCTGTCATCCTCGATGTTACCTCGTCGAAATCGTTTCTGTCTCCAGCACCCTTTCTCCTTCTGCGAAACCACCCTACGGCCAACAAGTCAGCATCAAAGTCACAGCCTACGATGGCTAATCCAGAGCCAGACGCGGACGTTATAACCTGTCATAATATTCCTACCAAACTTCAGCCTCACAATCCATGGCTTGCTACAACGCATACCGAGAATTTATACGCATTGGTTGATATGGGAAGGTGGCTATTCCCCCCCATCTCCAGTTGCTCTTACGCGTCTGGGATACGAGAGCTAATACACCGTGTCTGCAAAGTAACGGCATACGATTTTCCATCTCGGATCTATCGTTGAAGAATGCTCGCCTGCTACCATGTATATATCGCCATCGCGCCGCTATCTCCCTCTACGATGCCTTACACTCCTCAGAACCTGGGGCGAAGGAGTTCGTCTTCACCGATAATACAATTTCACAAGTCGCAGAAGAGCTGAAGTCGTTCCGTGCCGTATGCAACAGCTACCCACCACATGGCATAGCCGAGAAGAATATCACGGTCTTCGCGACAGAGGCTATGCGTACGGCATTTAATAAAGATGAGATGGTGCAGGCAATTAAGAAAGCGAGTGGGCTGAAGGTCGAGATTGTTCATCCGCAGATGGAAAGTCTTTTAGGGGCTATGGGTGCGAGGAGCGCATTCGAGGTGGTGGATGGAGTGGTCATGGATCTAGGAGGCGGGAGTGTGCAGATGACATACATGAAACTCCCGGGCATCGGGCAGGCACTAGGGACTTTGAAGAGAGTGGAATATTGGTTGAACTGGGGAAATAATGCGAAGAGTTTACCATTTGGAGCGGCGAAATTATCGGAGAAGATAAGAAAAGGAGAAGAAGGTGCGTTTGCTTTGCGCGAATCACTGACGGGACAAATGAAGGACACATACCATAGGTTATGCCAGAATGAACCAGACGCAAAATCTACCAAGACGTTATACTTGTGCGGTGGAGGATTTAGAGGATATGGAAGTATGCTCATGCACACTGATCCCATTCAGCCTTATCCAATTCCATCTATCGCGGGGTACAAAGTTTCTGGAATAAGATTCCGAGAGACGAAAAGGATGATGGCCTACAACGAGCACGAGAAAGGAAAGATTCGAGGCATGAGCAAGAGAAGGAGGGAACAATTCGGTGCCATTGTGGAGGTTGTAGATGCCGTAGCGAAAACATGCGAAAACATCGAGGAAGTTATCTTCTGTGGTGGGGGAAATCGAGAAGGAGTTCTGTTTCTGAAACTTCCTGAACAATTGAGAGAACAAGATCCGCTACTATGGTTGCCCGCCGGTGTGGATATTCCCAAGGAAGTTCTGGACAGCATTATTGGAATTATATATTCAATACTTTCAAATGGAGTAGCTCAAGCTCCAGGCTCGGAAATCTTCAATAAAGGTATGCTCGCATATGTAGTGAGGAACATGTGGGAAAACATGGGAGATTCAGGGGATTTGAATGCCACAAAAGCCCTACATGCTCTGGTTGATGGTCCAATCGCTGGCATGCCCGGTTTGACTCACGAGGTTATCGCTATCTTATCCTTAACAACGTGCGCTCGGTGGGAGAATGACATAAGTGGTAAGGACGAAGTGCTCAGCCGAAATCTGAGAAAGCTGTTGGAACCAGAACAAGTTTGGTGGTGTGAAGCTGTTGGAATATTAGCCAGGTTATTATGCACGATGTTTCCTGTGCCTCAGATTTATCCAGCAGGAAAGGTACTTTTGAGCTGCGAATGGCAAGGAGGATTAGGGAAGAAGGGGAAGAAGGAGGGGGTTATGTTTACTGTGGGGGTGGATGAAGGGGTCAAGGTTATGAATACTAAGCATCTGAAGCTTAAAGTTAGGAAGGATTTGAAGGTGAATTGGAAGGCCGATTTTCGGGTTTTGCAAAGGTAGTTTACAGATCTGCTGAGTGAGTCGTGGATAGAATTCATCGGCGACAAGTAGGGGGCAGGTCGGTGGAGGATGTGACTTAGCCTGTATGATAGATACCCAGTACAAATCGTATATCAGAGTATTAGACATGTTGTATGCGTCGCAATCTTTCAAGTACAGCGAGCAAGTCCCACTAATCCCTGACTTCCTTGAAGTACACTGCAGTTTTCAAGTCCGATAATGTGAACTCGAACTGTCAGGACGCTCGCTCACTGGATTACACTGGGTTTTGTGACGCGTGCCCCTATGTTTGTATTTGCTGCTGAGAACTGCGACTACCAAGAGAAATACAAGGAGTGTTGTGGCATTGTATTATTTCCACACCGAGGACAACTTGTCTTGTGATAATGATTGTAATTAATCTTCGGACTGTCGATATATTTGTTTCCGAAACTCTGGAAAGAGAAGGTCGTGAAGAATATTCGTTCTTACACATAATTCAAAAATACCAAACCCGAAAAAAAAAAAACAAGAAAAAAAAATTTATATTGAAGTCCCTCAGGCGCGAGTCGAACGCTGTGGCATATGTTTAGCATATGTCTGAGAGAATTAGGGCAAGTGATGAAACTTACCGCGACATTCCGGTATGACTGATGACAATTACAGCCGGACGCCATAAACCAACTAGACGACCGAGGGTAGAATGTTTGTTCTGTTTGTTGCTTGGCTTGGCTTATTTAACTTTATATACGGAATGTGAATGATCTAAGTGTACAGTACTTGTGGGGAATAACTAGCAAAAGCATATGGACTTCGATTGGTGAGGGATTTTATGGGCTTTTTGAAGGGGGGTTCGGCTAACTAGAACTACAGAGCACAATAACCGGAAGAATGCCAGGAGGGATCTCTTTCATTTCATTTCTCCAAACAACTACAGTATAGCCTATCTGGGTGAAGCCAAAATAGAACTAACACCATACAACACAAGGTAAAGTATCCAAGAAGTAAAATGTGCAAAGCAAAACAAAAAGTGCAAAGCAAAACAAAAAGGGCAAATAACGACTTCAAAAGAACTACTCCTCTCCACCCCACCCACTCCACTTCTTGCTCACAAGCGCTTTAATGCTTAACATCAATAGCGTAGAAATGCACCTCCGACTTGCTATTCCCCTGGTTATAGTTCCCAGCCTTGAAATAACTCTTCGGGTTGTCCAAGCTATACGTGCCCAGTTTCTTCGCTGTTCCTCCATTAATACTAACGCTTAATTGGCCGCCCTCGTAAGCAATTTCATACGAGAATTTCTGTCCCACAGGGACACTTCCCACTTCGGTAACAATCTCATTTCCGCCAGCACGAGTCTGCTCTACCCCCATGGAGAGAACGCCCTTGGAGTTGTAGAACAGCTCGCAGACGGGTTTGGTGGAAACGGAGTCGTCAATGTGGATCTGCCCGATGACGGTGCCGTGCGAGGAGTCGTCGGCGGTGACGACGGTAAGAGTGGCACTGAGTCGGTTGGTGGCAGCGCTGGGATCCCATGATGATGGACTGGCTTCGCGGAGCTCGGTGCGGCAATGCAGTGAGTTGGGGGTTGTTACGCAACCGGTCGAGGAGGGGGACCCGGGGACTTTCATCACCATGGAGCCATCGGAAGAAGAGGTAAAGAAGTACTCCTTTTGCGGATCTTCGTATCCAGTGCAGGAGGAGAGCTTGGCACCGGTGATGCTGGTTGGGTGGCCAGCACTACCAATGGGTAGTTGAAGGGTCCATTTCGAAAGGTCAAAGTTCCCGCCTGGCGCACAGGTTGGATTGAGGGCTCCAGCAGCTAGAACATTTGGTTTGGCGGAAGTAGAGAGCGATTCTGGGGTTGCGCTGGTCTTTGATTTGCTGTGTGATTGTGTAGCAGATGCAGCGACGGAGGAGATATCTGTAGGACTTGGCTGAGAAGGTGCGGCATTGACAAGACCCAAGAGAGGGAGAAGGACAAGAAGTTGAGCGGGGGTGAGATTGATAAACATCTTGTTGGATTGAACGGTTGTCTTCAGTGAAAGATTGATGGAAATGGTGATAGAAGAAATCTGTAATAGCAGGCAAGAAGCTGTCTGTGATTGAATGAATGCTGGACTTTGACGCGTTGCGATGAAGTGATGGAAGGAGGACGCAACGTCCTCATATATACATCTTCTGTTCCGTTTTCTTTGGAGCTACGAAAGACTCACCTACTCAACGATATCTTCAACCTTACTCATCTCATTACCCTACCAGAATCTCAAAATACCCTCACCACCATCCAAGTATAGAATATGTCTCTCCATCATACTTCATCAATCAAGAGCTACAAGCCATCAGTACGAGGAGGAAGACTCAATGTAACTTCAAGCTGGAATAAACTCAATCCTACCGAGGCTCGATGGTATGGTTCAAGCAATATCCTAAGACTTAAAGCTAGAAATCAAGCTTATATGTCACGGGAATCTTTAATAATCGTAAACCACGTTTGATAGGATCGAGATGCAATTTAACATGGCTGAGTAATCCAATGCGCATGCGGTTGAGATTTCGCAAAGAGTAACTAGACTCGTAATTCTAAGATGAAGAGAGGCCGATGAAGGTATTTTTGGTTACGGGAGGGACCGTTGCGCAATGGTTCAATGTTTCGCGTTCCTATCCGGTCGGATTTCGATCATCCATCGCTGTCGGAAGGCTACTGTAACGTCCTTCGCGCGACAAACACAAAAGGGGCAAGATCGAGCTCCATTGAAGAGTTTAAATTTTAACTTATTCGAGCTGGCAAGCAACCAGTTTCTATCGCAGCCTAATTTCCACGTACACTCTATTGCTATATCATTATTCCATATCGTTCTCGATCGGCACTTCCTCTCTTAACCATTCATCCATTCTACCTGTCCACGGCCATGTCACATTGACTATTCTCTTATCAACCTGTGTAATAGATGGACAGTCCCCACCAATCGTAAAACTAGTCAGGTGTGGTAGATTCGCAACAACAATGTCACCTCCTAGCTCAGTCGCTTCCGCTTCCTCCCTGATAACTTGGCGGAGATATAACTGGCCTCTCTTACCAAAATAAACGTTTCCACAACCGGGTCCGCCATTGAAGCCAAGACCCAAGCTCGAAGATGGTGGAAGGTCAAGATGAGTCAAATTTGCCAGTCCAGTCAGCATATCCAATGCATCCTTATCCAATGTGGTTATTAGCTGGTACTCTGTGGAGAAGATTTCGTACCTTCAACTTTCCAACATCTCCCGTGTTGTATCCTGTATAGCCTCGATCTCTTCCTAGTGAGCCAAGTAACCCCAAGCTTTCTATTTGTGGCATAGACTTTATGACTTCTACAAGGACACGTCAGATTTATATCGTTTGCTTAGACCAAATACACACCGAAGATAAGTTCTGGCGTCCATCCAGCATGGCCACCAATCATGGCAAACTGTTTCAGGTTAGGTGTCGATGCCGCAGCTTGCACCAGCATCAATCTCCAGTCACGATTATCGGGCATATATCCATGATACCAATCGGACCCACCACCATTCTTGAGCTCCACAAGATTCGGACACCTTTCCACCAAATAATGACTAGATGGCCCAGGCTCAAGGTGTTTAACAGATGGGAGAGATAAATTCCGCAATTTGAATGATTCCTCAAAGAAATGGGTATCTTCTTTGGGGATATTCCACTTCAACGTTTCGAGGTTCGTCATCGACTCCAAGACGTCTCCAAAAAGAGTTAGAAGCTGTTCGGGTGGTTGGGATGGCTCGAGAATTTTCATTTGTAGATCAGTGTAAGGCCCACGATGAATATACACATCAACTACCAATGATTTAACTTCTTTGAGTGCTCGCTGACATGAATTGATCTCTCCAAGTCTGCTAAAAGCATTAGGCCAGCCGGGACGCGAGGCTAGACGGAGGTTGTCAATACGAAGGTTATCGAAAAGATCTGGCGGAATTTCAAGCGCTGCTAACGTCTTTTCAGTTGACTCGTTTGGGACCATGTTAGAGGAAGAGCATAAAAGGACTTCTGCGTTTGGAAGTCGTTCAAGCTTCCGCTGATTGTCTAGAATCCATGGATGTTGTGTATCGAGTATAAATTGTGGGATGGTGGATCGTCGTAGTGGATTTTCAATGAAGTTCTTCATGGTTTGCTGAGAGCTAGCTAGCCAGATCTGGGCGGATGAGATGCTAGAGAGCGCCATCGCAGTAGGGAGCAATGAGATAGGAGTGATAAACCTCATATTAATTTGATGAGAATTTAGATGGCTTCAGAGAATCAGAACAAGAAAGATTTGATTGTATATTTGAGTAGCAGCTATTACGTACGATCTGACCTTTGCTGATCTGGCCTTTGCTGGTCTGGTGCCTGATCATATATACGATTTGATGCGATGCGGCGTAGTAACCTTGGTTGAAGGTCTTCTTTCATTGATGCTTTCCTATTGGCTCCCCCACCCAATTCCTTCGAAGCGTATACTTTCCACAACATGATTTCCTCTTCTTTTTCTTGACAAAGAGAGCTTGAAAGAGCGTGAGTGATTGCGTAGAATTGATTAGATCTATATCTGCTTATCTAATCAGCTATGTGGTTTAATTCCTGCTATCGGACCTGTGCGGAAATGGATAGCTGCAGACCTGATGGAGGGGCTGTCTTGGCGAAGGAAGATGCAAAATTCCATGCAGAAATATAACCAACGTTGGAGACGCTGCCCGATTCTGAGCAGTAATAAGGACGACCAGTGGGAGATAACAAAAGATTCTTGCGAAGAGGGTGTGGTACTTTTGAGTGATTGTGGCCTGACCTCTTGCTGAAAGGCAGTGGACAATCATTTCCTTCGAACCGCAGTCATCATGACTTGATATCTTGAGATTCTATGTGGAGATTTTCCTGTCCAGAATAGCACTGGTATAAAGCTATTCGAGCTCCGTGATTTTTTTGTGATAGCTGATTTAATCCGAATGAAGACCAGGTCCTCAAATGCTACGTCTTCCTACAATATTAATATTAATCCGGTATATGCTCTGGGACCTTGAGCGGATACCATGTTTATATAGAGAGAGCGTGCACACTAATACAAAGACCAGGCGGCGGTAATCTCCCCGCCAGATGTCTCGCGCAGAAAGTAAACACCTCTGAATGTCATTTTTCTCGCCCATTCATCAATCACACTGGCTGCCACCCCGGCAGATAACTGTTGAAGCTCAGGTATTGAAGGTTTAAGTTGTAACTGAGAAAATCTAATTAGTACCTTATTAGAAGGTTATCTCTGGTTGTTCTTGCATATGTAATCACATATAGATGAACAAGCACTGGATCCTGAAAACTGGACTGACATTAGGTTGTTGGTAGTCATCAATAATATTCATCATAAAAGAAGAATCAGCCGAGCTTCAACCAATACACCCAAAAGGATTTCCTCTCATATTGTCTAAGCAGGCTCCTCCCGATTTATCCGGACAGGCTCCTGAGTCCTCATATTATGCTCAAACAGATTTCCCAAATTTGCCCCCCCCCCCCCAAAAAAGACAAGAATGTCTAAACGAGTGTATATGTGCGAGCTCCATACAGAGATCCAAGAAATCATATCACCATCCTTTTTCCTTCTTATTCTTTCTTCATACATTTCAACCCATCCTGACCCTACAGCTTCTTCATAGCTTCATTTTATGCACTTTCTTCATATGTTGTTTCAAGTGATCTTTCCTAACAAAGCCACCAAATCGGGACCTATTACAGCCAGAAATGGTGCATTCATGAAGTTTGACGTTGGAATGCAATTTCTGATGACGTTTCAACTCGTGGATCCTCTTGTAATGTTTCATACAGCCCGAGACGCTGCAGTAGAAGCGCCCGCTTGGTCTACTTTTTTTTAGTGGCGTAAATGTAGTGGAAGTGTGAATACGTACTGTTCAGTTGTTCGTGGGCTAGCTTGGACATGTGGGAATTGGACAGGCGGGGTTGGAGGTCCCATCACCTCAACATTACCACTATCAGATGTTATTTCAAAATTTCCATTAGAGATCAAGAGGGGAAATGAACAGGGACAAAAATAAAAACTTGCAAGTTTGTTGGAGATGACAGTGATGAATCAGAAAAGTCCCCGAGAGTGTTGAGGGTCGACTCGGTCGAGCTTGTGCTCGGGTAGCTTGTGGTATCGGGACTTGGCGTTAGATTCATACAGAAGTCATCGGAAGTTGTTGATAGGGAATGCAAGTCAGCCATTTTTAGTGAGTAGAAGTCGAAAGATGAAGGTGGTTGACTGGAACGAGGTTTAGCTGAAGCTTCAAGCGGAAAGCTCGTTGAAAAAGCTCACCCAGTGAAGTTAAAATCCAACGCTTCCAGGTTCTGCATCCTGCCATCACCAAGTAGGGTGTCTTGATAGAGTCCTTGTTGGCCATTCCAGATAGGAACAGCCTGTTCATCATTTAGGTTAGGCAAGCAATGTTTTGAGATATCTCCACCATCTTGGTTCGGGGGTAGAGATAATCTGGCCCAGTCTGGGCTGAGGTTGTCATCCGGCTGTTCAAGGAACCCAACGATGGGACCCGAGGTCGAGACTTCAAATGCGTGGAAGTCATTTCTGAAGAGTATAATCCATTGATTACGACGCGTAACAGGTACAAGGCATCGAGGAACAAGGAACATAAGCACAGGGCAGTCAGGCCCCTATAAAAAGTAAACTCTGGTCCATGAAGAGGGTGGAACTTACCGATAATCTGAGTAGCTCCAAGTATGAGCGTAGCATGTTTGAATAAAGAGATCATTGCGATATTAGGTAAATGCGATGGAGGGAGGGGAGGAAACAATAATTAGGAGGAGTAGGGAATGGGATGAAGGTGAGCAAAGGGGAAACCAAGGAGAAGACAAGTGTCACATCAGAATTTGAGATCCTCACCCAAAGGTTACAAGGCACGACTCAGCGCTGTTTGAGTCCCTTCTCTAGAAGTTCTACACAAACGCACTAGGCCGACTTGAGTAGAAAATCTCTTCTTACTCATGGCAATCCAGCCTTGGGTTAGTCATTACAGGAAGGCCAGATTCCATGACACAAGGCATCTAGCACAACCTTAGCTTGAAGCTGCAAGGCATGACCCAGTACAGTTTGAGTCCCTCCTGTTTGATCCCAGAAGCATAAATTTAAGAAAGATCGGAGTGTTAGTATTGGGAAAGTAGGGATACAACCTGACTGCGCTATACTTATGCTCGACGTGTTCCGTGATGCCTTGTACCCTAAAACTGTGATCATTGGTTTCGATTAGGTGTCAGCATTCGGCCAAACGATTTTGGGATTTTGAATTGTTCTTAAAAGGTATACTCACGAAACGCACCTAAACCCACAATAAAAGCAGCACATTATTTAGCAACAATAGCGCAATGTTTGTAGCTATACGGAGGTTTGATGCAACCAGAGTGAGACTGCCCTATGAGAAGCCTATAAGAAGCCTGTAAGGTTGTCGGCGCTAATTTCAACCCCTGTTCGTACGCTGTAACTACAGTGATGGATATGCTGTAATAATGCCCTGTCGGTAAAATAGGCCTGATTTACAGGGCAGTCTCACTCTGGTTGCATCAAACCTCCGTACGTGTTCGTAGTTCGTGCTTGTTCGGTAAGACGAAATAGAAACCTCGAACTCTCTGCTAGAGGAAACTCTCTAAATTCCGGGCCCCCTTACAACCGGAACTATTCGAGCAATTCTTAGCTATTCCTAACAACTCGTAGCTGGTCGTAGCTGGTTGTAGCTAGTCGTAGCTGGTTGTAGCTGGTCGTAGCTGGTTGTAGCTGGTCGTAGCTGTTTGTAGCTATTCGTAGCTAGTTGTAGCTAGGCGTAACTAGTCGTAGTTGGTCGTAGCTGTTCGTGGCTGTTCGCAGCAATTCGGAGCTAGTTGTAGCTGGTTATAGCTAGTCGTAGTTGGTCGTAGCTGTTCGTAGTTGCACGTAGCTGTTCGTAGTTGCACGTAGCTGTTCGTTCGTAGCTGTTCGTAGTTGGCGTAGTTGTTGGAATTGAGTAAATTTGCTTTATCGAGGAAGTGTTGAAAACCAAGAGTATCAATATGCACTGAGATGAGTAAAAGTGTAATCGTTGAATTGATCAATGTTCCTAGCAGGATTCTAACCCCTCCTTATGTAGATTGATGTACAAGCTCACTTGTACACGAACATTGAAAGGGCGACCGAAAATTCTTTAGCTCCCCGCCCTCCGACACACACCAGCCCTACCGCCGCCCTCCACAGATAGCCTTTCTTCTACGCCTTCCTCACACCCATTCATACGAGTATAAGCGACTCCACTTACCGAAGGCTTTTTCCCCCGCCTTCCTCACTATGCATCGAAGCGACTCCATTCATCAATATTCATATGCAAGTGTTCTCGAGAGGTTTCTCTTGGGATGTAACATTGTTCATTTCAGCGTGCAAATTGTCTCAAACTCAATCGTTTAAATTTCAATATACCAAAATCCAAAGATATCGGAATGGAAGCGACAGAGATCAGGATATAACGATTCCTCAGGATCAAGAAATCAGAATTCAAGAACAGCAAAACATAAAGTATTAGAATTTCTACATCTAGATTATTCTGACTTCGGCTCGTGATTCGTTTCATGGCCATCGGCACATGGCTGGTGTTCACACCATTCACTGCCATCTAATTGCATCTCATCTATTCGTCATCCTGCTCATCGACAACTGCTTTCTTCCACTGGCGAGCAGGAACTTTACGCTTGAACAAAATGTCAATCTCACGGTAGGATCGACCCTTCATCTCAGGCAAGAAGAAGTATGCTGTGACCAAGCAAACAAAACCGGTGGCACCCCAAACGTAGCCGCACTTGCCGCCAAGATTTCCACCCTACAATATGTCAGCTATTTGTCACTAAAAACTCGTATTAAGCAGAGACTTACAGTTGGGTTGAGCATATAACTTCCTAGGAAAATGCAAGGAATCTCGACGATGTAGTACGAAGCGCGTCCCACTCCAGTCGTTAGAGGTCTAAGGCGGATAGCAGATGTTTCTCCAATAATAACCCATGAAGCGGGCGCAGGTCCTAGGGTGAACAGAACGGAAATTATGAGGCCCAGAGATGCCTGCGCCAGAGAGGCTGAGGGAGCCTTTGGATCGCCAATAGAGGCCGCAACACCGAGGGCTACCAGTAGAACGACATTGACGGCGGAGCCCCAGAGGTAGATACTACGTCGGCCAAAGTACGTGGTAAGGATCCAAGAAAGCATAACGAATATCATTTGTAGAGCGGACGTGATAAGACCTAGGGCAAATGCAGTATTGGTTGATACATGGGCCTCTACACTTGAATTAGTATATGCATTCATTCAAATCAGCGATAATGATAACTCACGCTCAAAGAAGTAGACAGCCTGATTGGCAATAAGGTTACCAGTGAGGTTTTGCGCCAAGTACACACAGCACACAATGAGGGTACGGTAGAGGTCAGTGCCTTTGAACAGTTCCAAGTAGCTGGGGTCTTTGGTGGACCTCTCCATCTCAACAACACGGCGCATCATGGCTACACCCTCACTAGAATTAACCGCCGACCTACGTCCAAGGCGCTCGATCGAATGTGCTGCAGCTTCGAACCGTCCCTTTCGAACCAGCCACCAGGGCGACTCTGGTGCAAAAAAGATAAGAATAGCAAGCGGGGTAGGGAACATCCACTGAAGCGCAATGGGAATCCTAGTTTCCTTTCATCAGTAAAGGTCTTGCCTATAATGCCCAGAAGTACGTACCTGTAAGCGGAGGCATGCTCCAAAGGGTTGTAAACATAGGTGACGGCACCAACAATGATACTACCAATTGCCCAGAACATCTGCAGCATCTGGGTAGCAGGGGCTCGCAGCTTTATTGGCACGATCTCGCTGCAGTATGCCGGCGCATTTGCAATGAAGATACCCCATGGTATGCCCTCCAGAAGCTGAGCCACAAAGAAAACTGGAAGTGAATTGCCGTAGTAAAACACGAAGATGAAGGCGTTCAAAAGCATGAGGCCGGTCAGAGTGGCGTAACGGTACCCGACACGGCTGGTGAGGGGGCCAGCGACGAAGACACCGATGAGGGCACCGAGCTGCCCAGACACTTGAAGTGCAGACTGCCACTTGGTCTCGACAACATATGAATTCGTTGAGGCGTGATATATGCCAAAATCTCGCTGAAACGCAGGTAGGGCGAGGAAATTGCCCATGAGAAAGACGCAGTATGACTCCATGATCTAAAGATGGCGTTAGGTGCGATTCCGCGTTATGAAAAAAATGTCAAGAGCAAGAGGTAAAAGCTAGCTTACAATAGTGAAGGACATGATAAACGCCCAAAATGAAGCCATAGGGTATGCTCGAACGGCCTCCAGCACCCCCATATTGTGCTCCGCGTTCTCTGCCTCGACTGCATCCGCCTTGTAATCGCTCACTTTCGCCTTTTCGTCGAGATCGGCGGCATGGTCTACATGGGAGAAGGCCCCCTCGACTTCGTCCATGGCGCCATTTGCTTTGGAGTCATCAGTGGTACTCATGTTGGCCGGTGTTTGCCTCGTCGAATAACGTGTAAGGAGAAGGAAACAGGAACCGCAGTGACGGGAAATGCTACCTTATAAGCTTTTCGTTTCTATTATGGAGGTGATTCCCCATGGGGTAATGAGCAGTGTGGGTCTACATGCGGGGTAGAACTAGCCGAGCGCATGTGCAACGGACTATATGACACCGAGCCGCGTCTGCTAGAACTAAGAGTGATTGATTGGAGGAAACATATTACCCGGTGTCTTTTCGACTTGGTTGTGGGGAAATTGGTCTAAGCTCTTCCTCGTACAATGTTTACCATGTAGTTAGATATTTATTGTGTTATAGTCTTACAGTCTTGTCAGATATCATCGTTATCCTTGAAAGTCACAGCATAAAAGACCTTCTTCCACCTCTCCAGTGGTCGAGAATAACCTTTGCATATACGATGCTCGACCGACGCTAGCTCATGTGACCAGAGGGAAAGTCTGAAATAATACCAATCTCCGGGAGGCGAGAAGGACAATGCAGGATTCGCAAAGCAGTGGCTAATCCCTCTAATGTGGCAGTTGCAAACGAACAAGTGGAGTAAGCGCCCCAATAATACGAGGATATTCCGAGGTAAGATTCGAGGGCTAGTTCATCTGAATGGGATCCGGCTTGGTGATAGGTAATCTTACAAACGCAAATGTGCGGCGTTCGCTTCACGATGGTTGTGAACCGGGGAGCTCGAAGTGACTCCTGCAAGGGTAGAACGATTGCCCCTGCACGATATATAGAGATGGTTACCTTGCATATCTTGGCATAGATGAGGCTGGTAGACCGGATGTGGGATGATAGTAGGAATCCTACTATCACCTAGAGATTTAGTATTAGGAATCGAGTATGAGGAAGTATCAAACCTCGATGCTGATGGTTGGTAGAGTGAGATCCCCTCGACATGGCAACACTACCAGAACAGTAGAACTACCAGATGACTGGGTTAGTGACAGTTCTAGACTTCCCACTCTTGGATTTTGCAGTTTAGTCACAAGCACTGTAACCTCATTCACGTGGCACTTGTAGGGTGGAGGCCGGAGAATGAGCCGAAGCAGATTAGTGTAACCCAAGCCGATTCGGGTCTGATCTCCGAGGATGGGGTGGGTGTCTTGACAGCCTTGGCTGCGATATTCAAATAGCTTTCTCCTCACCGCGAACTCGGATATAATCTGAAATTACTTGCAAGTTATACTCATACATGGAACAGTATAGAATTTCTCGAAAACTTGCCATTGTGTCAGAAGTCCCATCTCCAGCGAGCAAAAATAGAGAACTCGTAACTTCAGTTCGGTGTGTTACACAGATGCATTTGTGCTGTTCTCTACTAGCTAAGCAATGCGTTAGTGGAAAGTTTACGAACGCCGCAGCTAACTTATGCATGGGAAAGACGAAGAAGTAATTGATTCGCCGAGAGACGATAAGGTTAAGCAGAGGGCGCTCGCTTAAATGCGAATGGGGTGGACCAGATCAAGTATCGACCGGGCACCTCAACGCGGTATGCGAGTCTAGATTTGCAAACTTGGTCGACGGTACGGCTTCCTTCAAACTTCCTACATCTCAGAATGCCCGGTATACGCCTGCTGTATTGGAAAAGCACTCCTGTTGATAGAACTAGTAGCAGCTGGCCTATCCAAGAGGGATGCTCTATTCAGAGGCCTATCCGGGCGGGCATATTGACGAATGGACCGGACCGTGTTGATGGATGGGGCCGATCAGATAGAAATCTCCTATGGAAAGGTTGTGGCACTGGGCAGCGCTTTAAATTTTACTGCTACTGTAAGGTGGTAGTGTCTAGTCAGGCTCGAGACACCGAATCGCTCGCGAGTCCTGGATATCGAAAAACCGTACCGCCGTTTACTACATCCTGGATCTTGAAGTATTCGATTACATCGAATCCCATCCAAGTCACATCACGTATCCCAAAGCGTGAAAGCCGTTGTCAGAATCATTCAAGCAAAAAGTAGTTGGACTTTAAGATCTAACAACATTTAGTGGATGCCGCCGTACTCGGGCAGTTGGCTAGATTACCAAGTAGGTATTTGCGGTGGCGATGGTCGAAGTGGAATCATTTTGTGCACTGGCGTCTGCTTCAATCGTGATGCATCGGTGGCTCTTCTTGGGTATCATTCTTCACAAGATCAAGCACTTGAAATTGTCATTGCGAAACTCGTTGTAGAAGAAAACAAGGTCATCTTCGTATAGGCTTCTTCAATATCGCACTGCACTGCACTTCCGCAGCTTGATAAGAGAAAAGAGAACTTTGTGAGTATATAATAGATCACTCCTACTCTGCTTAAGCATGCCAAAACCAGTAATAACACGAACTCCTCCTTCCGCTATATGTCAATGTCCACCCATTCCATTAACGCCATGTAGTCCATTCCATGGTAGAATACGCCTATTCAAATCATGTACAAAATTCAGTCTACAACCACTACCGCGTAGCAGGGATATATGGTTTATACCCCGGATAAGTCGGTTCTTGTGGAGGCGGACTTCTTGTCATTGGTGCCGGTGCATTATATTGCCCGTATGCTCCATCCTGTGGTGAAGGCGAGCGGCCGGAATATGCTGCAAAGCCGCCATTATTTGCAGGTGCTGGTGACATCATACGACCAGGCCCACCTGGACCCCTCGAAGGGCCCCTACTAGGTGGGTAGGTGTTGTCGGACTCATGCGATTGATATGTTTGATTAGAATATTGTCTACCTGAATTCATGGGGTCCGTAGAATATGAGCGAGCAGGTTGAGAAGGGTATGGTCGATTATCGTACATAGGGCCAGCTTGACCGTAGCTGGTAGTCGGAGTTTCATAAAAACCATCATTCGAAGGGAACTGTTGAGACATAGGAGAAGCGAAAGTGTCTCCCTGTCCAGCATATCCACCTCTTCCTGGTCCTGGTGAAGGCGTGCTTTGATATGGTCCATGATTAGGTCCGGGTGATGATCCAGCATACCCCCGCCCAGCAGGAGCACCTCGATATGCCATTCCTTGCTCTCCTGCAGGACCTGGTGATGGCGATCCTCTATATCCTACGGGCGCTGCCGCAGGAGGTGGTGTGCCTCTATATCCCATATGTGGATCGTTCACCATACCAGCATTTGGCGAAACCCCATATCCTCCCAAACTGTTCTGACTTTGTCCGCCCATACCCATATATCCTCCTTGACCTGGCCTTGAACCATATGGATTGTTCCCTTGGTCGATCGCTGGACTTGGTGGATGACTCGATGCCCCACCAGTCATTGACGGCATTTTCTGTCCGGTGGCCGGATCCAGTTCTCCGAGTTCGACGGCGTTCTTTTCTTCCTCCAACACATGTACTTTCTTTGCTGTTTCCCAACTTGGCATGGGCGGTAAGGCATCGTCGGATAGAGTCGATTTCGGATCAACTGCGAATCCATTCTTTCCTACCTCAAAACTCGCATATTGTGGCGGCTGTGGACGTACACCAAGACCACCCCCCATCATTGGTTCCGGCGCTCGATATCCTTGATTAGGCGGAAAGTATGGCTCATCATGAAGTCTCTGGTGAGAACTATCCCTTTTCCCCTCGCAACAGGGAGCGCAACATTGACAGCATTTGAGGCATGAAAAACATGTACAGCAGCATGACAATCCGCAACAAGCGCATCTTATAATACACCAGACGACCGAAAAAACAATAAGAGAACCGACAATAATCGCAGCGATAACTGGCCACCTATGTGTTGATTAGCATCCAAATTCTGTACCAGGGCGCTGGCGCGGATCATGTTCGCGGATAGGTAAACCAACTTGCAATATGTAGCTGCCATACAATTCGACCATGAGGAAAATGAATCTTTCACATTCGCTATTTCCCCCGACACCGATCGCCTCCCTATAAAACTATCCAGCATTACTTCCCCAATTCCCCTCCGCCTACTCCACTCCATCGCAGTTGTAATATGAGGCATTGCGAAGATATCGAACACGGCGATGTCGAGAAATCGTTGTAAACCGAGTCCAACACCTCGCAGCGACCAATTTTCGTCCTCGCTTCAATTGCGCCAATCTCTTTCATAGACAAGCCCAAACAATTGTTGACCGTTACTGGGCCATACGTTCGTCGAACAATTGTTTTTGTCGATCCTCCTTATATCAAACTGACGCAGTAATAATCGCTCCGTGCCGCAGATCCACTGCGTTGAATTTTATCTTCGAATCCTGTCCTCTCCTGCGCTCTTCGCAGACGCAGCCTTCCTAAACCAAATATCGTCGCGATGATTTGATTTTTGCGCAAACAATGTAAGGAATCGAGAAAGGATGGTGGTCAATTTTGTTGGTAGAGGATCGGGAAGTCATCTCCTTGTGGTCTTATTAAGCCGCGCGATATTCTTAGCCTTAATCTACCAGTTCTGAATATAATTCAAACACTGGCGCCGGGTGAAACGCAGAAGATCTTGCGGGTGGACATGTCTGGCAGGATGCTATCACACACGGAGTGGGCAGTGCTAATTTCCTAGATTGTGGTGGGAAATGGCTTGTGCTTTGACTTGAAAGGGTAAAATGAATTTCCCGAGTTTGACTATTTAACAGACCAATGATTATTGCTACTGACTTGAATCTCAAACCACCACTTCGCCTCGCGTCTCTTGTCTCTCGTCTCTCGTCTCTTGTCTCTTGTCTCTCGTCTCTCGTCTCGTGTCTCTCGTCTCTCGTCTCTCGTCTCCCGTCTTCCTCCTTCCATGTTCCTTCGATGAAATGCCTAGAAAAAGCCCGATACTCTGCTGCTCCAGGCTCCGCTCCAGCCAAGCTAATGCCAGGGGTTTCCCACCAAACGAGTGGATATCAGGGCCCGGACAGATTCTTCGGACCCATCAAGTGCACAATGACTTTCCAAAAATGTTCATGGCGCGTAGAGAACAAGTGAGCAGCGATGAGGGGTAGGTAGTCCGGGAAACTCATCGCGTAGTCTGCAAGAGAGAGGGGCCATTATACATACGTACGTGTACGAGCGATGTATCTATCTATCGCAGCCGCTGGAAAGGTACAAATCCATACTTTCGCACCACCTCATGACGCTTCCATGCTTTGGCGTTGTGTGGCTGAGTTGAGACGGATGCATTCTGTGACACGAATACGAACGTTAAAGCGTTGCGGCATGTGAGAAACTCCAAGATGATCCCATATCCTTTCCGCCTCGAGTAGTTGTACAGTACTAACGATCCAAACAACTTTGGATTTCTAATTGTTTGAGTGAAATCTGGACACCCGAACATTAAGCAACCGTATCTACACTTGCAGGAGTAGAGATCTCTCAAAAGTATATATTTTGATTAAATATCGAAGTTTTGGAGATAGCTAGTACCACCCACTGTTGCACCAGCCATTATCCATTCGTTACTATCATAGCCCCCTTCAACCTAAACTCCAATATCAACGCCTGAAGGATATATCGTACACTCATTCTATCCATTAAAGACCCATCGCCATCGATCCCTTGACTCATCCAAACCCATTCGTTAAGAATTCGTCCCCGTCGTCACCCGTCTGTTCCTGCATCCCGCTATTCATTTCCTGCGGGTACTTTATCATCTGTCGTATCGCATCCACCAATCTACCGAATAATTCCATCCCCTTGAGGTGTCTTTCCTGGTGGCGGCCCCATTGGAGCTTGATAAACATTGTCGGCACCCCGCTGGTAGGCGCTCGCAGGCTGTTGAAGCTCAATGCCATTTTCTTGACCTTGATACTGATGATGTCCGTAATATCCGTCATTACTGTTGAATGTGTTTCCTGTTTGCTGAGGAACAACACCTGGGGGAGAGTACATTGGAGGGGCATGCGGACCGTTCCAGGGTTGGTTGGGGTATTGTTGGTTTTGTCCGTGCTGTCCGTAGGGAGGTGGAGCCATCCAAGCCGTCCCATACATAGGTGCCATGCCTCTTCGGCGACGACGGCGAGAGTTGACGCATCTGTAAGAATTGTTGGCGTTAAAAACAAGAAATTTAATCGCAAGAACGGCCGATGAAACTTACGAGAGTGCGAACGCGAGGAGGATAAACGCTACTACGATGACAGCTAATGCGACCCAGCGTCCCCAGCTGTTCCAAGTCGAATAGCACCTTCCATAGTAATCACAGCTGTAACCCATCGTGATTGATTAGCGCTATAGTTTCTCATATGATGTGAAAAGGGCGATGGTAGGGGGGAGTTTTATTTTGAGGTCGATGGAAAAGTACAGTAGGATTTCGACAAAGAAGCTGAGAGGGATGAATAATAAGGGAAATTCACATACTCATAATCATCATCATCATCGAAATCTCTCTTGGCAAGCAAGGCAGAAAGTACAGCCATCGGGCTCCGGATATGGAAGTTTACCAGGGTTGGACGCGTGTCGGACCCGTGTTGAATCACCAAAAAGGAATCAGATGGACTCAATTCAGATGATTTGAGTTATTCAGACGATTTGAGTTACTCCTGCCCCCAAGGTGTACCGGGTATTTGAGTTGCAAAGGGAGGCTTGGTTGCTTAGTGAGTCGCAATGCGTAGAATGCAAACGTGTGCAGCAAAAGATCAGACGAAAGCCGGGAGCGAAGGAGAATGAGAATGAGATACAGCGACAGAGAGCGATTGTGAAGGCTACTACTGAACTTTCGACAGCTAACAGGTGAATGTCCAATGTATATACAACGTAGATGGGATGAAGTGAAAGCAGAAGGACAGAAGACGATTTTCACAGCTTCAATTGCGACTTTCAATTGATATTTATTAAATTGAGTTAAAAAAGTACAGTAAGCCTCAAAAAGGTGGTGGCTGAGTGACATACGACTCCACCCGCAATTAATCCCGCAGAACTTGGAGTGGAACACACGAGGTAGTTCTATTGTGCCGCAGTACGGAAGTATTTGGGCTGTTAATTTGTATGGATGACGTTTAAGGTGAGAATAGATGTTACTGTAGTGTCTTCTAGAAGGCGAAGGCGAAGGCTTTGATGTGAAAGGTAACTATCGTGGCAAACCGCCAAACCGCCAAACCGCCGATATACCCGACTTTTAGGCGGTTTGTGTAACTTATTCCTTTTCCTTTCATAGATAACTTTATTCTAGTATGATAATCTATATTACCAATATCCCATTGAGTGCTAACTGCTCGCGGTTTCACCAGAAATATGGCAGGGAAGCCGCGTATAGCACTCAAGGGGGGTTAGCAGCAAACATCTTCTTAGAGAATACTATTCGAACTGACAAGTAAGTTCTATACTAATTGTACAGCATAGCAAATACCAACGTCGGTCAATGACACCATCGACTCCTGATTATTTATACACACTTCCATAGCAATAACCATGATCCATCCTAACATCCTAACCATGCCCCATCAATTCGTATTGTACACCATCTCAAACATTTGAGCTTCTACCGTCCACCCTTCATCTTTCGTCCACCTCTACCTTTCCCCATCGCCACTCTCTCACTCTTCGCTACCCCTTCATCACCTCCCATTCCACCCCCGTTTCACAAAAACAACCCCACCCCCATCATCAATCCCACCTCCAAGATGCCGATCCCCATCCCGCCAATCTCCCCATTCATGCCCGCCGCGGCATTAGCAACTGTATTGTTCGGATCTCTGTGAACACTGCTATACTTAGGTCTCGGAGCTGACATCGTTGAAAACTTATCCACCAACTCCTTCCTCCTCAACTGTTCTTTCTCTCTCTCTTCTCTCTCCATGTCCGTCTCCTTTTCTACCTTCCCGCAGGTCTCCATGTTCACTCCTCTTGGAAACTTGACTCCTGCTGCTGTCTCAACCTCCTTCAACTCTATTTGGCTAGACTTGCCATGTATTTGTGTTGGCATCTGTACTTCTGACCCCATTACAGGCATGGCGGATACAGCAGTAGCAGCGATGACAGCTGCGAGGTATGCGGCTTGCGTGACAATTCTTCCACGCATGGTGCTGTGAGGAGATCGGGTTGCAAGAAAACGACGTTGCGATAGAGTGGAGATGGGGATGGAGATAAAACAGCAAGCACCAGAAACCGAAGCGGTGATAGAAGAGAGTTCTTATGAACAGCGAGGCAATCGATAGGACGGCTCACAAGATCAAGCTCCGATATCGATGTAAAGTAATGCTGGATACTAATACGGATGAGGAGTAGCGGGGCAGCAAGGAGACGATTCCTGTAAAAACTGCTGTTGTAAGAATTGTAATGAACAAGTTGATGATGGTGATATCGATGTGAATGCAAAAGCTGCTGATGTTAATCTTGAGAGGTAAATAAATGGAAAAGCTGAGAAGAATGGTGAGCGAAAGGAAAGTTATAGGCGAAGCTGATTGTTGATTGAACTTGCCTTCTTTCTGCTGAGATGTGTGAACGGAGGGAAAGAAGGAGTGTAGTAGAAATGCTACTACTTACTTGAGTAAATATGGGATAGCGCTTTCCTCTGCGTCTTCCACAGTAGAAAGAATCCATAGGAGAATCCGCATGGTCACTTCTGTAAGCTGAACATACTATGCAAAGAGGTGGAAACACGTGCAAATTGACCGGAATAGGTAGTTATCAGTACAGTTACAGTATTGCCCCAACTAAAAGAAACAATAAACCATCCCATTCCCGCCACAAATCTGTGAGTTTATTGCTGCACTACAAAAGGCACTTTCCTTTCCGAGTCAGAACCTATGCTGAACATCATACCCTCTGTATAAGGAAATGATTGAGGATGAACATAATGGTGTGTCTAAAGGAGATAAAATTGGTATATCCGCCATGCATTGGAACCACAAAACGCCCTTCCTTAACCTGCAACTTGCGCTTGGTCAACATCTCCATTACAGCACAAATACGAAATACATCGCCATTAATCATCATAACCCCAGCCTACCGCATTATTATATTCCCTCCCAAACTCGGTTCCGGCCCCAATGATGCCAATAATCCCATCCGCAATTGCACTACCCGTGGTACCACCATTCAGGATCCGTGCCGCCGCTTGACCCCGAGCCACTTCTTCCTGTAAAGTCGCAATCCGGTATTCATCATCAAGACATGAATTTGGTCTTATCATTCGTCCAACTACCGCTCGTCTTAACGCCGCTTCCCAGTGATTGAAGAATTCTTGTTCACTCTGAACGGTGGGTTTCCGCCCATATTCATCCCCAGCTGGCATATCCGCATATTGATAGAATGCCTTGACAACTTCGTATCGTCTGGTGAGGAAGAATAGGACAGGCCATGAGATGATCCATAAAAATGTGAGGTAGAATAACCAGCGAATCCAAGGTGTCATGCGCAATTCGTTGATTGTGTTTGGCGAATAGACAATTACTTTCTTATGCTTGGTTGTGAACTTGACTTGGACGCGTCCACGATAATTTGTAGAAGATACAAGTGATTTAAGTAAATCTCTTAATTTGTTAGTGTCGTGGTTGATGATTCGGCGCTCGAACATGAAGCTTTTGACTGGCGAGGGGTCGGCAACGTATTTCTCGCACCAGGCTTGCAGCTCATCGCCAGTCGCATCCGGATTGCCGTTGGAGAGGGAAGGACTGCATGATTTTAATACTCCGCCTCGGTATCCCTTCTGGTTGTCAGGTAGTAATTCCAAACGTCCACCAGTTCTCATTCCTGTTGTTAGTAAATGTGTTAGGTTGAGCTTGACGTGAAAGTCGGTGACCGTTTCCGAATTGTCCTTGTTGTTGCGCCTTTCAGTCTTGGTGTGCGTACCATAAAGTTCGACATAGTAGCTCGGCGCATATTGGGATTGTTCGAGGATCATTTGACGAAGAGCATCCGGGTCAGTGGAGTAATTCGGGAACCTGGTCGAAAAGGTTTCTGAATAGAAATCATGGCTAGAGAATGGGAGCTCAGGTGGAGGTCTATCAAGATTGTTAGTAAAAAGGAAATGACGGTTAATTGGAACGCACGCACATATACCAGCTCATTCCACGAGTTGGGTGGGCATTGCCTGACGGCACATCACGGTGGGAACCTGAGAGTAGGGGCGCAGAAGATGAGGTTTCTTCATAGGATGGGAGGTCTTCGTCGGGATATTCCATCTCCACGTGGTTCATCCCGTGGCTCATACCAGCGGCAGATGAAGACGGACCAGCAACATGATTGTATGTTTCCTGCCGGTTCACTGCAGCCTCATATGTATTGAGCGTGTCCTTCCCCATGATAGTGGGATAGTGGACCTGTTACTCTTGAGATGGTCGTTAAGAGAAGAGGAGACAGAGCGTTATCTCCCCACAAAAACGATAAATCCAAGTAGGCCCTTCGAACAGTTACTACCGGTGATTCTCGAAAATTCAAGAGAGGTGGTTGTAGTTAACGTTGAGGATACAGTAATGTCGTTTGTTCGCAAATCGCCCCAAGCCACTAGAACTAATTGCACAGCCTCAATGTTCCCCACGCATGGGAATATCTGACAACCCTGGAATAAATAGCCTTACTGGCGAATCTCGGACTCGGTCCATGGCTTTGTGAATGATATCGGTATAGAAGTTTCCGATTCGAGAGCTGTTTGATAGAGCACAATCCACGTCTGTTAGAACGGAGGTTGGGTGAGCTGGCAACGGGGGAAGTCTGTGGCTGTCCATTTGTGGCAGATGCAGCTTTCGTTGCCTGTCTGTCGTCGTATTGGAGCGCAACGTCTAGAATCTGGGCTCTCACAGAGTCACAGAGAAACTTAAGCTCTATTCTCCTTCGGCCACTCAAAATGTCTCAAATGTACCGACTTGGAAGGACGGGAAAATCTGGACAGGTACGAAGCAGATGAAGATGGTATCCACAGAATGAGCACAGCCACGATCTTTAAGGGACCTTTCTGCCATTTAAACCCTCTTGGATGCGTCATGTTCCCCAGCTTTTTAATTAATTTTGCTTCTTCCCGAATAGCTTTAATTGGTAACATTTTCAATAATACTGGGTAGCCGTTTGTTCCATCGTCTTTTCGACCTCAGAAAATGAAGATATCTCGAACTTGCGTGAAGGACGAGCGGATCTGTGCCTTTTCGTCGACCCCTTTTTACCGAACAAGACCACCCGGACCCTAAGTGGGGAGTGAGCCAATACCAATTCCTTGAGAACTGTCAGTCTATTATTGGAAAGGCAGATCAGTGGAATTCGCCTTACATATGAAACAAAACCGTCTCAGTCACTGCGAAGGAAAAAAATATCCCCAATTGAACGGTCTATTCTCTGCAGTTCATCCAAACATTCTGGATATATCTCTACGAAGCATCATCTACTGTCAAATACATTCTTTCGATTAATCATCTCATCCCGATCAAAATGACGGACGTAGGAAACAAGCACGTAAGAACTTCACCGCAGTCCTGTCATGCCAATCTCAACAATTCTACCCATCTATCTCTCAGAGGACTGACTCGCACCATGAATAGGGTCTTAGCCAGGAGGAAGTTCAAGCATACAGAGATGCCTTCTCTATTTTCGTAAGTTGCTCAAATAATCAATGAAGGTTATGCCTTCAAATCGCTGACTTGTGCTGCCCGCATAGGATAAAGATGGTGATGGTACGCAATTCGACCCCGCACATCCCCTCCGTACGCGCAATCAACTCCTAACATCTCAACCATCAACCAGGAACCATATCTACCAGCGAACTTGCAGAGGCTATGAAGTCTCTTGGACAAAATCCTTCAGATGCAGAAATTCAAGATATGATCAACGAGGTGGATGTTGATCAATCCGGAACCGTAGACTTCGATGGTGGGTGATACCTTGGGTCTTTCTTCATTTTCAACCCAAACAGTTCTGACTCTATTTTCCACAGAATTCCTCAAGATGATGACTACGGAAACCAAAGGTGTTGATTTCGAGCAGGAAATGCGCAGTGCTTTCAAGGTCTTTGATGTTGACGGAAGCGGTACCATTTCCCCCGAGGAAATCTACAAGTTGATGGCTTCATTGGGCGAGAATCTATCTGAGGATGAGATTAAGAGTATGGTCAAGGAAGTCGATAAGAATGGTGATGGAAGCATAGATTGTGAGATGCGCCCTCTTGAAAGTATAGTCATAACGAATATGCTAACCGGTGTGTCCAACTATAGACGAGGAATTCGTATCATTTATCCGCGACAACAAATAAAGGGAATAATTGGGTTGGTGGTGGTTGATGAATGAGAAAGTTTGGAAATGATGTTACTCTACTTTGGATATAACTTCAAACTATTACTTCGATTAGTCTGTCTGCGAATCATATACCTAGCATCTTCCAAGTCGCCGTCGATGTTGATGGAAATTCAGACTCATGCCACAATCATCGTGTGATGACTTCAAGCGTGTCATTAAAGTCCCTGATATTCCTATCATCGTCTGGGTTTTGCTCAGTGTGTTTTTATTGTGGTTGCCTGTAAGGTTGGTTTTACTCGAGTTTCCACTACCTAATATATTCTTCAACAAAGAACAGCTCAATGTCAATAAAGAATTTGAATAGGAAGCAGCTTAGGGAAACAGTTGTTCGGCCGAGCATGTCTGTCCCTTTGATACTATAACAATGCCATTCTATGAGTATATGGTGGATTTTCTGAAATTCCATTTTCATCTATCAACAATCTACTTCAATCCTCACTATCACTAAGCGCATTTTTCAAGGTATAAGTATCCCCCACCCAGCACAATGTCTCAATTCCATAGCCCGTTGAGCCTCATGCAGCCTAATGAAAGCAGAGATGAGAATATAGCTATTGACTCCCCTCAGCTATCTGCCGGGTGCCGTCTTACATATGGTGTTGAGATTGAATACATACTTGCTCATCTTAAAGAGGATCGTGAGGATCCATTCCCGCAAGACTCCCGTAAAGTAAGCGGTCCCGAATTCGGTAGTGCAAAACTAATTAACGACGACATCAAAGCCCGTCTCGAAGCTGCCGGCATCCCAGCCCTCAACGAGCTAGACAATGCCCATTTCAAGGTGAATAACCAAGAGAGAATGCGCTGCTGGGCTCTAAAAACTGATGATACAGTAGATCAAGAACTAGAAAGCGCAGACGAATGGCACAACGACCCATACTTATACTACGGGCTCGAAATTTCATCTCCGGCGTATTACTACGAAGATGACACCCTTTCCTTCGTGCGCCGTGTCCTCAAAGTCCTCCGACAAAATTACCGCGTCAAATGCAATCGCACCACCGGCCTCCACGTCCACGTCGGCAATGGCCTGCATGGTTTCCAGCCGCATATTCTCCGCAATATCCTCGCGATCGCTTGGACATACGAACGTCAGTGGCAATTGATGCATTCCTTTGAACGCACGCAGAACGACCACGCGCGTCCGCTGAGCAGCTCTCGACTGAAAGGTCTTCTCCCGCCTGGCTCGACGCGGCTAGACTTTTTGAATCATCTCCTCAAGTACACTGATATCAGATCTATGTGCCGTGATCTGCAGTGTCTTGACAGAAGACTGGCATTTTCTCTCACGTATCTAGAGCCGCCGTTTCGGGGTGCAACGAAACGTACGTTAGAGTTCCGACACCACGAGGGCACGCTCGATCCGACGGCTATTGGGCACTGGGTGAGGGTTTGTGTTAAGTTGGTGGAGAAGGCGTACCATGTTAGGCGGGAGGAGGAAGAGATCTTCTTTCAGAAATTGAGTGAGGATTGTATGAAGCCGGTGGGGAAGGGGGAGGGGAAAATTAGCTTGGATGACTTTCTATGGTGGATCAATTGTCCGGTTCAAGCGGTGTATTATGGCTTGAAGTTGGAGGATCAGGGCGGAGAGGAGGGGGTGAGAAAGCGGCTGGAGATGCAGGAGGAGGTCGAGAGGACGAGGGAGGATGCCTTAGAAAGGGTTATGGATGGGAATATCGGGAGTGGAAGCTCGGACAGCTCGAAAAGTTCGAGTAACAAGGGGAAGAAGGGCAAGATTTGCGGGTCCATGTGAGGTGGAGCGACTTAGGGTCTAGGGTTCTTAGGTTCTTCTGGAAAGAGGGTAGAGAGGTAAGTCGTTTCTCCTTGTCTGTCGCTGACTTTTTGCTCCCTATCAATATTCTTTTTAGATTAACTACGGCTACGATTGCGTGCATCCACGAATATAGGATTTATTCATTGGCAACCCATTGGAGTTTGATCAAATAACAATTGGTATTGTAGTGGGGTTGAGGCTACACTAAATGGCCGGAGTATTGTTCTCTCGTTCCAGGTTATTCCTGGGTATATATAGTTGTAGCTTAGCTACCTTCAATCAATATCCTCTTTCTCTCTTGCTTTCTCTCTTCTTGGTACGCAGCTAAAGTAGTATGTTTACTGTGTACATCGATGATATATTCCTATCCCTTTTACATTGGTGGCCTATGCAGGGATTCGAACGTAATATACACTATTTGTACTGAGTTTGAGTTGAAGTAAGAAGTTGGGTTTCACTGATTAAGCTGATAGTTCAGCGATTTGAGAATTGAGTTTTTGGATTACAACTACGACGAGGAGAGAGAGTTGAGTTGATAAAAGGATTAAGGGTTAAGCTGACAGTTCAGCAAATTGAGGGTTAAGCTGCAAGGCTCAGCGATTTGAGGGTATTCACAGTTTTGGATTTGGGTTGCAGCTGCGACTGCGACTGCGACTGCGACTACGACGAAGAAGGAGGGGTTGTTGAGTGAAAAGAGAATTTTGCTTTTAAATGGATCTAAAGGGGTCAGCTGGACAAAAGAGTTTTAAGAATACGGTTGAAGCCGGTAGTTGAGGATATGAACATGAAGCGGAGACGGGTTGAGGGGAGGTTGTGAGGCGTCAAGTGGGAGACGGGTGTACTACGGGAGAAGCTTTGGACAATTTGGATTTGGACTTGCTGGAAGTGGGGTAGGCTACTTTAAAAGCTATATTGTTAGTTTTTCTGCTGTTTATTCAAGTTAGTTGTAGGTTCATAACCTTGTTGTTGGCTGGACTACTTGACTCTATACTGCTTGGGAGCTCAGAAGCCATATTTGATTCTATATCGACCGAACAGTCTGCGACTGCAAGCTCGGGGGGAGGGACTGTACGAATTCCCAAGCATCAACCTAAAGTAGTGTGTTTACTGTGTACATCGACGACATATTCCTATCCCTTTTACAGTATCAGCAGGAGAAGTTTATCGACATGCACTGTGTGATTCTACAGATGAGTAATTCAAGGCGGCGCTCATCGGATGTTTTGGAGGCTGGCTCAAGTGTTGAACAACAGCTCTCTGAACAAGCATCTTCCTTGTCAATCTCTTAACAAAATAGATCTACTGAAAGGAGCTGTCGCGACCGAATCGGATGTGCGGAAGTCACGTTACTGCGAATGTAAATGGACCAATCATTTATAATAGAAACCATAGATAATAGAAATATACTTCTGAGCCGTTCATTTTGAGGTCTATAGTATAGCCTCATATTCACTCTTTTGAATTTTGGGAGTAGAAACTATGGTGTTTTAAGAAAACAGAGGTGTTGCTAGAGAGGGCAGAGCAATGTGCTGATGTGCTGATGTGCAATGTGAGATGCTTACACTATTCTATCCAAGCCTCTATAGGGCTTGTTCATCTAGGCGTCAATTCTATTCTGCTAGTGCTTCGTACATTTTCGTTCTATCACTTTCGACTCGTCAACCCTCTGCCAACTTCGGATTCTACCCAAGTGGAAATTTGTTATTCATACTCACTATTGACCGAATGCATCACAACGGCTGTTTAAGCACGAGGTGCAACAAAGCATTCGTATATTTTAAGCTATTAAAGCACCATTACACCTCCTATCAATTCTCCTTCTTGAATCGAATCCCTTGGATACGCGCAAAACTCATCTAACACCTTGAATGTATCTTTCACTCCGGCCTATATACGGAAAGGTTGTCCAAAGTTACACGCTGTTTATTTTAGAACAGCATCGAATTTTAGCACCAAAAGCAAATACTCGGCATGCATTGTTCCCAAGGAAAGGGGTGAGAAAATAGATATTGCATATGTTTGGCTCTGGAATCCTACTGCCTTTCTTCACGAACCATGGAATCCTGAAATCACCCAATCCAACGCCATCCATGCAATCCAGAACTCCGCACTATATCCACCAAAACACCGCAAAATGTCTAGCTTTCGTATCCGTCTCTGAAATCATTATTTTATCTGAATGTCTTCGACATACCACCGACCCCTCTGTCAATTGCGCGTCCATTCTGTTGCCCACAATGTGCTTCTTCTACTCAATTTTGACGTCCTTCTGCCAGCTAAGTGGGCTTTTTCCAATTATGACCTGCATATCCTGTGTGTATTTTGTTTCCTCCATGAAAACATCCTCTTTCTCATCAACCTCAACCTCAACCTCAACCTCAATTTTTCTCCTCTTCTCCACCATTCTACCCCCCCTCTCCCTCTCCATATTCGTATCCTCCTCACGACCTCTCTTCTGACGCATGCTATCATCTGCCCTCTCCAAAACACCCTCCCCATACATTTCCTCCATCCTTCTCACAAAGCTACCACCCTTCTCCCCTCTCTGACTTCCTCGTTCTCTCCTCACCACTTCACTCCCTCTCTTTCTCATCCCATCATCCTCAAAATCCAATGTCACCCCTCCCCTCACTTCTTTCTTTCCTCCCTTCCCCACGCTCAAATCCCTGAACCGCTGCTGCTTTCTTGGCGCATCAGGTACCACTCGCTCATCCACATGTATCTTCTGCTTCTTCGGTGTTTGATAAACTCTCTCCCTCTCCCTCTGCGTCAGCGCCTGTGTCTGTATCTCACTTCCCACAATGCCCCCTTCTTCTCCCCTCTCCTCCCTCAAAATCTCCACTCCTCTACCCTTCCCCGGAGTCGCAGGAGAAGCAGCCGTGCGCAACTGAAATTGCGTCGCGCCCGATGCGAAAAGATTGCGCGCAGTCTTTTTCGAGGGCGTGCTAGGAGGCGGCGTGAGCAGCATAGAGGGTGTTTGGAATGGGAGTTTGGGCCTGTGCGGGGTCGTGAGCAGCGCATCGGATTCGCTGGGTGTGCTGGTAGATCGTGATGGAGAGGATGGAAGATGGGGAGCGGATTGGATTCTGCGAATCATGTGGTTGTCCATGTTTTTTAGACGTGAGATGGATGGGTTTTTTGTGCTTGCTTGATGAAATAGAAGTGCTAGGTAGTGAATCAGAAATAATTATTTGCTGGTAATTTTCGCAGTCATCTAGTAGTATTTGATGATACCACCGATGATGAGGTGACGGATATGCGATGGCGTTGTGTCGGATTCTCTCCGAAGTCGTTGTGAAAAAGCAATCCCTCGCAAGGTTGAAGGGCGGGGGGAAGTTGGGAGAACGAAGAATTAGCTGTAATCTGTAGAAAATGGTGCGGCAGATTTGTATGGGTAGTTGTTGAGGCAGATTGGCTCATCTCTTTTGCATAGTCACTACGGGTGATATTCACTTTTCGAATGCTTTGGAGCTGGAAAACAGCCAATCAGATCTATGGTATAGACTTGCATGAGTGTTTGAAAACGACAAGCTAGTGGTATTGTATTGTTTTATTATTGTATTGTTATTGATAAAGTGGCATGCATACCTTAATTTCAATCCAAGACTCCAATCCCATATATGCTAATGCCCCAACCATTCTATGCCATCCGAGTATGTCCTGTGTGTCCTATACTACCTGCCCAACCGTTTTTATTTATATCCACAGATCTACAAAGCTACACCCACCGGCTTAGCTTTCCTTGGATCTTGCCTCGGCCTCATAGATCCCGAAGCCGAACTCCTCAGCCCCTCCGTCTCATCAGTAACCCCCGACTCCAAACTAACGCACTCCGAATCCAGCTCCGCAAGCTTCACCAAGCCCCAGCCCCTTTCTAGAAAACTCTCCCTCTCCATACTCGAATCATCCCCTTCCTCTTTCGATTGCAATCGGACACCCTCATTCCTCTCCTCGAACAAACCCGGATCCATGATCAAACCGCCTACATCCCTCGTCTCCCCCTTTGCATTTGCAATATACCATTCTTTATTTCTGCCCTTTGCTCCTTCGACCCACCCTAGTGCACTGCGAAGAACACGTTCTCGGCAGTATTCTTTGAATTTGTTGTCGCCGAAATACATTAGGTTTTGGAAGAAGGCGCTGCGTTGGCGTTCCCGATGGCGGCGTTTCACGTTGTCGGCGGCGTAGGTGCGGAGGGCGGGGCGGAGGCTGAGAGTTGGTGGGAGGGCTACTTTTCGTGGCTTTGGCGGGTAGGATTGAATATGAGAACCTTGCGATGAGCCGGGTGGGGTGACCGGTGGTGAAAGAGTTTCGGCGAGTGAAACTGCATCCAGAAGAGCGCAATTGGCGCCTTTTCCAAGGGTGGTCATAATGCTAGAGAGTTGTTAGTCATTTCAGGAAGGAATGCAAAGGAAGGAACATCGGCAGCATACTTGAAAACCGCATCCCCGATCAAAGTCACATTCGTCGAATCCCATGGTTTCACCGAATCGCATTTCTTTTCCATGTGCAGATAAGCCGTCTTCGTTAGACACATCTCAGCGAGTTGGTGAAAATTAGGATGAATATTCCGATCTGTTTTAGCGCGCGCAATCACCTCCGCTTTCAATTCCTCGGGTGTGAAGTCTTCAGGTCGTTTGGATTTATTGATGAATGAACTAATAGAACTGCCGTACCCATACATGATAAATGATTCCGAAGGATCGATCTCGTCTTCGGTATACGCTGTTGCCCAAGGTTTGACAGGGTTCTGCCATGAATGAACGATGATATTTTGGTTGCCAGGACAGAAAGCCTGTGGTCTGATTAGTCTTGAATGCTTTACATGGATGCAATTCCCAACATACCATAATGCCACTATTCGACCCAGCCAGTCGAAATGTTTCTCGCGTCAGAGGAATCTTGAAATAAATCACCGCCACGTCCGTCGATTGTATCCTTGTTTCGGGAAACAGTTGCTTCCTGACTCTCGAATTGATTCCATCTGCCCCAACCAGCAAGTCACATTCATCTGTTGAACCATCCGCGAAATGCACTCTCACTTCCCCAGACGGCAATTTCTCATATCTGTCGAACTTTTTCCCAAACTGTGCAAATCCCTCACTCCAATGTAGAAGACCCTCCCGTAGTCGCCATCTCGAAACGGAAAACTGATCTTGTATTTCCTCCGGTAGCCAAGTGAATATCGGATCGCCATTACTCTTTACAAAGCACATCTCCTGGCCACCAACCGGCTGTGCGCCAATACTCGGCGCAATCTCCTTCCATACATCGTGTTGTAGTTTCCCTTTTAGATTGCGCAGGACGAAGGACGACAGCATAACCCGATAACCTGAAAGACGATCAACGGGCCCTCGACTGCGTTCGTAGAGCGTGACTTTGACATTTGGTGCATCTGTAAGAAGTTGTCCCAATGTCAGGCCACTCAATCCACCGCCGATGATGATGACTCGAAGCTTCTTGGTTGTATCCGTGGCAGACATTATCAGGGCGCAAATAAGATGTGAATTTTGTCAAACGCAAAAACTGGTAAGCAGATAGCAAAGGAAGAATAATAGAGCATCTCAACGTAGGGAAGCAAATCCTTTTGACGTCCCTCTCTTTCGGCTCATCTACCGAATATCGCCTTTCCCCGGCAGTTCCTCCCGCAACCTACCTCACTATCAGGAGCCATCCGGAGCAAAGTATGCAGCGAGCCGTCATTTGGCCGGAAACACCACGTCAAAAAAAGCCACCTCGGAAGGCTTGTTCATCAGCAAGTAAAATGAATTGTTGGCAATCCCATAACCCCCCCAGAACAAAGGTTATTTTTTTCTGCGTCTTGCCACGTAAAAAATTACCTTTGTTCTTGGGGGGGTATAGTAGCCACTGGTGGCCACTGGTAGCCACACTTATTCGGAAATGTGAAAAATCGTGCGATAAATCATGCGATTCTGAGAAACGGCATGAGCTTGTTTCGGTGGACCCCTATACAGTAGAGCGGGCACTAGAGGAACCGAGCGGGCACTAGAGGATCAGAGCACCACATCAGGGGTCGTCATACGAGTAGCTCATTAGCCACACTATAATCGCCGCCCAACGATGCGTAGTCGTCAGTTCCTAAGGAAAGTATTTCGAGCAGAGCAATGCTCCAACTGGGCAACAGAAAATCGCAGACGCTGTTCAAAAAGATTCAAAAAAAAAAAAACCAAAAAAAACCAAAAACATCCAAAAACATCCCAAAAACATCCCAAAAAAATCCCAAAAAAATCCCCAAAAAATCCCAAAAAAACCCCCCGAATCTCGATTGATTGTTGTACACACGGACGTAATTCATAAGCTAAGTTTAACTAACCCCCCGGAGGGCCCACAAATGTGTGTGACAATCATTTCGGCACATTCGTCCGAGCCATTGTCGAGATACTACTTTCGTCATACTTTACCTCTTGCGCCAGAATCATACGAACCAGACAAAAAACACCTGTATTCTCTCTTGACTGAGCATCACGAGCACCCTCAACTAGCTTGAACCACTCGTTCCGAAGACCCACAAGCCGGCTTATTGGATCATACTCCAAGCTCCCTCAGCAGAGTGATTGTTTTCACTTTTTCTAACTGGAGTCTTGGATTAATATATCTCGCAGCATTCCTGAAACTCCGGGGAGGGGCGATCGATTGCGGATCTCGGCTCAGGACAGCTGGTAAGAAGGGCGAAGCATTAATCTCATCTGAACTGTATGACATTTTCGGGGGCTGGGTAAGGATGACCTGGAGCGAGCCGCTTTGGTTCGATGGCCATAGAACAGTTGATTTCGTGTGGCTAATATCAATTTGATTGGGGAATTTGGCGAGTGATAAAGTTGTCGCACCTGAATTCCCGCTCTGCACGATCAGATCGATGCTTTGAGGCATAGGCATGTGCGAGAGCAAGATAGAATCGCGACCGTCGGACAAACTCTTCTGTTGGCCCACTACCATAGACTCTGCACTCATAATCTTCGGTATTTTAGCTATTGAAAGAGCTGAAGGGTCGTCGGGTTCGTGTGCACAGATCATTGTTTTCCATTTTCTGTTGTTGAAAGCGTCGCCGATAGCAACTTCAGGAACTGATGTCTCTACCGCACCACCATGGAGATGTTCAGGCAGCCGTAAAGGATATATCCTAGGCCATTCGAATGGATATTGCACCGTGAAGAAGAATCTGCACGCCGAGAAACCGATTCCTTCCGGACCACCCCCGATCTCTTCTACGAAACCACTTCTTGCAAATCTGCCACGTTCGGTGTCTATGAGTTTGATAACCTCGCCTCCTGTGGCTCGTTAGAACATCCCATGACTAAAAGCCAAACCTGGAAAACTTACCTCTCTCAAGATAAGCCCCCCAAATAGCTTCATTGGCGGCGAAAATCAAGAATGGTCTTTGTGGATGAAGGACACATAAGACAAGATAGGCAGGATCTACACCAGGTAGATGTACTGTGCATACATCATGTATGCCAAAATCAGTTTGGGTAGTAATACGAAAGATCCTAATGCGTTGCGGATCCGGATTGAGGCCTCTATCGAAGCTCTGATAGACAATGTATTTCGAATCAAAGCTAATGAGCCAATCATACGAGAATGCGTATGTGAAGTATGGCTGTGTTGGGGACCAATTAGATGTCTGCAAAGGTACGACGATGGAACGATATGGTACTGGATCCTTTATGGTTCCAAGGTCGAATTTAAACACGGTCCTTAGCACAATTATGATACTAAGATCTTTGGATATCGACACAGGAAATGTCAGAGACCATCTTCCATTTGAATTCCGTAGGCTCTGCCTTAGTAGTAGACAGACTTCTTCGGCATCCAAGAGAATGCACACTTTGCATTGTGCTTGGCCTTGGATGTCAAAAATCTCATATTGAATTTTCCAGCCAACACACATAGCCTGCAGCTGGTTAAGACGGTTATAGATCAAGGAATACAGCCAATCTTGACAACCTGGTGCTTTCCAAAATTCTGCAAAGGACCTATTCCAAGTAATTAGCCGTCAAACCCTCTCGGAATTTTCTGAAGCATACCTTGATGGCCAAATAGTGAGGTTTGAAATCAACTGGGCGTCAGAAGAGTTAGATGAGGTCGAAAACAAAGGCTCGACTCCGCAGTTGTCATCGGCCAGGCTCTCCGAAGCAAAGTAAGTAATAGTTGCAGCGGATGAGCTGACAAAAAAGCGACTTGGAGTGAAGACTGTAACATCGTTCCAAATCTCATGCGGTCGTGCTAGCAAGGTATGTTCCCAGTTGTCGCGCAACACTTTGAGGTCTGCTGCAAGATCCCTCATCTCCTTTGAGACCTTTGAATGCTAGCGGGGAAGGAACGGTGTTGAAGGTTGAGTAAATTTGCTAGTGTATCCGCTAGTTCACTTATTCTTAGAAGCGATGAGGATCTGTCATAAGTGTATGTTGCCTCAATCCAAACCATCAGGCTGAGATTCAATTTCAGTATCTCTTCCAGAGCATCGCCAAGCTCCTCAAGTTGATCGTAACTTAAGCTCGAAGCGGATGAAAAGACAGAATTTGAAAGTGCTTCTGTGGAATGCTCAGTCCAGTGACAAATTGCGTATTCCAGAAACGGATATCGACGTCGAAGTTCATCCTCTGATGAAGAATTATGAATTTCCCCGCCAAGTGGCCTAGCTGGTACCGAAGATCGAAGATATTGTATACATTTCTGCGACATCTCAGACGCAGCTTCACTGTTCAAAGGAACGAAACCGGCACCATTCTCCAAATGGAGACTGGGAGAGTGAATAAAGCCTCGAGCAGTGAGGTGTATAAAACGGAGATTGCTGTCTACCCGTTTTTCTATCAGACCGCAACAAGATACGATAATTGCATGATCAATGTCGTCCAACTGATCAGGAGCAACACCTTTAGCCTGTAATCCCCAAACGACTTCCTTGATCTGCTCCGACTTCAGTGACGATTTCCCGTAACCCACCCACATAAAGACTCGACTGGCAAGCTCTCGACTAGCAGGATCCATGGATTTTATATGATCGAAAATCTTCAAATACATATCCTCAAGCCGCTCTGGGGTAGAGCTTGATATTTCATCTATCCGATTTTGTCTTGTAAGGGCCACCGAGTTTAGATAACACATCATTAATCGCGCCCAAAGAAACATTCCCTCAGCGCGTTGCAATAAAATATCTCGAGCAGATTCCAAATCATAATCAAGAGGTAGTAGTGAGGAGTCTTGGAGGGCTTGTAGCTCGCTGTCCAAAAGTACTGCAATATCTTTGTCAAGCGTCTCTCGAGACATACTAATATTATGCTCTTCTCGAATAGATCGTCTCAAATACGCGACATTTGGTCGACTGAAGAGGATCGTCTTCAGATTGGATGACGCAGTGATATTGCCAAGCTCGCTGAGAAATTTCGCGTTGTCGCTACACTCATCGATGCTGTCAAATACGAAATATACATCTGACAGTCGAGGAATTGTTATCCTCAGGAGGTCGAGTAGCTCATGCTCTGAAGCCGTAGTTCTTACCCCATCGTTCGCAAGGGCGTAGATATCGTAAATATCATTAAACTGATTGCATTGCTGGAAGATCTGAGTAGCAATTGCACGATATGCGCCAATGCGAGAAGCTTTCCGGTCCTTGTCTTGGTAGAAGAAGTAATAGCAGACTATTGGTACCGTATGTGAGTTCAGTTGCTGGCCGTTGCGAAGCTCCTCGACTGCAGATGCGGCAAGCACAGTTTTACCCCAACCAGGGTTTCCCTCCAACCATAGAGCAGAACCACAGGTGTCTTCTCGCCATTTTTCGAACTTGGATTCTTCAAACAACCACTCGGCTGTGCCCATCTCTCTAGCATCTTGCGCCTGTTCGAAGGGGGTAGTGAACTGCGGTGGGGCAAGCCACCGCAAAACAGACGCACAAAACAGTTCTATACGGGAATAATGGTCAGTGAGCAAGTTGCAGGCTCTGAGATATGTACTTTACCTCTTCTGTCTTTATCATACTTAACCTCTAAAGAAGAGACCTGTGAACTAATTTTCAGCACCTCGTCGTTTGTTTTCTCACCAACCCGAGTTTGATTCTGCAGCATCTGCTGAACATTACCAAGTAATGACGAGTTTATTTCATCCATCAAGGTCGTTTTATAAAACCTCATTCGCTCCAAGATCTCCTGGAAGCGTGCATCGAAAGGCTTCCATAGTAGGTCACCGATAACCACCGGTGTTCTCTTAAGCTCTTCAACAGTAATTAATACCAGGGCCGAGCACGCAACGAGCAAGCTAGTACTTACTTCCTTTCTTATTCGAAAAAACTCTAGCCACCGCCTGGAAGAACTGAAAAAGGTCCGTATAGAATAAAACCATCAACTCCTGTACTCGGTTCGGCAGTGGCCTTTGTAGTCCAGAGTTCAGGGACTTGAAGGCATCTTTGAACTGCGGAAGTGCCAATGACAGCCTCCGAATTGTCTCGCAAAGTTTCTCGAAAAATTCTGCAAAGTTGCTGGCGAGCTTCGCAACAACAATTAGCAAATTATCAACCAGTATTTGATAATGGGTGGGTATGTACCTGAAGAATGAGACGCAGAGCGTCCTATACGAAATTGGTATACTTGGGATGAGTACTATAGAAAATCTTAATGATCGAAAAGTAAGGGCCTAAACTGTCGCCCAACTGCTTAATCTTCTGAGCAAAGCGTAGTCCGCGCTGCTTCGGCTTCGCGATAACTTCGAATTTCTTCACTTCATCGAGTAAAAGTTGCGCTGATGAGCAACCTGACAATGCAGCCTGCTCCTCGACTGTTAATGAATCAAGGAAGTTTTTCTTGGCCTCAGTAAACGCTGCTTCAAGCTCTAGTGATGTTCCAAGAGCGATTTCCGGTAGCTGAACGCTGTCCCTCACAGTTAGCGTGGCTGAAAGTGTATCTATCTTACTGAACTAACCTCATAATTAACTGAATAGAGTCAAACCGTTTGGAAAATGGACCACTTCAAACTTTGACGATGGGATGGCAGTATATCAGTGCTTCTTTGCCCTCAATGTAATGGTGGAGGCTGTTTCGAGAGGCGTTGTGTCGTCGAACACCCAACTTCGCCTCTCCAAAGTCGTGGCTCAGCCTCAGCGAAAAGAGACAGCGAGCGGAATTTACCCCAAAAGAACCGGAAGCCATTGTACTGTAACATAACATTGCAACTTCACCTTCTTGCACCAATGGATGCCGGAAGTGGGCGACGACCCTTGACAGTCATGCGGGCGCCACAAACGCAGTCGGCCATCTCCATTGGACTGACTGATAAGAACGTGGGTTTGGATAGTAAAGTTGAATTGCAGTGCACAGCTGTGCATTTGCGACACTATGGCCGGGCCCAGAGTTTTCTAGCTTATGAAATATAGCCGATACACGATGCTTTGGTTTTGGTTGTTTTTGAAAAGGGGTTGATTAAGTGAGTCTCTCTGTTGTAGATATAGGTGATGCGAAATCTGTCCCGCGTAGACTTTTATCCAATTTACCAACTACGAAGAATCAACTTCATTTAATATCACGTGCATAACCAGCAGTAACGTCAGATCTCAATCACCACCCAACGAGCCTCAGCAGATACCAATATCATATCATGAGATATACAGTGCTAATCTTCTTTTATATACTTCTTAGGTACCTGGAAGACGGAACTTAACATATCCACGCACTTCTTCAGCCTATCCAAGGACCATGTAGCCAGCAATCAAATCCTTCATCGTCAACTCCGTCTCCATTTATCTATCCATCCATACTTTTCCATTCCATTATAATCGTAGGCCTAGCAGCTACTTCGGAATTTTGAGCTCTAGGTATGATATCCTCCAAATCCATCTGTAGACGCCGACCTCACAGTGTCCAAAAAGATAAGAAGAAGAAGAAAAGCTACATACAAAACGGGGGTATCTCATCTCATCTCATCACATTACATTACATCACATCTCATCTCATCTCCTCCTCTTCCCCTGATCTTATCTTCCCTCATCTCAACTCATCTCTTTTCGTCCCATCTAATCTCACGCTAACTCATACACCTCATTCCTGTTCTCCGGCACAGGATCCGACGTTCTACTTATATTCGGTTCCGTCACCAAATATCGCTGCAACCGTTCTATCTCCGCCTGGCGCTGCTGAATCAACGCCGCGGCATCAGCCGGATGCATCGGAAGATCCGATCCCGGGGACCCGCGCGGGGGGCTGACTGGGGATGCATGACGCGATGATGTACCACTAGCAGTTACCGTTGAGGGAGACGCGCTCCGAGACGTGGCGGCAGAGGTAGGTTGTGATGAGTTGCTGTATCTCTTTGGTCTCATTGGACGTTGCTTCTGAGAGGAGATGGAAAGTCGGGAAAGATCTGGTAGTTTGCGGGGTTTTTTATCGGGTTTGTTATTTACTGTAGGCAATTCCACTCGAGCAGCTGCGCCATCCATTTCCCGAGCTGCGAGCTCTTGTCTGGGAATAAATGGGCCCGGTCGATATCTGGTTGAATTTGGAGAGAGACCGCTCTCATAATGCCGTCGTTCCATTTCCGCAAGGAGCTGACGAACGCGGTCTTTGCGCTCTTCGGAGATGTCAGTTGAGTCTGAGAACCCGATAGTCGCTGGCATCAACAGGAAACCCCACCCATGGGAGTCCTCTCCTTCGTCGTAAAGCTCGGCTCCTGCCTGCATGAGAGCCTCCAATACTTCCGGGTGTCCATAGTATGCTGCGTAACGAATTGGGATGTAGCCAAACTCGTCCCTCTCCTTGATCGACGCGCCCTTCTGTATGAGTAGCTGAACAACAGGCAGGTGACCTGCTTTCGCAGCGATGCAGAGTGGCGAATCTTTGTTCGGCCGATCGTGGATGCGCATCCTCAAAGGCTCGTTGCACGCAAGCAGTTTCTCCACAATCTTTACATGACCATGGCGGCACGCAATGCCGAGCGGTCGATCACCATCTGCATCTCTTGTACTTATTGCAATATTCTTCTTGATTAAGATTTCCACAACCCGGACAGATCCTCTCGCAGCAGCAATGTGTATAGGTCGTCTTTTCTCGCCTAATACCTCCTCTTCGGCATTCGCCCCGGCGTTTAGCAGAAGACTTACTATGTCAGCACTATCAGACCCACATGCATAATGTAACGGTGTTCGTCCTTGTTTACAATGTTTCTGTAGCAGAATGTGATTCCTTCTGAGTAGTAGTTCCACAACGTCAAAGTGCTGTCTGATAACTGCAAGATGGAGTGGGGTCAAGCCTTGGCTGTCGCCATGATCCAGTGAGAATTTTGATTCAACTAAGAAATTGACAACCTCAACATGACCATTTCGAGCCGCCAGATGCAAAGGATTAGAGCTGTTCTGGGAAGTGAATCTAGAATTTGGTTTCTTCTTGAAGAGAAATTGAACAACACCCAAATGACCCTTTGCCGCTGCGAAGTGTAACGGGGACTTTGAGTCATTCCCAGGAGCGTCGATGGATGCTCCCTTTTGGAGGAGATAATCGACCACAGATAGCTGCCCATTCTCACATGCATGGTGCAAAGCAGTCATGAACCGGCTATCTCTCGCCTCGACATCAGATCCAGCACGATATAGCAGGTCGATGATGGGGACGTCTCCGTTCTTTGCTGCCACATGTAGCGCCGTACATTGGTCGTTTGCGCGCGCATTAACCTTTGCGCCTCTTTTCACCAAGACTTCAACCGATTTGGCATGTCCTGCACGCGCAGCCGTCCATAATGGTGTCCGTCCGTTTCCATCCTTGGCTTCAATATCGGCTCCCTCGTCAAGAAGCAACTGTATGGCTGCGAAATGATCTCTCGAAGTTGCTAAATGTAAGGGCGTACAGGAACCTGTATCGCGGACATTCGCATTCGCGTTAGCGAAGAGGAGTAGATCAACCAGGTCGGTGTTACCACAGTGTGCAGCCACTGCGAGAGCGGTTCTTCCCGTAGGAACATGCCTCGCCTCAATATCGTGGCCATTGGATAGCAGTGCCTGTATCTCAACTCCTGATCCCGCCTGGGCAGCGCGTACAATTGCTGGTGTCTGGAGCCCATTGAGTGAGCCAAAATCAATGCTCTGATTGAGCTTGGAGCCTGAGGTTCGTTTGTTTCTCAAGCTGAACGATGTACTAGGGCTCGCGGCCTTTTGTCGGTCGGAGCTTGATAAGACACTGGTCGCACTAAGAGTGTTCAGTCGTCCGAGTCGTCCAGACCAAAATCTTTTCTTGTTAGTCACAAGACCCTTATCCTTCTGTGCCGAGTCCCCTGATGAAGAAGAGGTTGAAAGCCACCGTTGAACTATAGGTTCTGGTTTACCGGGTTTTGAGGCGACACCACGACTCCTGTAGATATCAAAATCAACCACCTCCGGCAGTACATCCGATGCAGTTGAAGATCGAGGATCATTCAGCGATATCCCTGTTTCATAACCTTCATCATTACTTGAAACCGAATCCCCTGCTAACGCACCGCGCATCGTGAATGTTGTGTTCGAATTTCCACCAGGGTTACTTCGACTGGGGAATGTGCTTATGCCATTATATAATTCCAACGATTCCAAGGTATTGTCGAAGTCGAATACAACTCCCCCCACTATTGAGGCTGTCGCTGAATGGCGTACGCTCCTCGTAGCTTGAGAGGCCGCTGAGCTTTGGGATTCGCGAAGAGTCTTCGTGTCATCGGCGATTTTCTGTATCAATCTCTCGTTCTCCTTGAGTGAGAGCAGTGATCTTTGTGCCCCTGCATCTCGGCTATAAAGAAATATCTGTTAGTGGGTGTATATGATTCTGAAATCCAGACGCGTACCATTGCCCAGCCATAAGTAAGAGCTGCAGAGCTTGAACCTGCCCGTGTAAACGGTCTTCATGTGCTTTCATCGTGTCTTCACTCCACACCGCCGTAACTCTTGCTCTGAACCCCAGTTGTAGAAAATCCCCACTCTCTTGTGTTTTCGACGCTGCTGCAAGATCTTTGACTTCTTCTGCAAGGACATCAATTGCTGCCTGGCATCCATCCAGCGCAACGTGCAGCCCATTCATGAATTGCTTTTCCTTGGGCGAGTCATCTGAATTGAATTCGGCCCAGTCCCGAATCTGGAAGACTGCTGCTTTGATAGTCGAGAGTTTGCTAATGATCAGACGAATCGTAAGGTCGGCATCTTTGAACTTTCCCCTCAATGTGTGGAGGCCTTGAATTGTCGAACCGATGAATCCCGCAATCTGAATAGCTGAAGCAGCAACGCCGATGACTGACGCAGGATCCATGACATCAAGCTGCGTTTTCTCTGCAGTGCTACCGTATCTCAACAATTGTTCAATAGGGAATGCGACATCAGCTTCGTCAGAAATATGGTCGTCAGGATGGCGCACTAGTTTGTGGTCGTCGTGACACAGCCTTCCCTAATCCCTACATCCTCAGGAACGAGCTGAGCCTCACATTGACGAATCAGCAACACTTATTGCAGCATTCGTTCGTAAATCAACTGGGTCTTGGACGCGCTACCCAATTAGCATCCGTACCCGGGCCAGAAACCCCTGATGGTTGCATATGCAAGTGTCCATGACAACCATCCAAAAAAAAAAACCTCACAACTTGTCTCGAGTTTGCGATAAAGAAGAGGCACTCCAGTCGGGAAAATTGATAAGATGTTCGCGGGCTTTCCCTGAGAAATGCGTGGGGTGCCTCAATACCTCGAATATTTCCCACCAGACGATGAGATTCGGGGGAGTTCTTCCCCGCCCACAGCATCACGAAATACAAGTACAAATGCAGGATTGCAGAAGCCGCCTTGCAGAAGCTGCTTTACATGTCATTGGCTTTGAAACATGTAAAAATGAGCTGGTCGGCCCCTAGTTCTAGATTTGGATAGTCCTGAGGGCAGACCACCGCTACTCTTCCAAAGCTTTTTGTCGCGATCCTCAATCTGTCTCCTTTCACCGATACTGTCTGTCAGAATCGATTCCATTCCGCATTATGCAAGGACATCTGTCAATACTTATGACAATCTATATGTTTCAGGACATAACGCGGTCGGTGTGCGCTATATGCGATATCTCCGAGTCCTTATTCTTGTTGAAAGTCCTTTGTACTTCGTACAATGGTATGTCCCGTCAGGAGTCAGACAGATTCACCCAAGGATTGTGTGCCACTGACACTGACGAAGCTTGAAATTCAATAGCTTCGATGAATCAAAGGGAAATCTTCTAGAAGAAAGTTCTTTGTAGAGAGAAGAAAAAAGAAAAAAGAAAAGAGAAAAAAGGAAACATTAGTAAAATACCAACCCAAAATATTAGTGTTCAGGGTTGATGTTTGAGGTGTTGATTTAGGCTTCCGCAACACTGACCTCGCTCGTCTAGCATATAAATGCCTCGCGTATAGCCTGGAACACTTACCCTCCAAGATCCAAGACACCGACGTTCACCACTATCGTCCCATCATCTCGCGAGTTTTCAGGATCCTCAAATAAGGCAAGCGCACTGGTCACTACTCTTTTCGTAACATTACCTCACCGATATCCGACCGACCGCAGCAGCGAGCGGGCTTGCCGACTGAAAACCCGGCACTGACCTACTTCTGTCCTGTCAACAAGATACTTACGAGTTAGTTAGTGCTTAACTCAAGGACGGACCCGAAGATCCAGAGCTGAAAATTTTCTCTGCTCATGCCAAGTCTCCCACGGCAGCACTATCAGACGGTACGTAGTGGATGTGGATCTGGGTGATTCCCAACTTGTTAAGGGCAAGCGAGAGACCCTTGATCAGACGCAACAAACGACAAGGAGCTGCTCTCGTCCAACCATCATCTCGGGTCCATATCCAGCGTGTCGGTATTCTCTCGAGTGCCAGAAGCGATTTCCCCACAATATTTCCCTGGTGAGACAGCAAGTAGTTGGCACTCAAGGGTATCCTTTATGCAGTAGAGACTCACGGATGGGTCTAGTTAATCTGTCCAGTAATGTCCAAATGCCTTGTCTCTCCTAGCCACTGGATCGCTTCAAAATGCCTGCTACTCGGGCAAAAAGAGTTTGGGACAGAATGCAACATGTTTCCCGCAAAATTCAGAACAATCTCAGAAGCAAGTGCTCTCAACCCACAACGTCAAACATAAGACAGTCTAGAAACATGCAGCACGCCCTTCATGCATGCGTTGTTGAGCCGTGTCAAGTAAATTGGTTGGCTGTTATGTTGATGCTCCCGACATCTCACATTGATTCATCCCCCCCCCCCCCCCCAACATAACCGTTGACCTCAGCAGGGATTTTCAGGACGAAAGCCAACTGCACTGGGAGCAGTAAAGAACGAAACGTCGACAGTCCGATGCTATGCGATGGAATAGAAGTTGATTATGTTAGCAACCAAGAGATCCTATCATTGCAGCTCCAAGGCCTTACAATTGTATGAGAATAGCGAGCTAGATGGAATTGTGCGTATCTTAAAGTAACAGCCATCTTCATCAGCGCATCTAGTAGTGCTATCCGACCATCTCTGCCGCCATATCTTTTGCTTAAGTGACTTACTTGCCTGCTACGACATCCAATACTGCCTTATCCTCTAGTTCCGTGTCATGCTACATCACTACTCCTGCCACAGTTCCCCCAAGATGGAAGAACCCCCTACTTTATACTCTTTATGCATGCATGAACCAGACAAACAAATTATTTCAACAACTCACAGTTCTATTCGATTGGTGCTCCATCTACATTATACGATATCTATACTCCAGCCTAGGGCCATCCTACGGTAATTGAATGCTACGCATATTGCCTGGCTCAGTATCTATCCATCTGTACACCATTCATCTATTTCCGCTCCCATCCTCCGCTTCCTCCCCTGTCCTATCCCATCCTCTGCCATCCCCCTCACAGGCATCTATTTCACCACCAAACTCCCTCTCAGCTCCCCGACACCGTGCCCTCTCTCAGCAATCCAGCCCAATTTAATCCAACCCAAACCATTCCAAGCCCACAATCGCCTCAAACGCCAGATTAACCACCTTATTCGTCCCTTTATCCCTCCACCTATCTATCTACCCACCTATCCATAACATAAAATAATAACCATATCCTCCAGCTTGTTGCCCACCCAACAAACCAAACACCAAACACCAATGAAGACAAGAATAGAACAACAAAGAATATCAAGATACCGCCTCGTATCCCCATATGCCTATCCCACAAGATGGAAAATTCGGCGAAACTGCCTTCGATTTTCATTACGTAATTGTTATTAGCCTGCCAGAACCGGTCCGGTTTGATGTGAAAGACACTGGGCGCAAGCACCCCGCCCTCCCCCTCTTGACTGCCATTTGAGAGATGTTTCTAAAGCACCTGCGGCGCCTAAGTTTCCTCTGCCCTCCAAGATCCGTCCAAATTTGGCTGTCGAGCAAGCCGAGTAAAGCAGCTGGCATTCCAGCATCCCGTGTGGTTACAAATATCCCACACAAAATCCCCATGCTCGACAAGTCCTCCCACAAGCGTTGAGCCTTGCTCCTGAACGCTTTAGAACAATTGCCCTCAAAGCAATAGAACACTCCCCTTTCATCTCAACCTCACTTCTTCTCACTCCCCTTCCTCCATCTTCTCCAACCCCCCAACGACCCTCTCAACTCTCGAATACGCAACCCCTAATTCTCCGACCCTTCCCTCTACAAACCCCACAAACCTCCTCAAACATAACCTCTCACTTCTCGATGGTAACCCCATCATCAACCTCTCATCTCCACACGACCCTAGAATTCCCGCTCTCAGCACCTCATCCAAGCGCTTTTGCATCACCAGATCCCCCCGGAGAACTTGCAGCCCTTGCTTGAACTTCGATTCCTGCACTTTGATTTCGTTTTCCGGATTGGAAGACTGTACAGTCGTACTAGGAGCCGTAACCGATGTTTCCACGCCCGAATCCCTCCTTTCTTTCTCCTTCCCTATTAAGTCCTCAATTACTTCACCAATTACGCCTCTACTCCTTCTACAAAGAATCGTCTTGTGCACCATCGTCTTTCCCACCAACTCCCTCAATTTCGTAAGAGTAATGATCAGTAATTCCTTCGTATCATCACTAAGCTTGCGCGTCTTCACCACGGCGACTTCTTTTTTCCCAAACAAAAACGCCAGATTGGTCGAAAAACGGGTTGTAAGCATTTCCTGGTATTCCAGAAATTGCGTACAGCGATTTAAGCGTTGTATTAAAGCGAGTGTATGTGGGGGGAGAGAAAGAGTCAAGTCGAGAGACAGCGTACTGGGTGTGGGGGCTGCGGAGGGGGTGCGGGATGTTGGGGCTGAGGGGGCAATAGAGTAGTAACCCGAGTCACCGCATTCAACAGTTGGTTCCGGGAGAGTGGTGGGGCTGCAGCGGGAGGAAACGGTATCAGGGAGGGGGATATGGATTGCAGCAAAATCTATCGGTTCTTTTGTTTCATTGGACAGTCGTTGGCATGTTTGCTCGAGAATATCGGACTCGCTCCTGCGCTTGAGTGATTTGACGGCATTCCTATCTTTTGGTGAGGTGGGAGAATCAGCCGGATTTTTGCTCGACTCGGAAGCAGATCGCAACCTATTTAAAATTCTTCGGATCGTTTTCCTCCTCGGTCTTCTCGTATTAGGCGAAGAAGTAATCGCCGTCGCCGTCGAAGATATCGGTGATTTGTCCGAAGTGGTAGTGTCGGTGGTATTTTGACTTGATTCGTCTAGTGATGAAAGTGAAGGTTCAAAGGAAGTAGCGATGCTCAGTGTATGCATATCCTTCCTTCGCGAAGGGCCTGTAGTCGTATTCGTGGTCGTAGTTGTGGTCTTTGTTGCCGTTGTCGTCGTCGTTATGGTGGAGGAAGGTGAAGATGAGGAAAATAACAGAGAGAGACGTCTTGAGAGTGGCATCTTTTCGAAAATAGAATAAGAGAAACAGAAATCCAAAAATATATCGGGCCGTCTTTTTTGACTCAAATTTTTAAGGATTTTCGATAAAAAAAAAATTGGGTGGAGTTCAGATGATTTTCCTATCCAGCGGTACGTACCCCCCCTCCTCGGCTCTCCACAAACGATGGTGGGTTAGAAAATAGATGATGGGTTGGATAGAGGGGATTGTGGATGTCGATGGTGGTTGATGAGAATAGGATAGGATAGGAGGATCACTGCAATGACAACAAAAATGGGTGTAGTACGTGTGATCGTCGTTGTAGTAGTAAATAACGAATGAGTAGTAAGTAGTGAGTAGTGGGTAGTTGGGTAGTGGGTAGTGGGTAATGGGTAGTGGGTAGTTGGGTAGTGGGTAGTGGGTAATGGGTAGTGGGTAGTGGGTATTGAGTATTGAGTATTGAGTATTGAGTATTGAGTATTGAGTATTGAGTATTGAGTATTGAGTATTGAGTATTGAGTATTGAGTATAGGTGGTGAGGTATTGAAGTATCGAGTATTGAGTATTGAGTATTGAGTAGTGAGTATTGAGTATTGAGTATTGAGTAGTGAGTAGCGACTAGCGAGTAGTGTGAGCAGCGAGTAGTGAGTAGCGAGTAGTGAGTAGCGAGTAGTGTGAGTATTGAGTATTGAGTAGCGAGTGCGGTGGATATACCGAGTGACAAGACAGATTCTTGTCTAACGCTTCGAAGCCGAGGATCCAAAATAGAAAATGCAAGACAAGCAGGTAGACAGGCAGGTACAAAGCAGGTATTGAATACGAAGTCGCGTGTGTGATATGAACCGGCAATTGTGTGATGTGGGTAAGAAGAAACGAATGAAGAGGGTATCAATCCAGTCAGTCAATCAGTCAGTGCAGTCATGAATGAGACAATCAATCAATGAGCTCGCTCGTTCGCTGCTATGTCAATCAAGAATCAATCCAATGCTCAAACACAGAGAGAGCGAGAAAGATCATTGATGAAAACCAAGGAAATCGTCGTAATGTAAACCAAAGTAAGAAGGTTGGTCGGTGGGTGTCTGTGGGTGTCGGTGGGTGTCAATGGGTAGGTAGATGGTGGGTAGTAGGTAGGTAGTAGGTAGGTAGTAGGTAGGTAGGTAGGCAGACAGCTATACAAGTACTGCACATGAACAGCATAAAAACAAAGGGAAAAAAGAAAGGAAAAAACAAAAAGACACTGCGATGCGATGTAGTGCAATGCAATGCGACGAACGGTACTCGGTCCTGGAGAAAAGAAGGGGGTGGGGGAAGAAGGGGAAGAGACAACGAGAAAAGAATAGGCGTCAAACTGTCCTTCCTATCTGTCGGCTAACGCTCAATCATCAAACGAATGGAAGAATCAACGAATGAGCCAACGAATGGATAATGAGCGATGAACATCCCGAGTCGGATAGGCAGGTGGGAACAAGAGAACAGAAAGGATTTGCGCTTCGACTGGAGCCAGAAGGGCGCGCATCAAGCAGCCGGGAGCACATCCAATCAGACAAAACGCAGATAAAAAAAGCCTGGGTCGGTCGGTGTCGGTTGTGTATAGAGGCGGAAAAATAGATGAGAGAGTAAAAAAAAAAAAGTGCCCCGAGATGCAGCGAGTGCGTGCGTGGGTGTGAGTGCGTGTAGTGCGGGTCAAAAGGAAAAGGGTCTTCGTTGTCTTGGTCTTGTAGTTATCTCAGCTCATCTCATCTCGTCTCGTCTCATCTGTTTCTCGCTCCTCTTCCATCTGCTCTATCGTCTTGCAACTAACTGCCACGACGGATCGATTTAAGATTGGATCGATAATCACCTCTTTTTATCCCCTGCGTCGGCCCTACGAATGACAGAAGAAAACTGGAGACCAGCGCAAGGACAGGAGCAAGGACAAGAGGGATAAAAGATGAACATGTCACCCATCACCCATCACCCAGTTTATCCTTACCGACAGATGGAGCTCTAGCGAGAGTGCAGCAGCATCCAAGTATCCGCTCCGCTGAAAATTTCATTCCTCACAAGCAATTGCAGCGCGCGAGGGGTAAATAGACAGGGGCTGGGATGGTTACAGTAGAGTTTGCCGTGTTTCCAAGCGGCCAGGATCATTACATCAGAGATGTTCTATGTTCTGTCTCACCGTCGATCCTGCGCAGAGTTCCAAGCAAAATGTCCGGATTTTAATGTATTTTTATATGGAGTTTGACCAGGGGCTGCTGGTAATGCTGGTAATTTTGGAACTTGGAAGTTTGATTCGGCTGTGGGATGTGATAGGCGTTTGATCGGATATCGTATCGGGGGAATGAGGTAAGGGAGGTGTACATATGTACATACTATACTTATGCTACCTTGGTAGTAATGGTAGTAATGGTAGTAATGTTAGTAATGGTAGTAATGTTAGTAATGCTAGTAATGGTAATAATGGTAATAATGCAAGTAACGCTACTATAGTAAGCCAAGTAACGTGTCCCCTTTTCACTTCTTTCTCGTCTCGTCTTCTCTTCTCTTCTCTTCTTCTTCTCCGCTTCATTCCCCAACTCCTCCCCCCCCTTCCCCCCCAAAGAACAGAAAATACATCCTTCTGCCTGCCCTTACCGCACCTGTTCAGCTCTAACAAGTAATCGTTCACACGGCCCGTAAATAGCCATCCATCCCGTCATACCTGCATATGCACCCAAAATCCGCTACAACTAACAACCCCCACCCCTTGTTTCGAGAAAAACACACACACGACTGGGGGGGCTTTGATAACTCCCCATCTCCTTGCACTAAAAGTTGCTAGCACGTGCGACGGATCCAGGGCAAGACCACGTATGCACGCGTATCTACGCGATGGTAAGAGACATGTCTACCTAACTCACCACGCACAGATAAGCATAATTATAGGCAGCCGAATATCGTATCTTGGTCAATGGAAAGTTCCTCAGCGAAGAAATGTCTTGACTCCTAGGCTGCCAAGGTGCTTGCTCGATTGGTCGGCGCAAGTCACGTGAGACTGTCATACATTTGGGTATGGGTACTGCCCGCGCTGGCAGTGAATATACTTTCTCCGACGATAAAGCTTTCCCCTCTCCTTTCTCCACACAGCGTAGATGGCCATGCAACAATGTGGCTATGATGGCCTCGAACTTCTACAAGCATCTGCATCTCTAGCCGTACCTCTCTTCGCACCGGTCCAGCCCATCCCAACAACTTCTTAGTGATCAAGCCGAGCACGAACCAGATTTAGCTTTGTAATTCAGCTTCGGACTAAGACTGATTGGTATATATATATTATTACAAAGCTCAACCCTCGCTGTCTCACCTACTTGCAGGATACTCCAGAGGGCATACACATCAGACTTCGCTGGGAGTCTTCCTCTCGCTACACTCTACGGGCCCTAGAACTATTCCAGTCAGCCAGAGCAGGGGACGATGAGGGGCTGAAACAAAAATATCCCATTCAGCTTGCTACACCTTTCCTCTCACCAAAGCAAGCCTAAGCGCCCCTATCCCTAGTACGACGGCCATCTGATGGGGCCATCCCATTCATCTGCTTTGCTTTGCTTTGCTTTGCTTTGCTTTGCTTTACATCTATCTACACGCACCTAGCCGGACGAGTGGACGGACAGACAGAGAGACGCATTATCAATCAGACAGCCCAGCCCACCTGTCAACTTTCAAGAGAAGAGAAGAGAGAAGAGGAAGTCGCCCCGCTCAACTGCACAGTTGCGGGTTTCCAAGAAGCTTTTTTTCTTCTTGCCCAGGGTAGGATGTCAGGTAGATGCCATTGACATTACATTGATGAGTAGATGAGTTTCTGCTTGTATGGTGTATAATGGAATGAACAGATAAACAGGTGGATAGATGAGGGAAACGAGATGAGAGGATTTGACTCGACTCGACTTTTGCTGAGCCGAGAAGCTCGGAGAGTGTACTGTATGTACTATCTATTAGTGAGCAGCAGTCCTCTCCAATCACCCCGCCACCGCCAACTCTCTCGACCACCTGGTTTCGGCTCCCGGGTTCTTTTGCTATAACCTTATGCCTCAACATCGTATCTTACACTAACTTTCTCAATACCGTCTCTATAATGTATGTACTCTGATCCGGGGGGCCGTGGGCCGTGATATGGTTTGGCGGTGAGTATATCCAGTCCACGCCAGACGCAATCGATTGCTCAAGGGGTGCGAAACGCAACGCAACATATATTTCCTATATATCTCTCTATTCCTCGACTCCCCGACTCGCTTTATATATATATATATATGTCCCCGAGATATCAAGTATACAATGGTTTTACATCTTGTCTTGTCTCATAGCGCTAATCCAATCCAATCCAATCTACCAAAACCAGATCCAGATCCAGATCCAAAGCCCAGCTCAGTCCAGCCCAGTACATCAGTATACAACAGCGTACAACACCAACACCAACGACAACGATAGAAATACATTAAGCCCTCGGCTCCCGTCCCAGCTCCGGCTCCGGCTCCAGCTCCGACTCCGGCTTCGAACGAATATCTCAGGGGAGAAATAGAGAAGAAGAAGAAGAAGAAGAAGAAGAAGAAGAAAAAGAAGCAGGAACCGACCGACCGACCGACCGATGATAAACGAACCGAACCGAACCGAACAGAGCAGAGCACTATTAGCCAACTCACTTTAGTCTATCTATCTATCTATCTATCTGTGTAGAACAAGAACAAACAACAGCAAGAACAAGAACAAGAGCAAGAGTAAAGAACGGCACTGGACCGGACTAGACTTGAGAGGACATGAGGTAATTTAATTTAATTTTTATGCTCGACTAACTTAAATAAATTAAAGCGGATGAATATGAATAGGTTAAGTTAGTCAAGACTCAACAATATGAAATGAGTTATTTTACTCGGCTTTTATTGATATATATATATATATATGTAACATTGAATTACAGTAGATACTTCTTTTTCTTCTTCTTCGATCTGTTTGGAGCGGGATGACTTTTTTTTTTGGGTTATGGACATCTTGATGCCACGAGAAGGCAGAATGACTTTGATTTAGAAGTCGAGTACAAATACGCACAATATACACACAATGTGGAGAGCTACTATACTTACCACGATATTATTGGTACAAATATACATCGTGAAGTGAAAATTTACCCACCAAAGGTCTACTACCCATCGAGGAGAACATAAGTATAGTATTGAGAAAGAATACACTTAACTTAACAGATGAATATATTCTAAATAAATAAAAAAAACAAGTAACCACCACCTCTACAGTAAAACTTCTTTCTTTTTCTTCCCTATTCCATTTCATATCCAACCCATATTGCCAAACTCTTGTTCCTGATGTCTCAAAGCCGTGTAAGTTGCCGATACTTATTGCATATCCAAAATTCATTTCGCGTAGGTACAGTTTGTAGATAGTCGCACGGCCTCAATCCCGCACCATACAGCAGCCATACAGTACTTGGTACCAAGAGTGGACACACCCACCTACCCACCAATCAACCAAAGTGGAGCAGAAAAAAAATCCAAGCTCCCCCGGCCGACCCGATTGCAAAATAAACAAAAAGATATCCACAAGAATCATATGGCAACCTACATCACCACTCCGAAACCCGAACAACCCGAACAACAACAACAACGACGACAACGACGACGACGACAATAATCTATTCGTCGTCATCGTCTGCCTCGTCAGCAGCAACCGCCTCATCCACTTCCTCCAAATCATCATCGGCAGGAACTGTTCTACCCTTCACCTCTTTAGCTTTACTAGCTGCACTAGTCTCAGCCGGCGAGTCTTCCTCGGCAGAGTCTTCCTCGTCATCTACTACGCCGTCGTCTTCAGGTACGTTGTCGTCGCCTTCGGCTTCAGCGGCGTCCGAGACTTCGTCTTCGTCGACGGGGAGGACATCGGCGGATACAGGACCCGTTTTGCGCTTTTTGGTTGGTGGTGCGGTTTCTGGTTGGATGAGGGTTAGTGGAATGTGCGGTTGGTGGATGGAGATGGGAGAGAATGGGTGAGTGGTGTGTGATGATAAGGCTTGGCGTGAGTGTGGATGTGTCGGGGTGAAATGGCGCGTACCTTTGATTTCCTCTTCCTCTTCTACTTCTTCCTCTTCCTCATCATCTTCATCTTCGTCAGATCCGGCAGACGCCACAGCTCCACCTTCACCGTCAGAGTCTTCATACCTATTGGAAGTATTGATTAGCATCGATCTTGGATGAGATAATGATGTTGGGATGATGGTGTCATTTCAGCCGAGGCATGCCGCGCAATTGATTGATAACTCTTTGCAACGAGTGGCCGTAAGTGTAACGCGAAATAGAGCTTCATCTCAAGATATTGCGAGCAAGTGAGAGCTAAAATGGGTGTTGCGACGATGGTATGAATGGATAAATAGATGAAGTACTTACTCCTCTTCCTCCTCACTCTCATCGGATGGGAGAGCAACAAGCTCCTCATCATCAGCCTTTCTCTTTCTTGTCGACATGATTGAAGGGTAGATGTGGATTGAGATGTGTAGATATAATAGAGATAGATATAAAACTAATGTAGTGGAAGTGATTCAAACAATGTCCAGAATATCAGTCAATAAGCTGCCGACAATATAAAGAGATGGAAATTGCGGCGCAAGTGGTAAGGTTAAGGGGAAGTAGGGGAAGTCAAGGAAAAGCAGCTGAAGAGAAGGACACAGGTAGGGAGGAGGTAGGTGGTTGGGTGGTTGTGGGTGAGAAAGAGCGAAATGGGAAGTGTGAGGGGAGGAGGAGGCGCCCATGATTCGACGATCTGATTGGTGATTGGACGGAAGGAGAAGGGGGAGGGGGAGGGGAAGGGAATTTCCATGCATTGCATGGGGAGATGGGGAGGAGAAGCAAAATGGCTGAATGGATAGTCAAGGCAAGGTAGCAGGCGAGGCAGGCGAGGCAGGCGAGGCAGGAAACAAGGAGCTCGGGCCTTCATGAGGAAGCTGCTGCACTTTCCCCATCATCCATGCCATCATCCATGCCATCGATTAGGATGCAGAGTAACGGCTTTGGGAATAGTCTCGTGCACGTAGCTGCAATGGGCCTAATGACTATGCAAGGAATGCATTGACGAGGCGTGCGCTGAGGGTGTGGGAAGTTTATCGCGCAACTATCGCTGTATGTGCTCATTGTGATTGGTACGCGATGAGATATACATGGGACGGTGCGGCTTACTTGGTCCTTGGTAGTGGGTAGTTGGTCGTTGGTAGTGGGAATACAAAGGCACTTCCGTACGCTTGTGCTAGCCGAGGCAAGGAGACATGAGTTGGGCATATCTGGTTTGTACTTCGTATGGTTCCTGCATTTGGATGGATGGTGGAGAGCCAAGGAGTACGCCGGTACATGGATCGTCAAATCTTGGTCTTGGTAGAATGTGTGGAGGGAGGAGGGAGGTACTTGCGGGAACATTCAACTGGCGAGGTTACGTCAGTTACCCTCTAAGGAGAGATAGAAGATCTTGCCGTAGCAACCGCTCCTGTACGTACCATCAGCCATCTTCCTGTTGCTAGAGACAACCAGGCCCATACAAGCCTCCCTATCGATGGACGGCTTTGGACTGAAGACATCTACCAAAAAGTTGGGCAATTTATCATACCCGTCCCCAATAACTTCGATCCGGTCCACTGCGGCCAGCGTTCTGGTAGTTATTCAAAGGTATTGATTGCATCGTAAGGAGGCTTTCTATCGTAATTGTATACATTAGAATTACAAACAAAATCTACCAGTTAGTACATATGACCAACATTTTGCCATGCCATAAGTAATACCCATACCATGAGTAATTCCCGTATCCATCAAGCCCTTATATATCGATATCTACCACCTATTTATTCAACCTCACACTCATCATCAGCAACAGCTTTGCCCACCCCGCTTAAATCCACACTCCCACTAGCAGCTGCGACAGGAACTACCGTGTGCGAATCAAGGACAACGACCGCTGAACTCGTATGAACCAACTGATCCGTGCCATTCCTAGCTGCCGTCGACGCAGCACTCACCACAGCCGAGCTAATCTTCGCAACCGAAGAGCTCCCCCCCGAAACATAAACCCCCGTCGCATTAACCACTCCCGTCGGCACCACGCTCATACTTGCGCTCCCTAACTTAGTCTCCGTCACCGTCGCCGAAGCCGCAACCAAAATACCCGTGCTCAAATTCCCTCTCAAACCACCCGTCGGCAACACGGCCATACTCGTCGCATTCGTAGTAATATTCGTGCTCGCAACCGGATCCAAACAAGTATTATACAGCGCATCGCAGAATGAAACCAACGTTTCGTCTCCGCTCGAGCGACACGTATCGCGCGCCACGCCGCAAGAGTTCTTGCACTGTGCGTAATCTGCATTACATTCATTTGCCGGACCGTCGCACGAGTAGTATTTCGATGCGCAGTCTTGGCCTGCGGGGATGGTAGAGTTGGTGGAGAAGGTCACGAGACAGCGATCGTACAGCTGCAGACATTGCGGCGCTTTTGGGGTGTCGATGCTGGTCGTGTTGTCGGGACTGGTATTGCAGGTGTCGTAGGCGGTTGCGCAGCGGTTTTTACAGGATGCATCGAGAGCCTCACATTTGTTGTCTGCTTCGTCGCAAGAGAGATATTCGTCAACGCAGGATTCCCCGATGGCTGAAGTCGCGGCCGTGAAGGAGACGAGACAGGATGTGTATTGTTTCTCGCAGGCGGCGGTTAGTGCTGGGTCGCCGCTTGATCGGCAGATGTCGAGAGCGACCGAGCAGGTATTTTTGCAGGCAGCGTTGAGGGCTGAGCATTCGTTTTCGGCAAGATCGCAGGACAGGTATGATGAAGTACAGTCGAGCTTTGAGATTGTGCTGTTGAATGAGACGAGGCAGCTGTTGTATTGCATCAAGCAAGGGGCTTCGAGGGATTCGTCGCCGCTGGATAGACAAGTGGAGTAGGAAGTTGAGCAGGAGTTTTTGCATTGTGCGGCAGAAGCTGAACAAGTGTTATCAGCGTCGTCGCATCCCATGTACTTCGTGACGCAGTCTTCACCTGCTGTTGTGGTGTTGGTTTCCCAGGCAAAAGATACAAGACATTGGTTGTATTGATTCAAGCAAGGCTTGGCGAGGCTTGAATCTCCACTTGATAGACAAGTTGAATAGGATGTAGAACAGTCTGTCTTGCATTGAGCATTATCTGCGGAGCAATCGTTATCGGCAGTTCCATCTGCTTCGCAAGTTGTATATCTGGTGACACAGTCCACGTTGTCGGTATGCGTATCAAATGAGACCAAGCAGTTATCATACTGCGTCAAGCATGCACTGTCGTTAGCATCTCCACTAGACAAACATGTAGAATAGTTGATTGAGCAATCGTTCTTGCATGTAGCTGACTCGGAAGCACACTCGTTCGCTGCACCGCCATCGTTAAGGCAATTAGTGAAGCTAGTAACACAATCCACGGATGCAGAAGTGCTGAAAGAATCCAAGCAATTGTTATATTGGCCCATGCATGCAGAATCGTCGGCCAGACCACTCGAAAGACAAGTTCCATATATGACTGAACATTTATCTTTGCACTGCGCATTGTATGAATTGCAAGTATTGTCCGCTGTTCCATTGCTGCGGCAGGTGCTGAACAGCGAAACACAGTCAATGTTTGCCGATGAAGCTGCAGTTCCGAATACACCGAAAGAATCCAAGCAAGAATTGTATTGGGCCATGCAGGAAGCTGAATCCGCATCACCGCTCGTCAGACATGTTCCGTATATGGTTGAGCATTTGTCTTTACATTGTGCATTATATGAATTGCAAGTGTTATCTGCTTCTCCGCTATCGTGACATGAGCTAAAGAGAGAAACACAGTCCCTTCCAGCTAACGTAGCTGCGGAAGCAAAGACTGTGAAGGAATCCAAACAGTTGTTGTAGTTCGTCATGCAAGTTGTCCCGTCGCCGCCATTCTGGAGACATGATCCGTATGAATCGGCACACTCATTCTTGCAGACAGCGTTGTTTGACTCGCAAGTATTATCCGCCCCGCAATTATCGAGACAGCTTGTGTATTGGGAGACACAATCGGTGGAATTAGAGCTTTGGGCTGTCGCCAAAGTGGCTACAAAAAGGAAGGAGATTGGAAGTTGAGACCTCATAATGAACGTAAAACGAAACAGAAAACCAAAGTAATGTAGCTCAAATCAACGAATGTGTTTGGACAGATTTCTAACAGCCTGAACGACTCCAGAGGTGCGTGTGGGAGGAGTATAAAAAGGTATGAAAATCAGAGATAGGTATTTCCCATTGCGCCCGATATAACATACACATGATATGGGATGCGCCGTTGTAAACACCATAACGACTTTTAGGTTTTTGAAAAAGGTGGAGATACGAGGTTGGAGATACGAGGTAGAAAGAATTATTGGAGCAGACGCGTCGTTCGGAATATCATATCCCTAGTCACATATTGGACAGTGGATGTGATAACCCTTTCCTGTGACCAAGAACCTCCTGAGACTTCATTATACGATATATTTTAAAAAGCACTCGCTCTTTCCACGTATCCAGCAACATCCAGCCGTGGTCTTGTCGATGATATGAAGCTCCTCGTCGTTGATGCCAAGCGGTTGAAGCTGCGGAGGTGAAGTTTTTGGACAAATATGCGGACCGTGCTTCATCGTACAAGCAATTTCCGGAGATACGAGATACGAGATATATACCGCTGATATGCATTCTGCTTGACACGCGTTACATCTTCGGATGGCCCACCATTACGAAGGTAAGGCAAATGTATTTCTAATTTTGGATGGACTAACTTGCAAACATCGAACCGCGACGACATCATCAATAATACGCCTCGATATAAGATATAGTTCGTCATCCTTCCAGGACTGGCACGACTGGCCATATCTTGGGACTGGCTACGGGAATAACGGAATTAATACTTCAAAAAGGTTGCAGCATCGGACAGGGCCGGTCAATTGTCATGTGGATTATGCAAACAGTTTTATTTCTTTCTCTATTCTTAAGCTCTATTCCAGAGCTCTATATAGCGGGTATCTACCATATCATATAGTCACCAGGTATCTGCTCTGCACAGCTAGCGCTAGAATTTCCATACATCTCCTAGCTTCCCTTTGCAAGCTTCGCCGAAGCAATAAACTCTCAACAAACGACCACCGCCTGATCAGTTATACAACTCATCCTCGTCCATATCGCCCATTCCCGCATCGCCTTCATCGTCATCGTAGCCCATTCCCTCATCCTCATCATAATCGTTGGCGCCACCTAGCCCCTTCTTCCAATCATCCTCTGCAGCCCCTCCATGCTCTTCTTCTTCCTCCTCCTCTTCCTCCTCCTCTTCTTCCTCCCCTTCCCCGATTACACTCTCCGCCCGGCTCGTAACCCCACTTGTCGCCGCACTTCCCGGCCCCGAAGACCCCTTTCCTCCCTTTCCCACCCCCTCAAACATACTCGCAATCGCCTCGTAATTAATCTTCTTCGACCAACTCCTTTGTTTCATCGCATTGACTGCCGCCTCGGCTGGCGTGCTCGCCGCACTCGTTTGTCCCTCTCCGATCCTCGGCTTCTTCAAGCGGTTTCTCCTCGCCTTCGGAGGTCCATTCGCGGCCTTCCGTCTCTCAATCTCCTTTAATTGTTGTTTGCGCAACCAATCTTTATTAGCATTTACCCAAACTTTTTCCTTCTTTGCTGCTTCTGCTTCTGGTAATATGCAATTGATAACCTCTGGGTCGTCGGCGAATTCATCTTCCCCTATTAGTTGATCCATGCAGACGTATTTTTGAGGGTTGTTGGCTTCGGCGAGGAGAAGATGGTAGCGAGCACGTTTAGCGGCTTTGGCATAGCTGAGGGCATGTTCGGTAGTGTGCGGATCGCTAATCATTTCAGAGATTTCGCGCTCGAGTTCCTCTTCCACTGAGTTCCATTCGGCAGGCATTTGAATTACTTTAGGCGTGGACGCGGGAGGGCGACCAGAACCACGGCTTGTAGCGCGATTGCGGTGGGCTAGCTCGGCGTCGATTTCAATATCGGGAGTTTCGTTGTCGCCGAATTGTTCGACAAGTTTATCAAAGGATGTGCCTGATTCATCTGCAATTGCGTCGTCGAGAAGTTGTGGGTCAATGTTATCATCTCGGGGAGGCGGTATTGCGGGTATTGCAAATCCGTCGGCATCCCGTCGAACTTCGGTTGAGGGTACAGGTGTACCTTCTAATGGACTACCGGCAGAGGCATCCGTTCTCTGCCTCTTATTTGAAGAATCTCCGACCTCATCATCCGGGCTCCCTTCTTCATCGTCGGGAATTTCAATAGTTTCTCCCTTACGCTTACGTTTCCGCTTCCTTTCCTCTCTTGCTTTCATCTTTTCTGCCTTCTCTTTGAGGAACTCCTCTGATTGTTCATAGAATGAAGGAGGGTCATGAGCGGACTCTAAGAACTCATTGTTGAGGAATTCTTCAACTGTAAGAGCACTACTGGGTGTTCTTTTGAATTCGTCCAAACGCTTTTGAATGGTATGCGTGGTAACTTTGACGATATAGACGACTTCGGTGACGGTTCGGCGGAAGTTGTTCATACGTGCGGCTAGGATAAGACACGCACCACAAACGCCAGATGGCCTTCTTCCCATAATCATCCAGTCCAAACTCATTCGTTGAACCATGCGAATCGCATCTTCCGCGACTTTGTGCGTCTGTTCGTAAAATTCGAGTTTTGATGCAAATCTCCAAATCAAATCTTCGGGAAGGACTGGAAGAATACCATCTGCAGCTAGAGAAATTTCTTTGTGAAGCTTTTTGAAGGTATTACCCAGCTTGAACACGTTGACCTAAATATGTTAGAATGGCGGGAAGGAGAAAGTGGAGATAGACTGACTTGAATCTTGTCAGCAAAATCAATAAGCATGACTCTACATGGCTTCTCCTTTCTGCAAGCACTGTACAGACAAACAGCTGCAACCATATCGGTTCTTCGACCTTGAATGAAATTATTCATTGAGGCCAGCTTGAAGATTTGTACACCAACACCAACAACTGACTCTTGAATTGAAAGTTGGTTTGCTAGTGCTTGCATGATACGTCTTCCTGTAGAATAGTCAGCGGCGAAACAAAATCACAATCTTTTCGTAACCCACCTTCTCTAAGGGTGGCCTCTTTGTCTGATTCACCACCTCCAGCTCTTCGGAAAGCAGGGCCCAAAGTCTTTGAAGCACCCTGGTCAGCACCAACAAAACTTCCCTGAACAACAGCTGCACCACTGCTCGTCTCTCCGAATTGGACTTCGGCGACGATATTTGAGTCGTCAACGACAGTACCACAGTTATGACAAACTCCATCTTCGATCTGAGGCTTGTTACATTGTGGATTTGGACAGGCACGCCTGGGTTTGGCGACTGCTGCTTTTCGAGAAAGAGCTGTCGGTGCTTGGATCGTTTTGATATTCCTCAGGGGGTTGGGACGCGGTGCCGCGACGGGCGGTTTGGTGGGACGTGGAGGCATTTTGGAAATATTTTAAAATTTTCGGTTTTCCTGAAAACCTGGAACTACCCCTCTACCCCGCGATGAATTCCCTCTTGCGACCAGAATGACTGTAACTTGTCGGTATCTCCAAAGCAAAGGATGAAGTCGTCGTCGATACTCCACGTGACGGGTAGTAATTGAGTTGATGAATGGTATTGGCTGGGAGGGATCTTTTGATGGAGATAGATGAAGGTGTTTCGCGCTGAGGTTGGTGTTGTGTGTGTGGAGGGATTGAAAAACCGAGACTCACCACTGTCCCAGATTGAGCTTTTTGGTGTAGTGGTTTGAGAGGTGGACTCTTCACGGCGTTAGTTTAGCGAGGGGAGCTAAGCTGAGTTGGTCTTAGAAACAAATGCTCGAAAGCTGCAAAAGTGCCAAACCGCCAACCTGACATCAAAGAAATCCTTTAATTTCTAGACAAAGACATGATATGATGCTGGCATGACTCAGCAAAAATGCATCGAGTAAGATGAGAGTTCCATGTACGACGTCTCCAAACTCTGTATATTAATTAAGTGAGCAGAGCTCCGTGGAGTATGGAGCTCCGGTATGTGCCTAGAAAGATCCGGAGATTTCCTTTCTGGTGTAGAAACGCTGCCCCTCATTCCTTATTGAGCCGCAGCTTTCGCTTCTCTGAGGCGGGTCATTCATACGACATCGAACCAATCAACAGGATTCGTTCAGATCATTCGAGATTCTACTACAGTATTTCCCTTTCGGTCCATTGTTCGAAAAGCACTAGTGAGCTCGATTATCATTGGACCCTGATTTCCTGGTTGCTAAGATAGCAAAGGCGGTGGCAGAAAAACAATCCACTTGCGAAGAAAAAATTCCCAACGACCCCCAAGCCGAGATTGCGCAAATACATCTTGATTATTGACTATCTTCATATTTCTCAATACCACCATCTCCTCGTCTTCATTCCCTTCCTTACTCTCCTTCCCTCTCCTTCCTCCCCCAGCTCACTTTATTTCTCGCGAACATGGCTGAGGATCCTATGAAGGGTTTGGAGCATTCTGAGGCTCACTACTTCAACAGGTAAATAAATACCTCACTTTTTGAACCCTTGGGATTTTGCTTTCAGGACGTTGCTATGAGAACAACTGGCTAACATACATATAGTTACAATCACCATGGTATGCGAATCAGATAAAGTGCGAGGACAATTTAAATGCTAACTAAATTGGTATAAAGGTATCCATGAGGAGATGTTGGTATGTACTTTCTTCGCAAAACAAAAACTGCTTCCCATCCTCTCTCCTCAGACCTCACTAATCTTTGAGTGTAGAAAGATGAAGTCCGAACTCGATCATACATGAATGCCATTGTGCAGAACAAGCACCTCTTCAAAGACAAGATTGTCCTCGATGTCGGATGTGGTACCTCGATTCTTAGCATGTTCGTGCTCTTTAGAGGCATTTTCCTTATAACTTAATCCATTACTAACCTTGCGTAAGGTTTGCTGTCAAGGCTGGTGCGAAACACGTCATTGGTGTCGACATGTCTACCATTATCGAGAAGGCCCGCGAGATTGTCGCAGTGAACGGAATGTCCGACAAGATTACATTGTTACAAGGAAAGATGGAGGAGGTTGAACTCCCATTCCCAAAGGTTGATATCATTATCTCTGAATGGATGGGATACTTCTTACTCTACGAGTCCATGTTGGATACTGTTCTGTACGCCAGAGACAAGTACCTCACACCAAATGGATTGATCTTCCCAGATAAGGCTACCATCTTCATGGCCGGTATCGAGGATGGAGAATACAAGGACGAGAAGATTGGATGTAAGTTTTTTGCTGTCCCCGCATTGCGCAAGGTTCTAAATTTTGATAGTCTGGGACAACGTTTACGGATTCGATTATAGCCCACTTAAGGCTACCGCCCTTACAGAGCCCCTTGTCGATACTGTCGAGATCAAGGCTGTCGTTACCGATCCCACCCCAGTCCTAACCCTCGATCTCTACACCTGTACGACTGCCGATCTTGCATTCTCTTCACCATTTACACTCGACTGCCGCCGTAACGATTTTGTCCACGCTTTGATCGCTTGGTTCGATATCGATTTCACCGCTTGCCACAAGCCAATTCGCTTCTCAACTGGTCCTCATACCAAATACACACATTGGAAACAAACCGTATTCTACTTGAGAGAAGTTCTGACAGTTGAGCAAGGTGAACAGATTAAGGGTGTTTTGAATAACAAGCCGAACGACAAGAATAAGAGAGATTTGGATGTTAAAATCTCATACAAGTTGGAGACCTCAGACCCTCTCCGACAAGCTGAGGGAAGCTGTGAGTATAAGATGTGTTAATGAGCTGGCATCATGGCTAGAGGTGAAATGATGAGGAAAGAAGAAACTTTCGCGGCTGAGAGCGCAGTTTCTTCGAAAGAACTGAAAGATTCGTTCTTGTCTATGTTTCTTTATTCGGAAACATTTGTTCGGAGACGACATATTTTATGATAAATTAGGGAAATTTGGCGTCAAAGATAGGAAGGAAGAAAGGATACTTCGATCTACTCTATTTGAGATCATGAAGGAATGAATGTATGCATGCTCGCACTAGCATAAATGAGCATAGCGATGTATAGTAGCTATGGTAGCTATTTTCCATCAATCTAGTTGTTGATATTGAGATCTATCTTCAATACTATATGCATGCTATTACTTCCGGGCTCATGGAATGATTTCATTTCGAGTATGGAATATACCAAAGGGAAATGCACACGCCAAAATATGACATCGGGGCGTTAAAATCTGAATAGTCTCTCTCGGCTATCCTTCAAATGTTCTTCGATCATCTTCACCACTCTGCTTTGATTAAGACAACTCAAAGGAAACGTGGAAACATACATCCACCAGGGGGTGTACTAACTGAGTGACCAGCCGTAATTTAGTCGAAATCATCAAAAAGTGGTTTAAAATCGATATTATTTAGCAACGCATTGTAGAATCGCTGGCTCTTTCCGGTCGTATATTCGCAGGGTATTACTTTATTAGTAGATGTAATCTTATATATTGTAAGCCTAGTATTGACCATATTTAATATGGTTGATTAAAGAGTGTTGGTAGTTAGAAATGAGGGCATTCGCTTACAATTTGGTCACTCAATTACTACACCCCCTGGTGATCCAGGCGATTAAGTTACACATTATCGTCTTACTTTCCCTATCCGTCTGCAGCCCGCCCCATCTGTCTAACCCCTGCGCTTTATCACATGTCAAGTAAGCATAGATACGCACTACGTCTGCAAGCCTGCTTACTAGAGCCCGCTTGTATCTCCGGCTTCGAAACGTTATTCACGGGTGGAGTCGCAGTCGAGCAAAAAGGAAGTGCTGTTACTGGATTGGATTTTCCTTCTCCTTCTTCTGCTTACTCTTACTCTTTCTCTGTGGTTTGGTTTGGTTTGGTTTGGTTTGGTGGGCAGAGTGGATGGATGAGATCATATATGCATGCATATACCGTAACGATGGATGGATGGATGGAGTTGAGGTTCATCTGATAGGAGTTTTTTTACTTGGAACGTATTGTATAGAATAAGTTAGTATGGGGAGTATGGTGTTGATTTACTGGTTACAATTGCTCGTAGAATTACGATGAAGTACATGTAAGTAAGGGTATCTTATCAGACTTGAGGAAATAAGGAAGGTTGGATCTATCTGTTTAAAACGAGTAATAGACGAGGGGGTAACTTATATTTCTTTCCTCCCCTGTTTCCCATTGCCTTGGCAAATGATATATATTTACAAATACCGACAAAACGCCGACGCCATGCGCTCTAATGCCTTCAAGGACGTCTAATATCCAGATAGTGTCATACCAGATATTCCTCACCAAGTAGCGAAAAACTTCTTACCTGTTTCTCTCTCCTTTGTCTATCTCCTATCACTCTCCCATATCGTATCTCTGCGATCAACATCCATATATCAACCATGGGCATCAACCCCCGCATCCCCCCCAAACCTCTGCAATCTTCCCACTCAACGCAATACCCACCTTCTTCTTCCCCATCAACCCTCCCAGCTGATTCGAAACCATCTCCCGCATCCTCTTATCCCTCTTCTCCTTGTCCTTCATAACCACCACAGCTGGACCTTTCCCTTTCCCTTTAATTTTCTCTTTCCCTCCCATTCCCTCTCGGCTACTATTCCCGTCGCCCTCAGCGCACTCGCCAAACGCCTCCATGAACCTCCTCGGCGTGCTCCACCTCTTCTGAATCTCGATTGCCTTTTCAGCTTCTACGCCTTTCATACATAGAAGCATTTTTAAGAAGACGTCTTTTAGAGTTAGAACATTAGATTTGCTTGCTAGAGCTTCGAACGCTTCAAAAGTAATGTAATGACCCATTCCACCGCCTCCTCCTCCTCCTCCAGCCCCTACCCCTACCTTATCCTTTTCAACACTCAACCCCCTCAATGAAAGATGATTATTCGTCGTCAACACAGCCGTTGGCACAACATAGAGCGGCCGCCCTTCATAAACTTTCGTTAGCAACCTATGCATCCTCTCAATATACGGCAGGGTCTCCCTCAGTCCATCCGTCTGCTTCACGTGGAATTTATCCAGCACCTGCATCTTCGCTATCGACGTATCGAGGGCCATCTCCCAGTTTTGTCGATAATCCGTATCGAGTTGTATGTGTTCGATTAGGTACGTCACGTTCTTCACACCCAGCTTCTTCAGCCGGAATTTCTGCTCGTCGTATCGCCGGTCTTTGATTGAGCTGATGAGGTCGTCGAGACGTTTACGCTCGATTATGTGGTCGAGAACTACGGAGTTTGATACAGAATCGAGATTAAGCCAGCGGGCATTGTCAGGCGCGACTTTAGCTACCCAGAGAAAGTCGCCAAGGGGGAGAGCACGCACGCTATGCGGAATAGAATGTTCGGTGAAGTGGTTGGAGATGTAGTCACGATCTTTTTTGGATGCGACTTCTCGAGTGTCGATTATGAGCTCAATGGTGAAGGCTCCGGGGCGTAAGATTATTGGGGTAAATTTTGGGAGTGATGAGTTCGAGTCGAGGAGGGCACCGTCGGGTATAGTGGGGGTATGGGAGGGTGGTTGTTTGGAGGGAGTGGGGGAGTCAGAGAGAACTTCAATGTCAGAGTCATCGAAGGTGTTGGTAGCTGTAGTGGTGCTTGGTCCTGCTTCTGCAGAGACGAAACCTGACATCCGTCTTTGACTTGGGTCGCTACTCTTCTTCATGCTTTCTGCAAGGTCCCAACCTTCTTCTGTAAGATAGTATCTTGTCGCGGGGTTCTTCTTCGTGTATACCATATCCTTATTCACCAAAGTTTTGATAGAATCCCATGCAGTGTAAAATTTCCCTGTCGGAGGTTTGGTGAACGATATGTCGCAATGTGGTTGTGCTAATGGGATAAGTTGTTCTTTAGTGATTCCCTCTCTGCTTGATCTAGGCAATGTTGCAAGAGCCAGCAATAGCGCATAAGCTCCCGTTCTCTGTCCTGGCACATATGATCTGAGCTTCTTCGCAGGCTTCTTCAATGGCCTGGGAGGCTCAACATCTGAATTCTCATCTTCGTCTCCTTCGCCAAGCACAGAAGCATTTCTCTTTCGTTTGTGTTTCGGTTCCGACGGCATCGCTATACCATTTTCCTCGCAAAAGTTCTGAAGTTTCTCGGTCAATGTTTTGACCAGCTTTTCTCCAACGCCCTGTAGCTCTATTGCTTCGGAAGGGTGTTGGAACATCTTCGAGCAAGCTTTCATGGAATCGCGTGCTTTGCGTAATGTAGGAAGCGATTTGTATCCGCGCGAACTGGCTTCTTGAACCATTTCTTCTAGCCATTCGAGTAATAGCGGATTGCCGCATGTGGTCGGAGGAGGCATTTGGTAGAAACGTGGGAAAAGGAGTGAGTTGGGGGTAGAATGAGCGGATAATGAGGCGATTGAGGGGTAGCAAGTCGGAGGCAAACAAAGGGTCGGGAAGCGGTTTTTTGGAGTCTATGTTGGCTTCATCTGCTATGATCTTGAATTTTAACCTCAAGCTAGTAACTTCAGTGACAGACTGTGATGTCGCATAGTGTCTCTATGTTGGGGTGCAGTAGAAGGTTAGTAATTGCGTTGAGTTGCGAGATTTTTGGGAAGCACAATCAATCTAGAATAGCCCAAACGCGTAAATAAGAGGTCTGGCGCGTTCTCACGTGATAAGTAGCTTCATAGATCAACCATAAGTAAAATGGATATCTAAATGTAACATTCAATCAAAGAGATAATCTACAAGCCCATCTTTACAGCTTCATTCTCCCAATAAACTTCCCATGCATCTAGTACGCTGTTATGACATGCTTTGTCCACCTCTGAGAGGTCTTCAACTGTTCTATCCAAACCCTCAACGTGGCGAGCTTCCCAGAATCTAATCTCATCCTCCTCTCGTGATTCTTTGTATTCCTGGAATTCCGAGAGAAATTTGTCACTTGTAAGCCACCGATCGATCAATACAGTCTCGAATACGTCCTCCATATTGCGAAAGAACTCAGAGTCGACAGTTTAAAATGTCCTTCTCCATAATCGACCTCAACCACATCATCGTCCAAAAACTATGGTGAAGTGATTTTTACGCAATCCTTGAACGGTTTCCAGCATATCCAATTGAGGGGAGCTCTGGCTCCAAAAATTTGGGCAAAAAACCCTAGGTATAGACCGATATCCCAGGAGCCACCCGTCCTTTCGGCGCACCTTATGCGTTCTGCGATACGACTCTTGAATGCGCTGTTCGACAATGTATTGGGATCATTTCTAGTGAAATTCTCCTATGGGAGCCCACGATTTATCAATGTCTGCAAGGAGACCTTGTGGAGCACGTACTGCTCAGGTATAGCCCATTCGAAAAGCTTCTCGTAAGTGAAGAGGTGTGGCTTTGGGTGTCCGGACTCATCTGCTAAGGCTTTTGCAGAATGGATGTTTGCAAAAAGCACGATTGAGCGTATCGATGATGCGGACACTGACTGATACTAGTGCTGTAGGCACTCGACTGCCTTTGTTGGGGTGATCTGTGAATTCATCAATGAGCTCCGCATCGGACAAGAAACTACCTCTTGGCGGTTTACCGATGCAAACTGACCAGCGCTACTATTGGAGTATACTCGAGTATATATTGCAAGGCTGGCCATGGCTCGCATAACTTATATCATTTTGAGTATTGCTGGCGAAAATTTCCAAGCGATTTATTACTGGGAGATAGCTGTCTTGCACAACCCTGTCGCTTCTATGCCATTGAATAGAAACGAACCAAAATCATTAGTTTTTCGTATGAGAAAAACCAATCAGAAGCACGAAACCCGACAGCTTGCCTTCCCGGTTAGCTATTTCGGTGTCAATTCTTCTCTTTGTGTCTCGGTGCAAAGTTTTCTCCATCACATTTCAACAAAACCCCGCCTTCGGGGTAACATGCCACACAAATCCTACCTTAAATGCAAAGGGCCAGTGATATGAAATGCCCCATACATTGGCGACTGGTGCCCCGCTCCGTCTATTCGTCACGAAGAAGGTGGTACGAACAAGTCAGTGAAAAATTACGAGCGCGCCAGGGAGCAGGATTCAGCCAGAGGGAAAGGTAACTTGACTGCAAGAAGTCGATTTTTCCGGTTCTAGAGGGATGACAAAGATCGGATGAAGTGCTATCTTGTGACGTGGAAATCCCTTCATCTTGTGGTAGTTCCGCAATCAAGAAGTCTTTGCTGCACTTGGGGTTGCAGTTCTTGAGGCGTAGACACTTAGGGGTGTGCACAAGCTACGTAGCGAAAAAATTGTCCTCCAATCAGAGATCCATATGTTTTGATTTCTGCAGAATAATCATGATTATACCGCCGAACACGTATTTTACAACAAACACTCTCAAGCTCTCGAACCCAATACATCGGAGCCGCTCAGAAATCCAGATCCCAAACTTCTTCCAAGCAGTAATACGACCAATCCTTGTGCGATGCGATCTCGTGTCCATCTCTTTACTATGGCCTTCTTGGTCGACTTCATCAGCTGTGTTATTGAGTTGGAGCTCCTTGTTTTAATCGAATGCATATGTCACCGATGATTTTGCAGAATCCCTTATATTTCCTGTAATGAGTCGTAAGAAGATTCCTCCTGGCTTCTGGGCAACATTTCCAGCTGCCCCACCACCGGAAGGTGTCAAGTCGAACTTTGACCACCCCGCAAACCACGATGCATCTCTCATTGCGTTGAATACAATATTTCTGGCCTTGACAATAATCGTGGTCACGATGCGATTGTATGCGAAAGGAGCGGTCATGCACACATTGGGTTGGGACGACTGTAAGATACTCTCGATTTCAGTCATCATTCTTTCGAAACCATGAGATGAGCTATTTGTGACAGACTTCCGATGATAGATACATGCGCCCTGGCTGCGGCTACCTCTGTGGTTCATTCTGGTGTTATGCTGAGTAGTCTCCAATATGGATTTGGCAGGCATCTTTGGGATATTCGCGCTTTCACACTTCTGGATGTCTCGGTCGTACGAACAATCGCAGCACCATCCGTGGTCTACCCATTCGTTATATATCTAGTCAAGGTATCCATTCTTCTTCTATACCTCCGTACCTTCGGGGTTAACAGACTCGTTCGCCAACTCGTATATATCGGACTACTATTCCTAACACTATTCTATATATCCTATATCGGGGTATCGATTGCTGTCTTAATCTATTGTGTTTCGCCAGTAAGCAATGTGACATACGACGTGTGCAAGAATGAGTACGCCGTTCTCGTATTTCAAGGCGTCTTCAATGTTTGCTCTGACTTCTATGTCTTCCTGATACCTACGCAATGTATTATCCGCCTCCATGTCAGCAAAGGACAGAAGATTGGACTGCTGGTCATATTCCTTGCTGGCTTGGTCACTTGCTTAGTCTCGATTGCTCGTTTGATAAATCTAGCCATCACGTTTGATGGACCAGATGCTCTATGGAACGCGGCTTTATCCGCCGAATTCTCGTAAGCTAATATTCTTCTATGTGTTTTAAGTTTTGCTAATATCATTGAAAGGATTGTCGAGATTAATCTCGGCATCATCGCTTCATGCATGTCTACTTTGCCGGGACTTATATCGAATATCACTGGATCCTCAGTCTTCCGGAGCATTCGCACATTTTTCTTCTCGAGTCGCGGCAACACCACGAAGCGCAGCAAAAGCACTAGTAATACGCAAAGTAATTCAAGAGGAACTGCGCCAGATCAACCTTTTAGATCACCAAAAAGCACGTATATCGAATTGGAAGATCGACCGAGATTTGAGCTTCAAGGGCATAGGGATATTGATAATACTTCGGATAGTATACAATTGAGAGAGATGAATGCGCCTTGATATGAAGTCGCAGTTTGCGTTTGATTACATAGATATGACGGACAAGAAATTCCTGATAATATAGTCTCACTCGTATTTTCCTCGGAGTTTCCCAAACTTCAGATCTGCAAAATACTGTCCATAACCAGAGGTATCAATATATGCAAGGGATCGGAAATATTTATTCATCCGTGGATTCTTCTACGCTGGAATGGCACTGTACTGTTTTTCATTTACCTAGGCTCCTCATTTCTGATGGATGATTTCACCACATAGCTTCAGTCATGCTCTCAGGACAGTAGAGTGCAGGTGCGGAAATACGGAGTGCGGAGACCTCTGGCTTCAACAACAAGGTGATGAAAACAATTCAAATAGCAATTGCTGTCATGCCATGAATGTTATTCTACTTTTCTGTTGCAACTAAGCACTGGATATGATACCAGAATCAGAAAACTTAGATCAAACTTGCCAAATGCTCTACATTATGACCAATCTCCACCTCTCAAATCAGATCCATCCCGAATGTTTGCGAAAAGTTATTCTCCTTTCCGGTCCTTCGGCAAAAAAGACCTCCCCGCACGCTTGATACCTTCCTGCAGGCTGACGCGTGGTCTGTAACCCAACGCCCGCTTCGCCTTATCAATCCTGTACGTCCTTGTCAGACAGCTGTATCTTATACCCACACGATTCATCCTCGATGTTTTCCGTCCAAACGACATAATCCAAACCCACCACTCAGCAATAAAAGCCATAAACAAAGCGAAAAACTTCGGGATAGACTTCACATCCTCTTTGCGAATAGGGTATCCAGCCGCGCTGCCAATTCTACGAGCAAAGTCCCAAAATGGAATATGTTCGTCGTTGGTAATCACAAAGCCCTGTCCATCAACGCGAAGACTCTCATCCGACACGGGAGCCTCACGTTGACGCAACAAGGCTTGTGCTGCGAGAACGTGGGCATCGATCACGTTGGTTACGTAGGTGAAATCGAATAGATTTTTGCCGTTGCCAATCTGATATTTGAGTTTTCCTGCAGCAGCATTTTCTGCGAGACTTCCTGCTGTAGGTTCATTCTCACCAAAGATGCCTGAGGGGCGGATACAGGCGGTGAGGAATCCTTTCTTTGGATTGTTGCTCTTGAGGACGAGCTCATCGGCAAGAGCCTTGGAATGGGAGTATATCTCCTGCTGAGTGGGCAAAAAGACCAAGGGAAGGGTCTCGTCTGCTTCGACTAGGTCGCTCACTGCGTCGTGAATGACCGAGGCGCTAGATGTATATACAAATGCTTTGACACCCAGATCCTGTTCATTTAAGGTCAGCAAAGTCTCATGTTGCTAATTTTCTCACTAGAATATGGAACATTTCTGACTATCCCATCGACTCATAACACTCGACATCGAACACTCGACCTGGCGAATGCTACAAAACACTATACATACCTCTGAACATTCAAGAAGATTTCTTGTACCTTCGACATTGACTTTGATATACAGTGCCAAGTCCAGCAACCCAGGCGGAGGCGATGCGGTATGAATGACAACTTCAGGCAGCGGGTTCAAACTCTGCAGCGTGGCGCTGACCTGGTCTTTGTTGGTTATATCGACATTGTAATACTGAACCGTGTCTATACGGTTATTCTCAGTACGCACGTCGAAGACATACACATGACGTGGTGGTGAATCCAGCCGGAGTAACTCAGAGACCAGACGGTGACCGAGAGCGCCACATCCTCCGATAACCAGGACAGATTCCATTGTTAGAGTTGGGATATCTTGCTTCTTTGAAGGAACACTTGTGTGAAAAGAAACGAAAAGTTTCTCGGATTTGGACCGAATTTCCGTGTTTTGAATGGATTTAAAATCGGCGACATTCAGGGGATTGACTACAGAACGTTGCGAGGAGAGATTCTGTAGCAATGCGGCGCGGGAGTGGGTACTGTGGGGGCAGTGTGCTTGGTGCAGGTGCAGGTGCAGGTGCAGGTACTGCAGCATGGGCCATATAAGGTTACGGGCCAATAAAGGGGGGGGGGTTAGTTACAAGTACTGGTTAAATACAATTATTTCTTAAATTAAGCCTTTTAAGTGATGAGCCCACCTCGAGCTGGCTTGTCCGGGTGTGATAAGTAAGACGGAAAAGTAGACCGCGAGATTGGACAGCAGGCGAAGGGATACCCAGGTACTCCTAAACAATGAACCCAGATCAATGGGCACACTGAATACAGAGTATTTAACCCTGAGCGCTTAGATAAATCAACAGCATACATGCACCAAGTGAGGCCGCAGATGTCCTATTTGTCAACATTCTAGGCCGCGTAAGTGCGCAGAGCAAACGACAGCAAGATCCAGTACCGAGTAGACGAACGATAAGATCGGTCACTCGAGATAATAAAGCTAGGTCTCCATAGGTAGCATGGGCGATGGATGTGTTGGCATAACATTCTACAGTGTTGAAGATGGACGTGGCTGAGGCCTGTAGGGGGCTTGGCGCGGGAAGGATTTGTGTGTGGGGAATTGAATGCTGAGTGATAAGAAAAAGCTAGCATGTCCAGACGTCGTCGTGTTTAGGGATGAAAGAAGATATGGGCTTTGATCGATTGGTGATGTCGATTGGAATACTTGTTTTGCTGAGAGCGAATGCAGAGAATACACTGAACCGACAGTGCCACTTTTTCTTGGATTGTATGCGAGTAAACAGTGCGCCGCTCAAGGGAGACGGTTACAGTCGTACAGAGAGCCTTGTCGTAGTCAACGCTGATGCTTGGAAATGAACTATATCCAGTTCAGAGGAGCTCATAGAAATCACAGAGACGGGTAATAGGGAAGGTAAGAGAATAATTTAGGTTAGAAGATGCGGAGACGAGAGACACAGTTGTGTTCCAGAGCATGTAGATTTCTCTATCCACCGGTGGTTTGTTCTCATCAGTTAGTTCTGCCGCCAGTACAAGGAAAAGAATGTGCTGGGTCGAAGTTCTACCTTGTCACATTTTCCACTGCATGATATGGACAGCAATTTATGGCAAGATATAAAGATATAAGACCACCATGAAACTTCGGTAAGCTAGAAAGTCTACCAAGAGAAACATGTTATCCCCCATTCCAGTACGTAGTTATACAGTATTCTCATACTTCTTCCGCCCACTAGTTCCCCTTCTTAGCATCCTCCTCCTCATTCTTTGGAACACCCACGAAAGCCGGCACCACAACACTATTCAAATTCCGGAACGCCTATATCAAACGCATGTTAGTAATTAGTTCAATCAAATTTGACCCTTCCCATTTCCACAGGGCATCTGAAATCCCCATCTTCAGAATCTCATGCACTTGCAACAAGACACCTCCAAGAACTTACCCTCCACCACCACGTCCACCAAACCAAACTCCACCCCCACCACAGCCAGCTCTCCACCAACCACATCCACCACCGCAAACTGCACACCTTCTCCAGGACACTAACCTTAGCAAAAGCACCCTCCGGAATCTCTCCATTCCATCTGTCCTCCACCTTTGTAATGGAGCCCTCTCCACCATCCCTCTCCGTCCAGATCTTCACCACACTATCAATTCTCTGCTCCTTCCCAATCCCCTTCACCGTATACTTCGTGCTTAAATTCATCTCAATTGGGTTTCCCGCAGAAACAACCTCATGCTTGATACGTTCGATTGAAGAGAATGCTGCTTGGAGACCGTACCATTGGGCGGAATATTGTTTGCGGCCTTCGGCGATGGTAAGCGGGTCGGCGAACGTGGCGGTGTCGGACCAGAGGGAGAGTTTCCGGAGGGAAGGACGGCCGGCGAAAAGCTGGAGGTGGGGTTAGTTTTGGTGTTGCGGGGAAAGCAAGAGGGGCTCGCGGGAGGGAGAGGAGCATACGTCCAGAACACTTCCTACGATAACTTGTTGTCTTTCGTTTAGATTAACCCCAGCGGTCGTGCTGATGTTTGTATTCTCAATACCGAGTTCACTTGCACTGACTCCTGCGCCCGAGCCGCCAGCCCGATTCTCAGTAATCGAATCAGCAGCTGCAGTTGAGACTGGCGCTTGGGAGGGGATTCCTGTGGACATCTTGGATGATTTGTATAGAAGTGGACGGTTGAATTTCGACACTTGAAAAGCAGGTTTTGGAAGTGAGAATAGAATTGGGGAACGCATTAATTATTCTTGATAGTTAAGTGAAGTGTAATGAAGAGATATCGGCATGGAGAAAGGAAGGAGTCTTAACGGTATACATGAGAGGAATACGAGTAGTAAACGAATAGAAGGCGTCACCACTTTCATGATCCCCGATTTCATCCCTGCGTGTGAATCGTTCCTGAGAGGATCGCGATTCGCGAACCGTTGATGTTGTGATGTTGACATCATCAAATTCACCATGTCCGGAATAGGAAAGGTTCCATCGTTCCCACATGGATATTCAGATTCCCATCGGTCGGTCAGCCACAACCTTATTTGTAGCTGCAATTAGTTTGGAACGTTGGCGTGGCTGGACACAAACCTCCGCCAAACTGACAGACAGACAGACAACCTACGAAAGCTACCTAGCAGACATATCTGTGAACTCAATCTCGAATATATAAAAAGAGCTTCGTCTTCAGGACTGTGAAATGAGATGCCCGCCCTCCCACTACAGCAGCCTGAGCGTGATGAGTCAACGTTCTGCATTGCATACCACATATCAGCAGCTATTTGATATTAAAAAATCATAGTATTTGAACAGTTAATTATATTTATTCTTAACTTCAATTTAAAATCAAACCCATTTCTTTGTTTTGTATAAATCATTACTTATGAAAGTCGAAAAGTTGTGGTTGAAAAGATAAGATCTGTAATTTGTGGTTTTGCTGAATATAAGTAATTCAGTACTGTAGTATGCGAAGTGCATTTTTCTTCATCATTCTTCACCACCTGTAGAGAGCAGCGCAGGGCAAATAGCTGGGGCCGCCACTTGAGTAGGACTGTGCTCAAATGTGAAGGAAACAAGCCGCTTCGTCAATGGATTCTGAGCATCCTATGCACGAGAGCTTATCTCTGCTAATCCCATCATCAGCAGGAACCGATGGGGGAAATGCCTTGAAAAAGGGCGCGAAGGTTTCTTCATTCAAAAGGCGCCGCCATTGCCCAGGAGGGCTTTCGTCGAACTCTATAGTATCTCTCAGTATGTGGTTCAACGGACTAGCCTGCCTCTGTCGATTCTTGTTAGATCTAGTATCGGATAGAAAATTTCTCCTTCGGTTAATAGGGCGATTGAGACTTGCGTTTCCAGACCTGAGCTTCTCTGCCAGTCGTTGGCGTGATAGAGCTAGTCTTTCAACCCCCTCGGCGATCTCAACTTCTGACCTGCCTTGGTCACTGAATTGGTAGCCAATGATTGGGTGTGCCTTATCCTTATCAGTGGAATCATAGGCGTATTGATAATGGAAATCACGCTGCAGGATATCTTCGCGTCGAATATCTGCATGCGTTCGGTTCCTCTTGGGCAATAGATGGATCAGGTTCCTAACGTACAAAGGACATGGATTGGGTGAGAAGCGGAAGAATAGCCGGAGGTCTTCATCGTTGTTCTCCTCATACCGTTGACTAAGACGGAGGTAGTCTCGACAATGATGAAAGTACCAGTAATAAGGGTAAGGCGGAGCTGCACTATCGGACGGGGTGTTCGTTTGTTCATGACTGTCCTGGCTGACAATCCCGTTGTATGCAGAGAAACGTTGTCCAGATTTCAGACCATTTCCGGCAGAATATATAAAATATGGCTGCATAGTGGCGTCAAGAATGACAAATTCCATGCCCTCAAGGTTAAGGCGATCAAGTTCAAGAAGGCCGCCATCCCAGAATGAGCTCCAGCAAGCAGAGTGTGTATCAAAAAGCTGCACATGAACTGAAATCGTCCTAAGACCCAAGAAGGATGCAGCTATAAGCGAAAACGTCTCGTTCCATTCGGCCAAAAACATGGTCATACCTCTGTATTCAGAAATGTGGAATGATAGACTGGAGATGGAATGTATCTGCCAGCTCTTCAAACAGTATGTAAAGTTGGAGAAAGCAGTCAACTGTCCTGAGAAAATGGTATTCTTGGAATATGGCAATGTTCGTGCTTCCCAGTAAATCTTACGACATGTAAGTAAGAGGTTTAGATTTATGTCGCACACTGCTAGTGAACTTGGACAAGGGAAGTGTGCTAATTGCGTCCGTATTTCTGATGACAGAGGTCCGACATGAAAATGTTGCGAATTCGATCATTGCAGCCAGAATGTGATCGATGAGAATCCATCGTGTTCAAAGTACTTGTGCCATCAACAGAAACCCATAGGTGGTCTACTTCACACCATATGCGTATCGGCCTCCGTTTGATCTCAATGGACTCATGGTGTGCAAACAGTGCGAGGTAGACGTTCATCCGGATCTCACCTGGTAGATCCAGAAACTGGATTCCACGACGGCTATACAGCTGTGTTAGAAAATAGAATTGGCTGGTCTATACAGATGCTGCGAACAGTACCGTTTTTGTGACATAATTTTGCCCATCTTGCTGAACCACAGAAAGGAGATCCAAGGCATCAACCACAGAGAATGGGGCAGTCACGTGAATGGTCGCTACCTTGTCCAAAAGCTCAGCGTGACAAAATATGGTCATTATAAATCCCGGTGCGTTGTGCAAGTTCACTAGTCCTCTATAGTTGCGATTTAGTATACATAGAAGCAAGTTCTCTTCTCTAGTTTGAGCTCTATCCTCGCTCTTTATTCGAGATCGAACAATGAAAATTGGTCGAATCCTCTAACTTAGTGGGCACTTTTCAGCTTTTTACATACCTTGTTCGCAGAAATTCAGTAGATATAGGTTACAGCAAAAAGCCAATAGGTTAATATGGCTCCACTGTGTAGTACCTGGTCAATGAATTCAGTTCTCGAGCTGGATAGGGCTCTAATGGGTAAGTTATGTTGAAAGTCGTAAAACCCGGTCTGTAGAGCCCCTCGCCGTGACCTAGCTAGAAACATATCATATCATCTTGGATTGGATTTTACATTTAGTCGTTGATTAATCACAGGCCTAAGCTGATAGTAGCGAAGTCATGATAATACACAAGCTGGTAGTGAAACAAGTTTTAATAAAATCTATGCTAAGACGGTAACGACTGTGGGTAAGTATCCAATACTTTGAGAACGACTCCATAAACAAAACACTTTCCTCCTCCAAAAATAAAATTACAAGAAGTATATATAATCCGCAACTTTAGCTATATGACTAAAGCTCCATACACTTCTATCGTATCAAGCCTCTCATTTGCCAATGCAGAGCACCGAACCACCCTGGTGAGAACATTCTAAAGAAATCTGTAAGTATATCTCAATTGAGATGGAGTGGTCCTCATAAAATAAAGATACGTACTTCCATTGAAGACATCACCAGCACCATCGAGCCAGAAAGCGCATCCCACGCCGTTGGCATGGATGTCCTGCGTGTTCATTGTGGTGCAAGCTTCGTGCACAGTGGCTGCAAGACACATGATGTATTAGTCCAAGCTAGCTCTGATATCATAATGAGTAAGGATCTACTTACTTCCTCTGATATTATAATAGATGTTGTTTGCAACCCAGACTCCGTTACCAGCTTGGGACCAGGCGTTGCAGTTAGCCGCAAAGAGGAGGACGGTGGGGATAATGATTGAAGTGAATTGCATCTTGACTGGAGAGTAGATGGAGTTGATGATGGAGTTGATGATGGAGTTGATGGAGTTGTGTTTGGTTGAAGTATATCTGGAATTGGGGTTGTTTGTCTGAGTGTGGAAATGATCATTGATTCAGTGACGACAATGTGTGTTTATATAATTTTTGGTTACCTCGTCTTGTGAAACCATGTATCATTGTTCGTCTTACATGCTCATTTCTAACAAACGCCACCGCGTTAAGAAAAATAGCTATGTACGTACTCTATGTTTACGAGTTGGCCACTCGGAGGGCTAGACGAGGAGCAAATGTACATGGTCACGGATCATTTTGTAACTATTGTCACATTGCGACATAATGCTTGATCCCAAGCAATGGATCCCGAGTGCTAGATCTCAAAGTTCTGGATCTGAGTGCTAAATCCTGAGTGATATATCCTGAGTGATAGATCCTAAGGGATAGATCCTAAATCTAGATCCTTTCTCCAAGAGTTTCGTCAAAATGCTTGATATTTCGAACATTGGAGAAAAAAAATTCAAACTGAGGCTCTAGTAAGACTCCAATATTGCGGATAAAGAAGAGTACTATTTAATGATAATAAATATTAGAAAAGTAACTGAAGTCTGATTCACGATCATCTAGCAGCAAAAACCACTAGGTCCAATATTCCTTCCAATTGCCCTCAATCAATACTGTAGTTTACCTGAGCTTTGCAAAATTGTTAAGCATTCCCAGTTAAACACACATAGAACAGTATCAGTTTCTGCATCCATGCGATAAAATGATCAGAGCCTTAGTCCCCAGAAGAAGGCTATGGCGAGGACAGAACACAGGCGCAGTACATACTGTACGAGTGTGCAGATAAGCTTAACTGTGCAGATAAGCTTAACTGGGGTGAACTGGGGCTACGATCGTATAGTCTGATTCGATGTCGAGGGCGGAGCAAAAGTGGTGGAGTGAAATAGCCGTTCGCTAGGCGCCGAATAACCTTGAGGTAAAGCTTAGACTCAGGAACGTGAAATTAAGGATGAGCAGGCCTGGCTTAGCCGAATGGACCTGATTTGATGGCCCAAAGTGGGGAGCTTGGTATGCTGAACGTAATGTGTGGAGGAATTGTAGTATGACCTTTCACAGTTTGTAGTAATACAAGAAGTGCTCGGAATATGTTCCACGACGTTGGCCTCGAGCTCAGGATGGCGGTTGTTTTCCATGTGCATGCTGTGCCACCACCATGGAAACAATCACAAAGCCTTACCGAGCACAGGGAGCAACTCCTGTACCGAGCACAGAGGACTAAGGATTAGGCGCTCCTTGGCGCGCAGGGAAACAGTGCCCGACCATCTATCCTCAGGGTGAGCTCCTGGGTCTGTCTCGAAAAAAAACCGTTTTCCATCAGCTTCCTCTGAGATTTCTCTCACTTTTACACGTAAAATCAATTCCTCCAGATGGCCGCTTTTTCTTGCTTCTGGGCTCCGGCTCTTTATCGTCTTTCGTTTCCTGAGCTATGCGTGTCTGGGGAGCGCTAACTGTGCACATCAAGATCACTTGCTTGAATATCCACCACAAGAAGACACCCATGGATGAATACAGTAAACTTTTGATTTTATGAAGGCAGGTGACCTTAAAAAAACTGATAACGCTATGCTATCATACGTTCCTTCATCTCTAATCTCATCATGCTGTCTGTACCGTAGTCCCATAAAGTCATCATCTCACAACTCCAGTTTTTATCATTCGTGGTCTCGTATCTGCACTAGTTGTGTGCTATGTATTCAAAACCTTACGGTCCTTTCAACCCTTCAAACTTCCTTCAATCTTACACAAAGCCGCAACCTTGGAAGCAAGGTCATCTGCTTCACTACGAGTCGCTGCTTCGGCATATACACGAAGTGCATCCTCTGTACCACTTGCTCTGGCGAAAGATCGACCGTCCTTGAACTTGGCTACCAATGCATCGATTTGTGCTTGTGTACCTTGCGGTTCGACCAATTTTCGTTCAGCATCAGTTGTCTTGAACATGTTTCGGTCGGCAACCTCGACACGGACAAGACGGTTGGGGAGATCAATGTAGGTAAGATCCCATTCCTTTGGTGTCCAAGACTTGTGTGCTAGAATGGTCTCAACAAGTAACATGTCGGAGAGAGCATCGCCCACGGTTTGATTGATCAAATCAGTAAGAGCACGGAGGGTTTCCAATGCGGTGGCCTGAGCAGGGGATTCAGGCTCTTTAGTAGCAAATGCCTTCAATGCTTGTTGAGAGAACACAACAGTTCCATGGCCATTAGCCTCAAAGTAGACGCCCACATCAAATTTGGTGGCTGCGTGGTGCAACCATTTAACACCAGTCGGAGTGCATACAACGGGAAGTTTCAATGTCTTTTCGACATACTTGGTACTGGCACCATTGGCGTAGGCGGTCTGTACCACACCAATATTGAGTTGATCTGCGAGTCCAGCTTCTCTTGCAAGATCACCAATGAAAGAGGCTGACAGGGTGGCGATTCTGTCTCCATCCAAAAGACGGAATCCATGATCTGGGTCATTGTAATAATAAATCAATCGGTCTGCATCTCCGTCTAATGAACAGCACCTATCATTGTTGCCGGCTTTCGACGAAGGAGGAGCGCGTTGCTTGGTCTTGACGAAATCTGCACCACACTGAGATATGTTAGTAAGGCAGTTGATTTTGAAGAATTGCGGTTTATGAGATGTAAAGTAACGGAAGAAAAAAGTAATCACTTACCTCATGGTTCAGAGACTCCGCCTTCACGACATCATCATTGACGATCTTAATATCAACGACACCCTTTGGCAGATACTTCACCAACTCTGCCAGTTTCGGTCCTCCAACGCCGTTGGCACAATCAACAGTAACAGGTCCCATAGCCTTCTTGCCCTTCATAGCCCTAGCAAACGCCTTTGCTAACTTCTCGTAATACCCTACTTCACTAACATCGCCATAAGCCTGTGGTGTGCCCTCTGTGTTCGTACACCTCGTCAAGTAATGCAATTGCGGGGTTGTAAGCAACTTGTAATCTGTGTGATCGGTTCCCGTAGCATCCAGCGCATCTACGAGCGCAGCAACAAGCTTTGGACCGGAAGGTCTTGTATCCCTCGCATAGATGACTCTTGCCGGTGTCTCGGGATTGATCTTTAGCGCCTGCTCCAGTTTATGATATATTTCGACCACATCCTCGTTCTTTGCGTTCGCCAATTCAGTAGAGTATGCTTCCCAGCTGTTCTCCAACATCTCACCCATGGGGTCAACGAGCTTGACGCCGTTGTCTTCGGGTGGGTTGTGCGAGGCAGTGATCATCACGCCGATGGTTTGACCGCCGAGTTTGCGGGATCGCAGAGCAGCGACAAGTCCGACACGGAAGACGACTGAGTCGAGAAGATTGGCCTTCATTCGGAACCCCGCAGTTCCATATTGGAAGACGCGGTCGGCGGGCTTGGGGTGCTTGTTAGAAGCTTCGAGGATTTTAGCATCCATGATTGTGGTTTTGGCTTTTCGTTTTGGATGGGTAGGAGAAGAGAAGCAGGTATATAAGTTAAGGAGGGAATGGATGGATTGAGCGATAGACAAGAAAGTGGAGCGAGGTATGAAAGAGGAGGTTGTTTTGATTCCAGGAAATGTGGAGAGGGCTTGTATGAAAAGTTCCGAATATTCACTGGGTAAAGCAAAATGCAAGCTGAAATTCTTGACACTCCTATTCCCTTATATTTGTTTTGGTGGACGTACCATAGGGGGGGTATGCGTTGGACATAAAATGTCAGTGGATAAATTTGGAGGGGCGCAATGACTGCTAATTTTGTACAGATCGCTTTACATTCTGCAATGCATAGAAATGCATAGAAATGCATAAATGCAGCATAAAATCTTTATCGCTTGCATAAATAAGGGTTACTTTCTTGCTTATTGGTTACCACCACGCCGTCGTACAGATTTGCGACATTGTGGGATGGGTTTTGCGGACGGATATCATAAGATGAATGAAACCTGATCGAATGATATAATATTGAGATACGCTCTGCTCTATTCTAGTAACCATCATAAATACCCAATGCGACACAGTTTGAAAGCCCTTCCGCGTTACCAATCTAATTACATCGCTGCATACCCCTGGGTTTGCTGCTCACACCAGTCCCAGAACTCGGCTGCAAGACCAGTACCTCCTTCCTCTTTCGACCTCATGCTCTGCAAGATATCATTTCTTGGATCTGTATGCCATCTCCCCCATGGTATGGCACATTTTCCTCCATCCTCACACTTGACATCTGGGCTCAATCCAGCCCACAGCTCTGTATAGGCACCCATGATAGGGTCACGCAGCAGAGGCGATGATAGCAACTTCAATAATGGGATCTTATTCCAGCCATCGGTTCTGCATGTCCCAACATTTTGTGTCACGCAGACGAGTCCTTCCTTACGAGTGCGCTTGTCGAGTTCAGATGCTAACAGCCAGTTCCCGGCTTTTGATGAGCTGTAGTTGTAGGCCTTATCTTTGGAGAATTTGCCAGAGACATGCTCAGAGAGTAGCAGTCCGCCTGGAGGTCCAGCCATGTCCACGATACCGGAGGATGTAAATACCACACGCACGCTGGCGGTGGGTTGGGTCTTTGCGGTATGTAGAAGGATTGGAAGCAGGAGCTTCGTCAAGAGAAAAGGTCCAAGACAATTGACTCCCATATGAGCTTCGTGTCCTTGTACAGTTATGCTGCCAGCAGGGACCTGGGCGATACCTGCGTTGTTCCAAAGAACATCAAGTCGAGATTCTTGAGCTAGAAATGTGGAGGCGCAGGCTGATATTGTTGTGAGATCATTGAGATCGAGACGGAGGCTTTTTAAATGACCAGAGCTGTTTGGGAAGATAGATCTTATCGTAGCGATTGCAGCGTCAATCTTAGCAGTTGAGCGACTCGCAATGTAGACAGTGCCGCCACGAGAATAGAGTATTTTGACAAGTTCTAGACCAACACCTGAATTACCACCAGTGACAATAAATACTCTGCCGACGAGAGAAAGCACATCCTTCTCTGTAAAGGTTGGCTTTGGTGGAAATAATTGTGTAATGACCCCTCCCATTTCGAGAATTGATGGCAGGCAATTAATTGCAACCTTAGAGAATGTGCTTGAGAGCAGAGAAGACGTTGAACGGATGCATGTTGAGTAAGTTAAACAACTCTCTAAGTTCTTATATAGAAGATCGAAAGAACATGAGATTTACCACATCTTGGTAAGCTGAAAAGTGTTTCTTGTCAGAATGTCATCCACGATGTGGGGCTAATGTTCTTAACATACTATCATATCGACGTTGTGGTCAAAGCTGCTTCCCCTCTCTGACCTCTCCAAAAGTTCGAAGCACGAAGGATTTCTTCATCCACCAGAAACCACCACTTTCTGACAAATTCCGGATTGAATTCCCATGCCATTGGATCCCAAGGCATCGAGCCCCACACTTTGATCTCACCCATGGACATATCCTGCACGAATTCCAACTCATTGATTGCTGATTGCGAGTTTAGAATGCGATCTCGCATAGAAGGCCATGGCAGCATATCGACATAAGGCTTGTGTGGAACAACTTGCTGCTGTAAAGTTGGAACAAGGGATGGGGGTAGACTGGATTCCGCAGCGCAGATGTTGAAACCTGAGCTCTGCGTACAAGCGATCTTGAGCATTTCGGCTATACGTAAGAAGGCTGCCCAGGAAGTCATGGCATGCATGAACATGAAGTGGTTATCTAGAATAGGATCGAGCGATACCTGGCTGTGGTCCGCAGCTGTCTGGCTGCGGGAACATAGAGTGACCGCGCCTGTTGACTGTGATTGTAGCGATTCTGTAGGCTGCTCTCCGGATGCTGTGCCGATTTGGGTAGTTAAATCCGTGAAAGGCTCGATTAGAGATGGACTCGGCGTTAAGGTACCCTTCTTTTGTCCACTATTAAGCCTCGACCCTAAGTGTTGTGTCAGAATATTCAAACGCGCCTTCTGTAGTTAACCTTAACGTACTTCTTGCTCGTTGTGATAATCTGTTTTGGATCCGCTTTCGCTCATTCGGCTCCTTTATGCTTGTCCAATCATCCTTGGAGGATTTGAGATACGGTTTCCAGGTAGAGTTCATTGCCGACTTACAGCCATCCATGACGATATACACACGAAGAGCCAACGGCTATGTTGCTTTGTCGTTTGTCCTCGGTGTCACAGTAATGGGTGTAATATGTTATCCCTTGAAACGAACCATACCGTATAAAGCCAAGCACAGACCAATTTTCTGACAATTCTGACAATTCTGACATCCTCCTGTCACCCTGCATTTGCGCGTCGGAATAAGGTTATTGAAATTCACCTTGTGGCTTGAATTACGGGACACTGTGGCGCGACTCCTAGTCTTTAGAACTAGTGCGCTTCGCTCCACGTTACCAACATTCGATAGGTTATTACCGCTCTTCGCTATAACCTTACCACCGCCTACTATGTCTCAACCATTTTAGCCGCATCGAACTCCAATCGATTGCTCAGAAGCCTAACCCCATCGGCTCTCACTTGTCCGAATGTAGACATCCAATGTGTATGACCATGATTCCAGACGTCTCGGTCGTTCAACAGCGGGAATTGAGTTTTAATTGAATAATGTTTATACCCGTTAGCTCGTGGCTGTCTAGCTCATCCAAAGGTCTGTCGCATAACGATATCCTACATCGTCGTCTGGCTCTAGTGCTGTTAAGCTTGGATCGAGGGTTCCACTTTTCGACGGCGCATGATGAGAATATGCGTATCCCTTCCTATCTCATCACTGCGTATGCTAGCGACTTGTCTCTTCAAAATTTTACTGAATCAGCATGGTTCGGATTCTGACGATTCGTGTTTTGTATTTAGTCATCCCACATATGTCCATCGGGGATCCAAGTCCACAAAACGACAACTTTGACGCCTCTCTCTCCTATAACTGTCCTATCGATGTCTAAATATATCAACTTTCGGCCCATTGCAGGATCTACTGCCATGCGTCTCTTAATTTCAACTCCATCTTTCCATCCGACACCCGGCTCATTGCCTAGACTATGACTGAATTCGTGGTTGCCAGCAACCCAGAACACAAATTGGATAATTGGCTTTTTGCACATTCGAATCAAAATCTACGATATTGCTCTCTGTGAGCAGCATGTAAACTGTCATTATCCCCAACAAGTATAAGATATAGGGCTGTGGCAATAAATTTCCCAATCGTAGCCATCTTTGTCCAGTGCCAGATGTAGATCAGACACATAGTGGAAGCGAATCCCTTTGGCTGACCCGGTGGGAAACGTTCTCTCCCTTTTTTTTACAATCTGGGAATTTATCGGCGTCGTTGATTTAGATTTCGTAGTGTTTCTACGTCCGGCTTTGGTCTGTGTCTTGAGGACCGCCCACATCTCATCTTCATGGGGGGATGATGATCCCGACTGCGGTGATGATGGTGAAGATTATGATGAGATCAACAATGATTTTAATGATGAATGAGCAAGATATATATGGTGAAGGGTATCTAGTCTTTGTTTGAACGCTGTCTCGCTTTCAATCATGGGGAATGCATGAGGTGCGAACATGGTTGATTTGGGTTGTTGTCGTCGAGGTGGTGGCCTCAGTGATATATATTTTTGAGATGATGAGGCTGTTTAAAAATCATCTTCATCTTTATCCTTGTCAGCGTCTCCTTTTCAAAGGAAATTGACTCAGCGGCAATTCTGATATATTGTTGGTCTCGTCGACCAAAGGGATCAGCGCCGTGAGTTGAGAATTTTGAAGTTCGTCTAAGTGGAACTACTTCGGAAACATTCTGATCTTCCTCGTCATACTTGTTGGTTTGATAGGGCTCTGGGTCCCATAGACGTATTTTCCGCTTGATCTTCATACCTCTCTCTGGTGAGGGGAAATTCTAGCTTATTAGTCGTATGATACACACTCATGCAATATTTTCATGGCAGAGAGCAGAAGGAGTGCTAAACTCTTGAAATTTTAGAGCAACTTTAATTATCATTGTACCTTTTTGAGTATATGTTTCCTCGGTTCTACGAGTAGTTGTTTCTTTGTTGTGACAAATGCGGCTCATGTCGCTCTGAAGAGCATCAGACTTGACCTTTTGTTATGAATATCACCATCTAGGATGGCTTTTGGTCAATGAAAGATATCATCTATTGTAGTACAATTTTATTTCTACTATTAAGTAGCTTAAGCCTATACCTTCACCCTGCAACAATGCTTAAGCATGCTGCTGTACTCAACCGAGAATACTGGCAGGTGTTTGGACTCAAGCAAGTTGCTCGATTCTAATTACTTGCTAGTACGATTTCACTTCACATTTAAGCTCGTAATTTCACATTCGATTGCCTCTGAAATGGGACTTCTATTATCGTTGTTGGCATAATACTGAAAGTTTGTGGGATTACAACGAGGAGTTAATTTTCTATGAGAATTTGAAGCTATTCCTAGATTGAAAAACGATCAACAAGTTGACAAATACACAATTCTTCTAATTGTAAACTATGTAATCTTCTAGAATCACTTATTTTACCACAGCTTGAGGATATAAACCTCCTTCAAGCTGTCATGTAGTTAGTTCTTTAGATAGATAGATAGACAGATTCAGATCCAATGGAAGCACTTCAAATCGAGCTCTAAATTCTCACAATTTCTGACGATGTTTGATAACCTACTTAATTCGAACAGTACATTCGCACTACCCGTCATCTTTATATAACTATAGACTATAGTTGTGATGATTCTGACCAAATTATCACGATGCTACATAAGAACATGATCTCCCCGGGGGTGAGTCAGACATCAGGCATGCATAAGTATGCATTAGCATACACGTGATTAAGCACATGATCTCTTCCTGTATATAAGCCTTCGGATCCTTATGATCCTCTTAGCTCTGTAGTTGTTAATTCTAAGGTCATTCAGTGTCTTTACTGGCAGTCTCGTCACAATAGTTAGTAAGCTTGCTCGTATTGAGCCTTTTTGAAGCTAACAGTAAGAAAGAAATAAGAGGGGTTTGGAGTTTCTGACTATTCGTCTTAAAGATTTGTCTAATTATTTACGGCGTGCAACTACTAATATAATATCAACTTTATATATAAAGTAGAACAATGAAGCGACACTCTATTTACAGTATAGAATTGCTCAGACTCTCCTATAAGATCATATATACTTTCATAGATCTTACAAAATGTATTTCAGACAATTTGCTGGGCGAGAAAATTGAATAACATGCCAATGTTTCGTTGGCAGTTTTCTTCGAAGTATTCTCACGGGAATTTGCCGCACTAGATGATATTGAATGGAATCCAGCTACCCACAACAACTTTTCAAACCTCCAACCTAATTATTCTGTATTTATGAGGGTGAGTCCAAGTGTCCCGGGGGTCATACTTGCTCCGGGAGTTGAGTGAGGTCAACAGAGACATGTGTTGAGCTGTATCGGTCAATAATGCCCCACTCAGGCTTTATTTGTTGTACAAACTTTATCATGTACTGTACTGCTACAGTAAAATAATTTTCAACGAGAAATTTATCCTAAAGATAAAAAATGTCAAGTAGTGTGATTGCACGAAATCAGCTATAGCCAGTGATATGGACATTCTCAACGTTCCGGATGAAGTCTTGCAACTCATTACATCTCTACTGTCGAATAGAGATGTGGAGAACGTACGCCTCATGAACAGCAGCCTGGCATTGAACAGCAGTTTGCAAATCGAATACGTTTTTATTTCGCCAAGTTACCAGAATATTGAGGTGTTACGTGCTGTTGCCAAGAGTGATGAGTTTTGAAAGCAAGTAAAAGAAATAATTTGGGACGATGCTAGGTACCGGCAATATTTTGACAGTCAAGAAACGGGAAGTAAGGAATTGGGTGATGAGGAAGCTGAATATCATACCTTTGAGAGATTAAACAAGAGTAAATTCAAAGATGAGTGTCAGGAAATCTAAGCTTCTTACCGGACGGTCATGTGGCTCTTCTTATTCGCACAAGAAGTGGAACAGAAGTGAAATTCGACGAAGAGCATATAGGCCTGGATGAAAATTCTGCATTCTACAGCCAATTACATAAAAAGCAGGAAGAAATTATCAAAGCTAGGTTAGATGTCGAAGCTTTCAGGGAGGGGTTGCCAGCTTTCTCATCTCTGGAGAGAATTACGGTTACCAGTGAGGTACATCGACGGTCTATCTATGCTCCGCGGTATCCTACATTGTTCTAGACGTGCTTGCTAATCATGATGGACGTATCTCAGAACTCATCATTGATGTCAATCACGAGCAGACCGGGATTGCGTACCAGTTCTTTGAAACCAAATCGAGAGATTTTACCAACTTCGAGACTATATGTAGACGTGAATTGTAACGCCTAGATTTCGCTATCAATGTAGCACAGTATCAACGTGCTCCGGGACTAACAGCTCTAGCAACTGGACTTCTAAGAAAGGCTTTATCGAAAGCTGCTCCGTTGGAACGCTTTTCTATACATTAAAGTGCTATCCCAGAGAGGCTTAAACGTAACATACCCTTCGATGACCTCGTCGATGTTCTTAGAGTTGTCATAATCGAAGACTGGCCAAACTTACAGCACCTTACACTATCGTCTTTTCTATTCAAATTAGATAAGTTCTTGATATTTCATAAGAAGCTACCCTCAACCGTCAAATCTAGTTAATCGACCTAGCGAAACACGGGCTGAGTTTCTCCATGGGATAAAAGATGATTTACGATGAAAAAGCCATGAACCTGGAGTTGCCATTGCCAACCTTAAACAATTCAATCGAAAACTATGGATAAAGGAAGAAGTTGCTACATTCCTAGCTGCAGGTGATAATCCATTTGTCTCGAACACGATTATGGTGAGCCCTACGACTACATTCAGGAAACCACAGTCAGCAATCCGTTGATGAACGTGTGACTAAGATATATATGATTGGTTTAAAATTTACGTCCTTATACCTTAAGATTGTAATGATGACCTGCGCGTTAAAACATGCGGAAATCATGTTTTTACTGGGAGCATGCATGTCGTCTCACAAATATGGACTGCAGAAATATGGTAGCAGTAGCCTCGTATGTGTATGTGTTATTGCCCTCAAAATCCCAACGACAAGATGTTTGCGTCCTCCTTCATTGCATTACGTTGCAATTGAGTAAGTGAGACGCTGGTATTCCATGTGCTATCCATGTACGTAAGCCAAGCCACACCAGCACGTTGAGTGAAAATGGATACGCTACGCCAATTAATCGCCGCATATCAAATATTGAAGAGATGCGCTTGCTTTCCTGCATGTGTAGTGTGGCACAGCAGAATTCTTTCACGATCTATTGAATGTCTGCGTTGACATCGGATATCGAATTGAGCGAAATTAATTCTTTCCAGGTTAATGTCTCTCACTCACTCGTATACTCGTGCTGAGGAGAGAAATGAATCAAATGATCGGTAATTATGTATGTAAACATTCCGATGCCAAGTCGTTGGCCCAGAATTGGTCACCACATCGCCCTCATCTCCTACTTGCAAAAACCTTCCGGCCTAACTTACTGTAGGTGCTTTGTACATTGCATCATCTAAATCTCATCGTTTCTAGCAAAACGATATCCACAACATCAGATGGACTATTGAAATCACCTGATACGCTAGTAAGACATAAGGCTTCTCGAGTATGCAGGATTCAGAGCTGGAGTCACTCGACTGCTCACAGACCATGCCGAGCCACGGCTCGTCATCCGAACTGCAATACGAACAGGTGGCTTACCGACTTCGATCCTTCGTGCATGAAACCATCATGCACTCTTTCCGATTCGTGAAAACAACGTTTGAAGAATCATCTCATTCTCAAGACGATGATCGGTCAAGCCACGGAATCGAGCCGGGCTGGGTTGTCAGCACTTGGGGTAGGATTTGGGACGAGTTTTGGGGAAGCCTCGCCTTATCCACCCTTTCCTCGGAAGCGTTCCATGTAAACACTCCCCAGATATTGCGGATTCAGTCACCTGGCCCTGCATGATTTCGAGTGCCCATCGCGTTTTCAGCTGCGAATGCTGCGCAGCCAAGAATGAACATGTTGTGAGAAACAAGGGACGAATGAGAAAACGGCTCGTCTACCACATTTTGACCTTGTTCCTGACATCAGCTCTTGCCAAGAGCCGTATTTCTGGTCTAGCCAGTCTCTTGGGTCGCTCGGCCACCAATCGCACAAAGGTACAGAATACGGTCGAAAAAAGGGATGCCTGACGGTTAGTCGAGTAAGCTAAAGCATTGCAGCCACATGGCGCTGAGTTCAGCGATTCATGAACACAAAAAGCGCTTCCTGCAGGTTCCCGGGCGTGGAAGTGAACGCAGTTATTGGCCCAAGATAGATCCGAGTTGCTGGAGGTGAAGTTTCGCACCAAGGTTCACCTACATGAACGAAAGATTTTTTTACGTGAGCTTTGTTCATCTCATGTCGAGAAATCGTTCATGCCTTTCCGCCTCAAGGTGATGACTATCATTACTAGAGAGCAAGAATACGAGTCTGACTTCATGACAAGGTGCATGAAAGAGGCACAGAGAAGTGTAGGCCTTGAAGAGTTTACGTTTCTAAACATGGGGTTCATGGCTTTTTCGATATCATGTGTAACAATAATGATATCTCCACAATGTCATGCTTACTTCCTCCGAGGATATAAGAGTGAGCTGTATTCCATCGTTGCCGGCGTCTTCTTGATTTTGATCACAGATCATTGAACTCTCGTTCATCTTCACTACCTCATCCATTACCTAGAGTTCTGCCGTATATCAACAGGTATCTATACACTCGTTTATAGATATGACTTCACGAGTTCTCAAGAGCCTTCTGGCTCTGTATCTGGCTGGCTCTGCCATAGGCTCGCCATTTGATACTAGAGCAAGCACATACGCCATCACAGGTGTCAAGGACAGCAGCGGTGTACAACCTCGTCTTGAGATTCGTCAGCTTGCTGCCGACTCCATCCAGTTCAATCTGTTTCTGTTAGCTATGATTGACTACCAAGCAATTGATCAAAGCAAGATCAACTCTTTCTATCAAATCGCAGGTACGTGAGGACTACCCCTCCTGCTTGATGTGCAAGTTCATGGACCACTGTCAATACCAACTTCTGCACGTCTATGGTGACACTCACCACGAAGACTTACTGTTCACTCCCTTTCCCACTCATCTCTCTCCAGTCCATGATTTCCTTGCTACTAGTATCAGCAGTCTACATCATATTAACAAGCATTAGGTATTCATGGGTACCCTCTCATTCCATGGGACGGCGTTCAAGGCTCTGGCTCCAACGGTTACTGCACTCATGGGTCCAATCTCTTCGGTCCATGGCACAGACCATATCTCGCAGTATTCGAGCAAGAGATCCACAAAGCGGGAGTTGCAATCGCGGCACAGTTCCCCAACAACAGCCTTGGACAACAATATCGCGATGCATCGCTGAAACTCAGACTACCGTATTGGGATTGGGCCGCGAATCCCACAAGCGGAGGCGTCCTACCTAATGTTTTGAGCAATCCGACTGCTTCTGTCACATATCCGAACGGAACTCAGGCAACTGTCCCTAATCCATTGTACTCGTACAAGTTCCATCCATTGGTCCCCAGTGATTTCCAGGTAGGTCGTTTCTTCAGCACGAGCTATAATTTGAAGTCTGACTTCAGCATAGAACAGCGCCCCTTTCAGCAACTGGAAAAACACGCTACGCTGGCCCACGTCAAATGCTGCTACTGCCACCAGTCAGAACGACCAAGCAGAATTGCAGTTGGAAGCCAATCAACCCAATTTCAGAAATCAACTCATGACTCTATTCTCAAACTACCAGGTTAGTGTTACGTTTTCTGATCCTTGTTTGTGTCCCTGTAGACTAATCAGATCACTTAGCGATATAATACGTTCAGTAACGAGGGCTCTGGCTCGGCTGGCTTTGGAAATCTTGGTAAGTTGAGTTGAAATGATTTACGTGTTAGCGAAAACGACGCTGATATAGGTAGAATCAATTCACGATACCGTGCATGTTGTTACTGGAGGTCTCGACATCCCTGGTCACATGTAAGCAATTTCATCATCTCAAACCCCAAACGCTTTGCTGTACGGACCAGTACATGGAGCAACAATCTATCGCTAGCCTAAACCTCACTTTACGAATAATGAAAAACTCGTAAAAATTGAGGATTGGTGTTGGGATATGGATCACCAAGTCCCATAACTGACAGCATCTGAGCGTCCTTTTACTGACTTCAAATTCAGGACCGTCGTCCCGGTCTCCTCTTTCGACCCCATCTTCTGGTTCCACCACGCAAATGTCGATAGAGTGTTAGCACTCTGGCAAGCTATCTACCCAGACACCTACGTCGACCCGACATCTCAACGATCAGGGACATTCACCATTAAAGCCGGCTCCATACAAGATCAATCTTCACGTAAAGCCTTCCTCACCTTTCTCTTCCATATCACATTGACTGACATCATACTAGCATTAACCCCCTTCCATAAAGACACAAACGGAAATTTCTTCTCCTCCTCCGACGTTCGCAAAACTGATTCCCTGGGTTACAGCTACCCAGAGATTATCAACAAGCCTTCCAATGATACTCTCAAAGCCGCCATCGCAGCACTGTACGGTGGCCCTTCTTCGTTCAATCTTAAGAAACGTCAAGCTTCCAATGATACATTGGCGCGTGATTACCTCGTCAAGATTGAGCTACCGTGGACGGCTATCAACGGAACTTACTCCGTCGGTGTATTCCTCGGAAAGACAGATTCCGCACCAGCAGACTGGGCCAAGGACCCCAAGTACGTTGGCATGCACGCTACATTGGGCAACAGATTTGATACAACAGTCGGTACGTCTTCAATTATTTCCCTGTTCCACATCACTCAACTGACCAAATCACACAGATATCGTGGCAACAAGCAACGTCCATCTTACCGATGCTCTTCTCAAGAAACATTCGGAAGGCGCACTTGCCAACCTCGAAGAAGACACAATTGTTTCATACTTAACAGAGAACCTCGAGTGGAGAGTTCAGAAGGAGGGTAGTGAGATTCCGATTGCTTCCTTGGATGGGGTTAAGGCGACGGCTGAGTCGATCGAGAATGCTGCTCCTTCGGCTCCGGGTACATTTGCAAATTTCAGATGGGTTGGAGAATTTAAGGAGTATCCGGGCGTTTTCGGCAACTAAGGGGTGGTTGATGCGTATGATATAGGTAGAGACTGTAACACTTTGTTCGCGGTATATGTTTGCTTTCCGAGTGTTGCTACTCAGGTCTGAGCCTTGGAGAAATAGATGAATGAACTGTTAGGAGACAAATGGTGGGGTGGATGGACATAAAATGGGTTAACTTCTTGTATGATCTTATCCGCTTCCAAAAACACTTTTCGTATCATTATACAAGCAGATTCTTGGCGCTCTATTAGTTGGCAACCAAAATTGCATTCAGCATCACCAAAAGGAGGTCAAAAAAAGCAAAATGAAACGGGCGCATCCCGGGATCGAACCGGGGACCACTTACAGTTAGACGTCTTGGATAACCAAGGTCCCTAAGCAAGTATTATACCACTAAACCAATGCACCATGAGATGATTATTGTGCTGAGGCTTCTTATGTTAATATATATTTCGTAAGAAGATACCCCGCCGTTGACTCATTCCTTTGTGGAATGTTTTTTTGAAGAATTGTTGTGGAGCTCGGCTCGGCTAGAAACCCCGTAAAGGGCTAAAATTTATCATCTCAGCGCTACTGTAGAAATTCGCCCTGTGCATCTCGTGCAGCACGCTAGCGGCCGCTCTCATTGTCCCAGTCGCGGACTCAGTTCAACCTGTTCAACTGGATGTTTATAATTCTCGAAATGCGCATCCTCTATTACTACTTTCCCACCAACACTACCTGCCGGTTCCAATATGTAATTTTTCAACATTCGAGCTACATCGAAGCTGGTACAAGACTACAAATTTGAAAGTAGTTAATACTGCCAGGTAATCGTCGCCACGTAAAAACAGCATTTCACTGTGACACAGAGCCAGACATATCGGTCATTTCTACGAGGACTTGATTATCTTCGGGACCTTGATAAACCAGTCCATCGGCTCCCCCGTCTAGCATATAACCTTTCAAATACCAAGGCTGTTATCAAAGTCTTGTGATACTTCAGAGCCTTGTTATCCTGCTCAATATCAATCTCCAAAACCCTTCACCGACCGATGTGCAAATATGGATACAGATATACCAGAAACCATATGCGAGCACTGCAAGAACGTCGATTTTGTTAAGATCTACGAAAACCTCCAGCATAGCTATTTCGTGCCCCCTCGAAAAGCAACCATTCTGATCGATGCCGAACAGTACCCTGTACTGCGGTCAGCTGCGACACTTAAACGAAGCGCTGAAACTTGTCGGTGCTGTGATTTCCTGTATAGAGAGCTGAGAACGGCTGTATATGTATCCTATCCAATCAATGAGAGGAAAAACCAGCTAGAAGATCTACCCAAAAGTATGCAAAACATACCTTTAATCTTACGAGCCGTGCCAAAACAAATGCTCCTGAGAACTGATTCCGGAGACGGTCGAACCTGGAGATCTCCTATTTTTCTGAAGAGTTTGGTCTTAGGCTTCGAGGATGAGGAATTACACGTTTCTGCCGATATGCTACTCGCTACCACCCTAGAACAATTCATGGAGCCCAATCAGGAAAATCCCTTAGTTCACTGTCGTGCTATAAGCAGGACTTTGACTACACAATCTGCAGCGGACCTAATAAGATATTGGCATGGGCGATGCATTGCAGACCATCAATTCTGTTGTGATAACCAAGGAAGCATGGTCCCGACTAGGCTTTTGGATGTCGGAACTGCCGAACGGCCCTATGTTCGATTGATCGAAACTTCAAGCGAACATAAAAAGTACATTGCTTTGAGCTACTGTTGGGGAAAAGTCAAACAAACTACAACAATAGGCGAAAATTTCAAGGCCTTCAAGTCTAACATTAAGGAGTCAATGTTACCGGCCACGATTAGGCATGCAATAAAGGCGACTCGTGAGCTCCAAGTACGCTACTTATGGGTTGATGCATTATGCATTATCCAGGACAGCAAGGATGATTGGATTTCTGAGAGTCTGAAAATGGCTGATGTATACGGTAGCGCCTACCTCACTATTATTGCATCTAGAGCCCCGGGAGTACATGAAGGTTTCCTACAACCACGAACCGACACCGAGCTATCATTTGGCAGCACGAATGAGGGTGGTTCACAGCGCACAGTGTATTTGATCTCCGATCAATGTTCTGTTAAGAAATCCTTACATGAATTTGAAAGCACGCCGGTGGGCAACCGAGCCTGGTGTTTTCAGGAGCGGCGAATCTCGGGTAGAAAAGTGCACTTTCGCGAGGACCAACTGGTCTGGGAATGTTCACAAGCCACCTTTTATGAAAACGGTTTATCTTACAACAAGGCTCCGGAATTTGTAGACCACATATATAGGACTACTGAGGGACATCACGAAATCTCTGAGGAGATGTGGACTTCCATGATTGAATCCTTTACCAGTTGTGAAATCACCAAATCGACTGATCGGCTACCCGCACTCTCCGGCATTGCGAAATTATATGCTGCTTACGTGAAAAGGAAGGATCTTGCTTACTTAGGTCTTCTTTACAAGGAGAACAAGCCACCTAGGTATTTCGCAGGCAATTGGGAAACGCATATGCCGCACACTTTACTTTGGAGGGTTATAGATAACTCGGCTCCGCGGCAATCATCTGAGTATGTGGCCCCTTCTTGGTCGTGGGCATCGGCTCCAGGACCTGTTAAGTTCATGACTTCGGGAGCGTCACCTCTTGGTGATATTTACGTAGATCCGCAATACTATGTGGATTGTGCTGGTAAAGATGCATTTGGGCAGGTGAGGGGCGGCTGGGTGAGCATGGATGTGGTGTTATTAGAGGGACGATGTGTCCCGAGCCAGAGCCTCGAGGACACTTATGACTTCACTACACCGAGATTGCGGACAAAGGTCGAGAACTATATAAGGATGCGGGGCATTCCATGTGGTGTATATCTCGATTATCATGAGGATGTTTCAGAAACTTTGTATGCTGCATTTATGTACAGCGACCACCGAATCAAGCATGAAGAACCAACATGGAGTGGGATTTTGCTGCGTAAACTGCGAGCTGGAAATGCTGAGTTTGAACGCGTTGGATGTTTTACATCTTGTACAATTGAGCTGGAGAAAAAGACAGCTGATTACTCGGAGATTTTGGAGTTTGTTCGGCGAATTAAAATTTTATGAGTTTAAGCAAATATATCCAGCTCCCTTGGCAGCTTTGCAGCGGGCTGTGTGTATATGCACTAGCAGCAGGTGCGCTCTATCTCATCGACCAAATTCGGTTCTCTATTACTCACCAAGATTATTGTCTCGCATGAGTCAGTGATGTCATTGATATTTGCGATGCTCTCGAAGACCGCAATAACTTTCGTATCGAAGACAATCAGATCCATCTGTGCAAGATCCATTTCGCCAATGGCTTGAATTGGGACTCGAATAATGCTCCTTCCAACAACTCTCCTTCGAACTCTGATCGCCAATCCTTCGACTCTACTACTGCTGCTGATATCGAAAAGCACTGGAGCGAGACGCTGCTCAAGAAACTAAAGCTTGACCCAAAGCTTCTTTCAGGTGCTTTGAAAGAGGTCCACGGTGCCCAATACCTTATGAATTATTTCGACAAGCTCATCCGCAGATGTGAAGAAGTCGAGAGACAGGCCTCTAAAATAGATCACAGAAGGCGTTTATGAAGTACGCAATGATGTTTCGTCGCATATGAAGCGCACTATCTATGACACTGCTCCGAGTGATGACTTGCGTCGGTCGGAAGTACGTACTGCGACAAGTGTCATGATGGAAGAATTAAGAGGCCACTTGGAAGCAAGACCTAGTGTTAAGATTTAGAGCTTTTTGAAATGAGATTGCATTGAAATTGACTGATTGATCTATCTGAAGAGCTAACTACATGGCTGCTTGAAGGAGGTTTATATCCTCAAGATGTGGCAAATTATCGACCCTAGCATGTTCCGTAGTATGAGAATCGAAGAGTAATGGAAATTTGGCATTTGCCTGATTTGGGAATGCCCTCATTGGCATTTCCCCGATTTGGGCAAGCCCTCAATGAATATGGATTTGGCATAACTTTGGCATAACCTTGGGTTTCTCATAAGTGTGGATCTGGCAGATCTCTGGCAGAATCCTGGATTCGCATGAGTGTGGATCTTGTGGATCTTGTGGATCTGTAGATCTCACAGAATCTAATACTCCTTACTAAGTATATATCCTTAATAATCCATATTTATCACTATAGTAGGGCGTATGCAAAATACTGAAAATACTAAGTCCTACACTGGTTCCCTCTTCCCCTCTCTATCTCTTATACACACACTCCCTTCACATCTTCTTCAACCCTTTAACATACACCCTCTTCCTTCCCACAATCGCCTCTTCCCTGTATCCTCCTAACAAATAACCGCAGTAAACAACCTCGGTCCCCAAACCAACTTCCCCATCCCCCAAGGGATTCTCAACCACAACGGTCTCAACACCATCGCCCTGACCCTTTGGTCACTAGACCCCTCCGGCGCCCGTCTCAGCGGTGGTTTGAGTTACGTCATAACGCTACGATAAAATCTGGTTACCAATTTCCATCAGGCGTAGTTGCTACGCCGCTATGGAGGGAAAGGATGGGAGCATATTGGTTCCCGGTTGATTCTAATACCGATCAAAAGAAAAGCTCAAACGAATGGCCAAGAAATCGAATGAACGGGCTCTCAGTACCGAATACCTACAAAATCTAAACGGACTATAAAAGAATGATCGTGGGGTGTAGCGGAGATGATGACTAGACCTCATGCATATAAAAAACCACCAACCACAAATAAATGGGATGGGTGGACAGATATCATCGGACAAGGACCACATACATTAAAAAGTCATTAAAATCTCACGCTTGTAAACAGATAGGCAATACACTATGAAAGTTTCCTGCCATATCCTGCAGCCATCTTAGTAAACTCAGATACTACCTAATACCAGAATGCCTAAGCAGTCTGAGTCTGCCCCTTCCCAGTAATCCATCCTTGATAATCATTCTCACAGCTCCTCGCCAACGTCGCCGTATATTCCGGCATACCTCCAACCCTAAACTTTAAGTTAGCATCAACGATTCCTGCGACAATATCACAAAAGAAAAAGAATACCATACCAACTCAAAGGCTCCACCTTTCTCCCGGGGATATTTGCACCTTGATACCAACTCTTCGCCAACGGAAACAATGATTCGTCCCACTTTTCCTTCAGTCTCCGCGTCCACTCCTCCTCGACCTCACTCTTCGCCTCAAAATACTCGATGCCCTGCTCTCTCAACCCTTTCAGCGTGCGCTCGATCCACTCAGCCTGGAACTGCGCGCAGCTAGGTCCATTGGCAAACGCCGTCGGCGCTTGCGGTCCGTACAGGAAAAACATATTCGGGTACCCATGCAGAGCGATACCCATGCCAGTTTTAGTGCCATCTTTCCATTTCTCGCCGATGGTGCGGCCGTCAGTGCCACGGATGTTGAGTTGGGCGAGGGGGCCGGTCATGGAATCGAATCCGGTGGCTAGAATTAGCACGTCGAAATCGATGGTCTTGTCTTTAGTGCGTATGCCAGTTTCAGTAACTTCGAGGATGGGATTTGCGTTGACGTCGATAATGTCGATATGAGGAAGGGAAAAGACTTCGTAGATGTTTTGCTCAAGGCAGGGCCGCTTGGTTCCCCATGGGTGAGGGGGGTTTTCGGGTGCGAGGAGGGCAGCCTTTTTTGGGTCGGGGACACGTTTGAGCACGGATTGACGCCAGAATTTGTAGGCTTCATCGTTGGCCTTTTGGTCGAAGAGCATGTCTTTGTAAGTGCCGAGCCAGTAATGGAAACCCCCTTGTTCGATCAAGAGTTCGTGGAAGAACTTTTCGCGTTCCTCGGGTGTGTCGTCGAAGGTTTTTTTGTCACTGAAGTCATAGGGAAAGGCGGAGAAAGTCTTGCGAGTTTCGGCGAAGACTTTCTCGTAATCACCGTTCTTCTTCTTTTCGGCCTCTTCGGCTTCGTTGAGGGGTCGTTGGTTCATGGGGAGACAGTAATTAGGTGTACGTTGGAAGACGGTAAGATGGTCGACGACAGGCCCAATGGTCTGGATGACTTGAATGCCACTTGCACCAGTACCAATCTGTGCTACTCGTTTATTCTTCAAATTGACGCCGTGCTGGGGCCACACGGCAGTATGGTAAATATCACCCTTGAAGTTGCTGAGTCCGCTGACTGGAGGTGTATATCGACGGGCTGCGAAGCCAATACAGGGGATGAACCAGCGACAGTATATCTCTGAACCATCAGAACATTCAACGAGCCATTGGTTTCGACTTTTGTCAAAAACGGCTCCATCCACATTCTTATCAAACTCCATATCTTTGAGAACGTCCAATTTCTTTTCGATATGTTCGAAGTATCGACGGAGTTCTTTGCGTCCTGGATATTTCTCCTTGAACGTGAAATCTTCCCATAACTCTTTATCGAATAACTGGTAAATAGGACTTTCAGAATCCACTCGAGCGCCAGGCTGTGGATGTTAAGTCAGTAGCCGTGATGGAAATAGATTGAAAAGCATACATAACAGTTCCAATACCAAATGCCAGCACTCTTCGAACCCTTTTCATACACTTTACATTTCAATCCTAGCTTCCGAAGTCTAGCTGAGGTTAGCATGTACAGTATTGTTGCCAGCATCGAACTCACTTATTCAGCACAGTAAAAGCGCTAAACCCAGCTCCCACCAGCAACGCATCAACCTCCTCTGTTTGTACTGAACCCATGTTGAGATAGATACCACTGTAAGTCTAATTCTCTGTGAAGATGAAGAAAGATACAGGTGGAGATCTGGCAAGAAAATCATATACAGAGCTTGTTGTTCAAAGTATGACAGGTGGGTGATACCCAACACTTAAGTAACTCGAAAATGCAAGCTGACATACTCGCCCCTCCTCGGTAGATCAGCTTGCATGAATATCGAGTGTAGATCATGAGATCAAGAGATGTAAGCATTATGACAATTTCGTAATCCCTCTCTGCCCATACTAGTTCCAGCGGACAGATGGGAAACCAATGCTAGTCTAGCTAGTAAAGTGTACAGACGAAAATTGGATCACCTTACTGTCAAGCTTAAACAGTTACAGTTGCACGTCCTCGATTATTTGTGCAAAAGCCGTGACTTGGAACTGTCGGCATAGATTTAGCGGCGGCGCAAGTGGAGATTAAGGTGGGGCAGGGGGAGGGGAAAGGGGAAGGCTCGGAATCCGGTGCGGGGTAACGCAGGTCATGTTTCGGAAACAACCGCTGCCGCATCATGGAGTCTTCTATACTTTGATCTTAATCCTCGAATCGACCAATGAAAGATCTTTCTTTTGAACTTTCACGCCCGTAGCTTGCTTAATACGTTGATAGTTACGAGGGGAAGTAGACAGTTAATTCCGCATTGCGATCAGACTTGCGATAGTCCAATGACAGTGGGAAGTTTCATATGTATAGTAGTGCGAGGAAGGTTTGCCGATTACTTAGCTCTAATTTGGTGCATATGAGTATTGTGATGTGTGTTTCGGTTGAGAATAAGACGAGCAAGTGCGGGAGGCTGACTTGGTTGATACATTTGATACATCTCGTCGGATTTCCCCATCATGTGGCTTACTCTTTCTCTCTTCATCTCAATGGCCAGTGAGGGCTAGATTGAACCGGCGGAAAGGAAGGTGCACCACCTGGGGTTCATCAAAGACTTGCAATTACAGGAAGGATATTGACCAAACGATAGTGTTATAATCTTGGCATCTCTTTCAAGGTTTCTCCAACTACCAACGTACCGAAAAGCAGTCGTGCTGCAGCTTGGTATGCAAAACAGAGAATAATACTACCACTATTTAGTTGGACTTTTATCTGCCTACTATTTTATATCAAGGAAGCCCATTGACAGGTTAACCCACCTAGATGCCTAACGGTGAAGGCAGAAGAATTAATAGGGGTCCTGATATTTCCTTCGGTGAAAGGAGATATACGAAAGACACATCTTTCTAAAAGCGTCGTTACCAACAATGAGCACCTTCCAGCCGAACCGTGTAAAGCAGCAGGACAAAGGGCCGACGCGCGTGGTACGCTATGTCAGTGCCTGATGTATGTGATGGATATAAGAGAAGTCCGCATCGGTGAAGGGGACATAGATACATCCATCTTTCATCGTTATATCGTTGTCGTCCGGCCATTCAGGCACCAATGGTGTGTATTGATTGTCGCTCATGCTGCCTACAAAGCGGTGGTCATCCTGACTAATTCAAGCCTAAACAATCAATGCCCATCACCCCAGCAGATAACTCGTCGATGCACACCATGGCCCACCCCACTAAAGGCAGATGCATGCGTCAACATCGTGCATCGAAACAGGCATCAGTAATAATACGTACCCTAGCTTCCTGCACTATGGCTGGACGATCTAGGTGGCAGAAGTTTCTACCTGCTCGTCTGCCTACACCCGCTTCACATGACTTGCTACCAGCGGGTGCGAGTACTGAGTACTACCGCGTACCTCATAAACGCTTTCGCGCCATAGAAGCAGAAGAAGGCATCGAGCCGCCATAGTTGTAGGCTGGTGAACAAGCCACCCACTTGTTTGGCCACGCTCCCGTGCTTTGTAAGTTGTTGTCGTCAACAAGACGTAAAGTTACGCGTCATTTGATACAGCTTATGCAGAATATCAATACTTCATGCTGAAGCCTGAAAAGAGGCAGTAGAGTTCTTCACCACCCTCACGGAAATAGCACCGGAGTGGTCCGCAAATAGCCGCTTCCGATAAGCTTAAGCTCACCCGTAGCCCGTAGCCCGTTTCCGGTACCGGCAAGACAGGCGCCGACACTTGTACAACATGTTGCAATTCACGAATGAAAAGCCAACGATAGCAGATTGAGGCTGAGTCGCAGCAGCAAAAACAAATCAAAACATGAGGATATATTTAATCCTTACCTACGGATCCCAATTGGGCTGACCGGACAATCACGTGTATATTTGCCAAGAAAATCCCATGCAAATGCGTCAATGTGCGGCAAGCTTGGAAATATATACAACCACATCGCGCCCTCTCGTCTCTTTTCTTTCCTTTCCTTTCCTCACCACACCATACTGGGTCGACCACCAACCACCAAGAGTCTCATTACTGTCATAGTTACATTTTGAGATTTCTTCCGAGACCCAAGTCAATCTTTCATTTTGTGTGTCAATTCTTCCTCCCACTTCCCTCCCTCTCTCTCCCTCTTCCTCCCTCACACTCATTTCGTCACTCGTTCAATTTCACCCCCGCCATATCCTTAAAACCAAACGCCCTCGATTCCTCACTCGAACCAACCACCACCACAATGTTCAAGCGTTCATTCCGATCAAATGATCGCGTTGAGAAGAACATTAAAGTGAAGAAATCGCATAAGGATACTTCGAAGTTGTCGAAATTGCAGAAGTCGTTCGAGCAAGGTTCTCCTGTTGCGAGGTAAGGCTGAGCGGGTGCCTAGATCTCGAATAAATTTGGATGATATACTGATTCTCGTCTGCGACAGTTCCTTGACCTCACCAATTGTTACATTCACAGTTGGAAATGAAGGACGACTTTTTGCGGCGCACGAAGATGTCCTCACTTTATCGCCGTACTTTGCGACGGTATTGAAAGGTCAACTTTTGGATGCGCAGAGTAAAAGGATCTCTCTACCTGACGAAGAACCCGAAATCTTCTCGTGTGTTCTCGAATATCTTTACGTATGTCGGCTTTTCCTCACATTTACATCATTTTTCTTACTAATTCTCCACTAGAAGGGCGACTATTACCCCCGTTTGATTCACAACAAACGCCGAAACTCTTGGGAACTCGAGGATGCAGCCGAACAATCCCCCAACCCAGAAAACCCTGGTGGTCGCGGATCTGTAGAGGCGACAAGTTACATATCTAGCGTGGGACAATATGTATTAAAAGATACTGTCATATACTGTGCTGCGGAGAAATACGGTCTTGAGGAACTTAAACGACTGTCTCTTCGGAAACAAGGTCTACAGAGTGGAATCGAGGTTGCTACAATTCTACGCAGTGCTCGGTATGCTTATGACAACACGCCCGATACAGACTCTCGGCTTCGCGCTCATTATCTTGCTTTGATTATTAGATGTCGCAAGACATTTAAGAGGAGCGGAACCATGCAGACAGAAATGGAGAGTGGTGGTAAACTTTTCTTTGACCTTTTTGTGGCTCTATGCAACCATGTGGATGACATTGTGGATTATGGGTTAGCCCCTATTTCCTTGTCCATCAACTACTGACACTATCTTTACCTCTCTACTATACTCTTACTCAACATGATGCTAACTATAACAATAGAAATTCCAAGTCCCCAAAGACTATCTAAAAGGTTGCTCGATCCCCCACAACTAGGTATCGTATTTCAGCACGGCGTTGCTTTTTTGATTTGCTTTGAAGGATGAAATTTTCGCCATCTCCAACTACCCATCAAAACTGGAAACTCAAGAAACTATTTGCGGAGATTTTGCGATGCTTGCATACCGATATTACCTCCTCTTCGATGCTTTCATTAGTATCGAAATTGGCACTGCACCTAATTTTGATGATACTCACGAGATTTCAGATTTCCGTCCTCCCCTTGCTTTTTTCTCCTTTTTCTGCTCCTGTCATTCTTACTAGCGGAAGGAAAATCCTTGCTTTTTCTTGTCTTGTATTGTTTTGTTGTACTATTTTCTTCAAAGGAAGCCTCCTCCCCAGATTGTCTACTCACTTCTTCTCATTTGTTTGAGAGTTTGGCTATCTATTTGGTGTTGATCGGCGAAATTTGGGTTCATGGAATGGATAACAGACACACACACAGGGAGGAATACCACTGGTTGGACGACCTACCTCTTCGTACCACTACTTTTCTTCACGCCATTTTCTGTCGGGATGCATGGGGATGCTGTAGCTTTAGTCTTTTTTGTGACTTTTCATGATCTTGATGATTATGGATGTTACAAGTGTGGTGGGTTAGGTGGATTATTGAATCCCTAGTGGATCTGATGTATCTTACCTTCTCACCTAGGTCTAGGCCCTCGTTGAGGCAAAATATTGAGAGATTCGGCCACCTCAAATATGGGTTTTATATGCTTGATGTGATTTGATGTATAATCTGTACACATTGTAACAGTAAAGTGTATGTTCTGAAACGCAGTTGTGTTTTTGCTTTCAATAAAATTACAAATAGATTCGATTCTCCATTCCCGAGTGCCGACGCTGGTTGACGACTCATTGTGGTTTCCTTCCTGGTGATTAATCATCGAGTAAGTACCTTACTTCTCTTATATGCTGCTACCTTATAAACTAAACCAACCCTCTTTCCAACCGCTTGCAAAACCTTCTAGTTAATACTCGCTTCTTTTAGTTCGTTCATCCTGGGAGTGAATTTGCATCGAGGGCCTCTTTCTTGCTTACTAACCTCCCCCCCCCCTTCCGGCCTTCACACCGGGATCGCCATTTCCTTTTTCCAGTTTTATGTTTCACTGCTGAAAACCCATATCAATTTATCTCATCCACTTGCCCGTTATATGTATAAGTATCATCACGTGGGGAAACATAAATTCATACCTCAAGATAGAGTAGATCTTTACGATGTGCTAGCATCTAGCTCTGGATTGTAACCTTCCCATCATCGAGTTTTTTTATCTTCGCATTATCTGAAGCCAATATCTCCGTGGATATTAATATTATAACTTGGGCAAGTTATCTATAGCTTGCGTATACGAAGCTCATGCAATCTATAAGGTACTTACTTATGATCATATCATACAGAATTGGCAATGCCAGTATACTTACTCCCTATTGGCAATTCATGATCTGTGAGGTGCATCACAATCTACTAGAGTACTTATTGCGTGATGATATAATATTTTATTCGAAAGTTATACTGGCCTTCATGAAGGAGCTCTAGGATGCAACTGTCTGAATAGCAGCGGTGAGCAGTCCTACTGCTTCCCTCGTCGCATTCGAATCACATGATCCGGATCTATAGAACCCTATATGATGTTTTTCATTTTTATTTTTTTTATAACTTGCTGATTGAGGGGACCTGGGGAAACTCTCGGCCCGGGAAGGTGCTGTAGAATAGATAGATAGGTAGCTAGCTAATCTTCTTCTCATACTCACAAAGTGAAGTATTTCCTGTATTTACAGGAGTCAACCATAATGCATTCCAATTTGATTCAAAAGAAGAAGAAAAGAATTCAAAAAGAAAGAAAGACAAACCTGAACTTACTTGAGTTATCGAATTGAGACTGCTCGAATAACACCTGAAACTGCTTAATCGACAAGAACCCGAGAATACAATGAGAAAGGAAGTCGTCCTAAGACGAGAATATATATGTATAATGCTTAGTAGCGAAGCGTGTTCCCGTCCGTCTCATTTGCTTTATTATATATAGTGAACGGAATCCCAAATCATCTGTGCTGGCTGCTCGCATATGCAAGCAATTCCCGAGACGCCTTGACACCCGCATTGCAATCTTCTGATCTGCTCGATCGAGATCTCCGATGGGCTACATATAGCTAGATTTTATATTCGTCGAGGTAATGCGACTAATAGAGGTGTAAATTTGTTTGGCATCGGGTTGGGTTAGGTTAGAGATAAGATGATTTTTCTACTCCTCTAAGGGGTTCACTAATTTTCAAATCGCTGCTACTTACTTACTGCTAGATCGAATATCTATATCTTCTCTGCTTGAGAAGAAAGAAATGTACATGACATGGCTATTGTCGTTAAAGAGTCTAAAAGCCATGTCGATATATTCAGGGGGCTTTAAATATCTGCAATCCAGTATGTTAGAATAGTCTGTAGGAATAGATAGAGTAGATCTAGATAGACTATCTGACGTTAATCCAAAAGCTAAAGAGTAAAGTGTTCAGAGCGACCCAGCTAGCTAGCTCCCCTGTCCAATACACGCATCTCATCTCTTCTACGTTGTTCCAAAATCTCAAGATGTTGTTGCCTTGCTGATTCTTTATACCTCGGTAGCAGTGAGAAACTGATCGAATCGCTACTTTCGGCGCCGTGTACTGATTGATAGGCTCGCAATACATACACGTGCAGATCTGAGAAATGTATCCTCACTCACTCACTCCATCTGTTTGATTGATTCGAGGCGCAAGATGTTGCCAATACATCCATCCTTTAGTGCTCAGCGTCGTTCATGAAGCTCTTCTCTGGCAGTTTGACTTTTGGCGTTAAGCAGTGTGTTTGTTGTCTATGTTCTCCTGATTCTGACGCTGTTCTGTTCTTCTTGATAGCCTTGCCAGTTTCGTCACCCTCGTCGTCACGGAAGATTGTTTGCACTTTCAGGGCGATTCCACCTTAGGTCGAACTGATGATAAGAACTCATTTTGATCGCAATTCTCTGCTGATGAATGTGAAGTAAATATAAGTTGAAGTGCCTTTATGTTGCTGAAAGTTAGTTACTTGTTTGCACCTGGATTCAGTCACAGGAGGAGATAAGTATAGAGAATCTAACTATTTAGGACCAGTATCAGCTGAATATGTTGAAACTTCAGTTGTAATACTGAATTTGGATTCTGCTAGATATAAAATACAAAAAGAGGTAATTTTATATATCAGGAGAGTAGAAAGAGGAAAAGAAATAGAGGAGTCTAATTCAAGGAATGTAGGGGGAAATTAGAGATAGGAGTATAGATACAATTACCAAAACAATACAGAGAACGATATAGAGAATGAATCAAGAATAAGAATTAACTAATCGACTACCTCGACGTCTTTTGTTCTTCTTCGTTACCTATCTATCCCGCCCTGTCCCATTCCATCTTTCATACAAAAATACACGATATTATACAACGATACAAGCTCAAAGTAATAAACCTATCCATCCATCCATCCATCCATCCATTCATTGTGTTCGCGCCATTCGGATTTATCGTATCCAGTCCAATCCCAGGCTATTCATTCCGTGTAGTCCAGCCATGCCATCCATGCTATGCCCTCAAACCAGCCCAAACCAGCCCAGCCCAGCCCAGCCCAGCCCATCCCAAACCAAATGAAAAAAAAAAATCCAAGGCAATTAATACATACATGAAACGAAGTAAAAGAAAATAAAAAGAACCACTTTCAACTCATGCGCCGCAGTGCACCTCACCACACTTCATCTCATCTCATCACATCACATCACATCGCATCTCATATCCCCTTCCCCTTCACATCTCCCCATCATCAATCCCCAAACCCGCATCCAAATCCCACTTCCTAGCCGTCAACTTCCTAACCCTCTTTACCGGGCTTCCACTCACACTCACACACGCACTGGCATTTCTGCTTCCCACTCTACTCCTCACTCTACTTGAACTTCCACTCCCTACCCTACTCCCGTTTCCTAAACCCTTCTTCCCACTTCCGCGAATCTTCTCTACCACCAGCTGCTCATCCTCAATCCTCAAGCGCTTTATGCTCTCTCCTAGGTCGAATGTTTCGTGATTATAACCGAACTCATCATTTTCATTTTCGTTTCCATTCTCAAAACCATCCCTTGCATCATCTTCATCCGCATCCGCATCCTCATCATCACTCACCCTCCTTCTCGCATTCTTCGGATTTTCCACCCGCGACTTCACCTGCGGCTGCGACTGCGACACACCCCTGATAAAACCTCTCTTCTCCCTCAAAGCCCTCTCACTCTTCCTCTTCACCGGACTCCGCTCATTAGCCACCTCCCTCCTTAAACTCTCCACCTCCCTCCTCAACCTCCTATTCTCCTCCTCCAGCCCCTCTCTCAAAAAATTCTCATTCTCCTTATCCTCCCCCTCCCCCTCCTCCCCACCCCCCAATCCCCTAAGCAACACCTCCACCTTCCTATCCCTCCACGCCACCTCCCTCTCTCCCGCCTCCTCGACCATTCCCCTCCACCTTCTCCCTACTTCCTCCAACCTCCTCTCCATCTCCTGCACACACTCCTCTCTGACCTCCATCTCCAGCTCCAACATCTTCTCCTCTAGCGCCCTTGCATGCGCCTCCCACTCCATCCTCTTCTCCGTTTCGCGGAGGAGCGCCGCCCGCAAACCGTCGATTTCTTCGGACATACGGGCGATTTCCAGCGCTGCAATCTCCATTGTTGCACGTTCGGTGGAGGTGGCAGAGCCAGGGCGGTGGGAGTAGTAGGGGGAGGTGGGGGGAGAGGAGAGTGGGTAGTGGGATTGTGATTGTGAGTGTGAATGAGAAGAGGAATGCGATTGCTGCGATGAAGCGAGGATAGTAGCAGTAATCGACGGGACACGAGGAACGGTGATTTCTCGTGCCAGAGCAGAGTACCTGAGGATCTGAGACGTAGCGTTAAAATCACCTAATGGATCAGCCGTTACGATCATGATCGCCTTTTGGGGATTGCGAGAATGTTGATGTTGCTGATTTACCGAGGGGAAAGAATTGGAGAATAGAAGTTCGGTGAGTTTGCATTGGCGATAGGGAACGAGATTGGGCTTTTTGTTATTCATGTTAGTCTGTGATTCGTCGTACTGCATTGCACATCCGCTTATGCGAACGAAAAAGCAAAAACAAGTCAAGAAAAGAAAAAAAAAATACCTTAGTAGTATTCCCCAAATCCGACTGCATCTGCAAACACTGTCCCAAATACATCAAACTCTCATTAATTTTCCCCGCCTCCGCAAGCGTAGCCCCCTGAGTCTTCGAATCCCTCGCTCTCTCACTCCCCGCCAAATCCACAATCGTAAGCGCACTTCCACCCCAGGGACCCGGATTTCTTGATTTTCTCCTCTTCTTCACTTCCACGCAGAAGAAGCCGTGAGAGCGCGATGATACGCTATTCGACCCTGTCCCTGCCACACGTCGCTCCAAAAGTCCTGCTTCAAGTACCATCAGCGCATCTTTCACATTCCCACACACAATCTTCCTCAATCCCGCAACAACTTTCCGATCCGGTGATAGCTCTGTCGGTTTGAACAACAGCGGTCGTCGTCTTGAATCTCTTGTCGATTTATTCAGCGCAGCCGGAGTAAGAAGATCGAAAATCCTATCATTATAAACCTCGTACATGGAAATCAAAATTACATATTCTGTATGGGGATCCGCATCGACCGTAAGATGGGAGATATCTGGCAAAGACGGAAGAGCCGAGGGACGCTGTGGCAAGGTCCGTCGCGGAGTCGGTTGATTATAATCGCCCTTTTGAGGAGTTTTAGCACTAATGTATTTTCTCGCAGCGGTGGCCGTAGCCTGCATGAAAGAGGGGATAAAGGAAGTCATCGATACTGTCGATTCCTCTCCAGGTGGGCCGAGTTGAGTTGACCTTGTCGGACTTCCACTGGCATTGGCACTGGCACTGGCACTGTCTGCATCCTCGTGAATCACAACACGAATACTTTTAGGACTTCCCGGAACCTGGAATGGCGGCAACGCCGGGTACAGTTTGGTAGGTGAGGAGGGATGAAAGGGGGTGGAATTGGGGGGCATTCGTACAACCATTGGAGTCGGCGCTCTTGAGGAGCTTCCGCGAGATGACACTGGGTCGTAAGAATACGCATCTAGGAAAGTCTGCGCCGAAAAAACCTGAGCCTCGGACGCATCTGATGCCACGATCGAGGCATGCAGTGCCGAATTCGTGGGAACATCTAGGATATTCTCGTCGATTGAACGAAACAACAAATCAAGCGCAAGTTGCGTAAGACCTCGTTGATTTTTCGATCCAAGAATCGTATGACTCTATTCAACCAAAAAAAGTCAGCACTTCCACCTTGACACACCAAAACCCACCACTGCAAATTCCAATTCAAGAAAGAAAACAAAAATAATAAAAAAACAACCTTTCCCGACCCCGTAACCCCCAACGTCGCCATCAACCCATCTCTCCCTTCTCCGCCATCCACTCCCAACACCCCCTCCACCAACTCACGCACCTCCGCCCCACGAAAAACCTCCAGCTGCGAACTCTCCTCTCCAAAAACCCGCGTGAAGGCGAATTTCTCCACCGCTCGGCGACGATTGTCATTTGGCGGATGCAAGGTAATGTGGGTCGGCGCTGCACTTGCATCTGCATCTGCATCACCATGAGGATCTTCGACGGTAAGAAAGCGGTCTGTACCAGCACCAGCACCAGAACCAGAACCCGAACCAGAACCACTGTTGGGCAGAGTGGGGTACAGCGTTTGTGGTTGCGATTGTGATTGACTGTGGATTTGACTTTGGTTTTGGATCGCTGCTACTGGTGGCGGAGGAGGACGCAAGCGCAAGTACACCTGAAAGAGAGCCGATTTAGAGGTCGGAGGAGGATCCATCGTTGCAGAGAGTGTACATGAACCAGCTTTTTGTTTTTTTTTGTAATTTTTTTTTAAGAAAAAAATAATAAAGACCAGTTATTAAGAGAAGAAGAGAAAGAGACCTAAAATCCCGTGTGAATTACTTCCTCTGATATGGTTTGGTGACTTTTCGTGGTCGTTGATCTGCGAGAAGATGGGAATTGGAATTTCGCGTGGAATGGTTATTGACTTGTAAATTCCCGGGGGGTTGTCACAGTAACGAGTGAATTTGATTCTCGAGACAGACGCGAAGACGCGTGAAGCACGAATGTTCATATGAAAATTTATAATACGTAACTAGCAACTCACATACAGTATCTCCAACGACACAATTCACTCCAAAGTCCAATTTCACCGGTTCAACCAATGCACACAATACAAGACATCTATGGCAACGGTAACAGTTCAAAAAATCTTGTCTTCTAATAATCCCCCCAGCTCTCAAATTCTCTTCTTTTCCACCATCCTAACTAGTAATCTCGAATCTAATATACAACACCGAAGTGAACAAAGGGAAGTGTTTTCGAAACGCGATGTTTCCTCTATTTGTCATTTGTATAAAATCCTCCCATATGTAATGCTTCTTCATAATCATCATGATAAAACCGAAAAACAGAAACAGAACAGACGAGAAACAAGGAAAAGGAAAGCAAGAAGAAGAGAGGAAAAGAAAATGTTAAAAAGTCAACGACGACAAAGTTCCAAAATAGAAAGAAAGAAAGAGTTCCAAATTTCTGTTCCCTTTTTGTTTCTCCTTGCTTGCCCATGTCCTGTACTCCCCATGCACCCAATCTAAACGCCTGCCGCCCTTTTTGTGTATTCACTCCAGTAAAAGATCAATCAGGTCCAAAGGGAATCTCGCAAAAAGCCAAAAATAACACCGAATTATGTATGCACAAACACACTTTATATCCGCTCCTCCCAAATTATCTACTCCTCTGATAGTCTAGTCTTTTTCTTCGAGGAGAAAAACGTCCCCTTCCTGTTGACCGGCGTCTCCCCATTCGCGATCGCTCGCTCATCTGCATATCCTTTACGGCGCTCCGCTCTCCGCTGCTCGATGGTTTCTTGACTAAGATGACCGAATCCATTGCGCCTTCTAAAACACGCATCCATCAACGAACTGGCATCGATTAACCTCCTCGGGATCGTTTGAACCACCTGGAAAATTTCCATCGGATCACTGACTGCCTTGATCTCCTGTTCTCCAACCTTGAAAATTGCCAATGCAATACGGAACAGTGTTTTCGAGCCTTCAAAGAAGAACGAATCCCAAACTCTTAAAGTGGTTTCAATTGGTAGAGTGCCGATAAAACACGACATGAACCAGGCCGTGGTACATAGTGTGATGGGTGGCAGGCGCATGGAAATCCTACCATCACCTGCAGTACCATCAAGTTCACCACCAATCTTGGCCCAGATTGCCGGCATGGATTCCTTAATGCTCGTCATTAAAACTCCTAGATCTACATTTGCACCTTCAAGGTTGACTTCGTGGGTCCCAGGAAGATAGACTCTAGTAATGATGTTTAACATCCAGAATGACTTCTCCTCATCCATGAAGAGAAGCAATAGCCCAGCCAGGAAATTTAACGATTGACAATAACCTATCCTGGGGTTGTAAATAGAAAACGCTTGTAAAACTCGACGTAAAGACTGTAGCATGGGCGTTTCAGGTTCACTAATGCTTCGTGCGCTATTTCTCACCTCACTTGCCGGAGGTGGGTCTGGTTTGAATTTAATATTATCCGGGAATGTACGATTGAGATCCCGCTCAATGATTTCGTCGTCTGTTTGACTGACGCCGCCAGCAGCGGCCTGCTTCACCAAGGCATCGTAAACACCGTAATGTTTCGCGACCATCGCTGGACCACCTGCATACCAGAACCAAGCCTCTCCTCGCCAGTCGGGTGGGATACCTTTCCGTACGAAACGTTTGACTTTGGCGGTCTTTGGCGGGAATCGCATAGGTTTATCGGTGATCAGATTGTTGTCCCTCATCAATGCCACCCACTTCCTTCGCCTCCTTTCAACATATTCGCTGTAAGGTCCATACCAAGCTTCGTATTCTTCCAACGAGACATATTGGGTCTTCTTTCGAAATCCATATCTATCTCGCGAAGCATCTGGAAGTGGAGGTGTCGGCGCCGGCCGATCTGTAGGCTGTGGTTCGAAGTAATCGTCTCGTGACACTTGTGCTTCAAATTCCTTGCCGTCCGGAAAGTCTCCAGGGGTCAGACACGGCGTCGCAGCGGGACTTGGTATATCGAGAGTTTTCGCATGAAACATATCTGTAGATTCTCGAATGGCATATCTCGACCCGTCCATGAAATCTGGTGGCGCCAAAGGCTCACCCATGGCTTCCTCCTCCTTTGAATTGCGTATATCCGAATCTGGTGTCACAGGTCGAACCTTCTCATCATAGTCCTCATTGTTGAACACTCTCCTCGGCTTTATCTCCCCTCCAGCTTCCAACAGCTTCTCATCCAGATCGTTGTCCTCCATTCCTGAATCCATAAAGCCCCCTTCGTACATCCCAATTGCATCATCGACAGTCATTCCTTCGTCTTTCCCGAGAAATGAAGTCCTCGAACTGCTCTTTGTCAAAACACTACTCCTTTCGGTGCCGCTGGTTCCAAAATAACTCGAATTTGTAGTCAACGCCGATCGAAAACTAGCTCGTACTTCTTCGTCATCGAAGCCGGTAGGACGTATAGGTGGATCTCTCCGATAAATTGAGGAATTGTTACTATCGGGTCTGCCGCTCAAAGCTGTTCTTGGCCTAAATGTGGAATTATTTAAATTGCGCTGTTTTGTATGGTTCATATCGGACGTATGGTAATCGGGAATGGACGCGGAAGGGCGTAACGGGTGAGAATGATGGTGCTGCTGTCCTGATTGTGAAGATGATGTAGAAAGTCCTCGATCTCTTGTACTGTAACCCATTCCATAATTGGCGGGACTCTCCTGAATCTGCGGCTCAGTTGGATATGTTAACCCGTGAATCAATGGGCTTGGGGATTCATTCCGTCGACGTAGACTTGCTCCTCGCGGTCGAGAGAAATTGTCAACTGCGATCTCGGGTGTTCGTCTCCCAGTGGAGGAGTGAGATCGCACGTTGTTAAGTTGTCGAAGCCGTGAAGTATCCGACAGCTTTCTGCGAACGTTCTGTTGTGGTGGCGGAGCAGTGAAGGATCGGTAGGGTTCGTTGGGGGTGGGATGATGTGAGGTGGAGGGTCGTTGTGCGGGATAGTTTTTGCGGTTTTGGGAGGGCGAAAGATTCTCCCGAGAGGACGGGGTTGATGGTCGAGAAGAAGGCGTCGGAGACCGGGGCGATCGGGGGGGGTATGGAAAGGGACTCCGTCTGCCGCTAGTATTACCATTGCCGTGAATATCGAATTCGGCGACTTTGGGGGATGTTAACGGTCGTGTTGGGTGTAGGTTGAGTTTCATAGCTCGTTGGTGCCGAGCCTGCATATTGGGACTCCTATTATCCAGGTAGTTGGGACCATACATTGGGGAGGACGTTTCAACGCCGCTGTAACCATTTGCCATGTTCATCATAATCGATAACTCTGACATGTACAGTATGGCCGATATTCCATCTAAACTTTTCCTAGCTTCCCAACCTCGAAGGTACAGCAATCCACCTCTCCAGGCCAAGGACCTGAATTGTGTTTGGCGAAACCTTGCACTTGTTGTCCGTCAACATTAAAACATTCGGGCAAAGTCTATCTTTCCGTTCGAGGGCAAGAATTCGATGTCGATTCTTGTCGTGGGCGTGCGGGTAGGGTGCAGTAGGGGGAATGTATCGTAGCGTCGGGGCATTCAGCGTGTTCGAGTATGGCGATTCTATGTCTCTCTTTCGTCTCTCTCTCTTCGTCTCCTGCAAAGGTCGGGGGAAAATACGTCGAGTATCTCCAGGAAGTACCAAGATGCCAACACCCAGGATTATCGTATCGCAATGTCCTATTACTCCCAGCTCAAGCTTCTTCTAGTGTTTTTTTTTTCTTTTTTTTTTTTTTTTTTTTTTTTTTTCAAATTCCGGGGATT
>LNKV01000228.1:0-11438 GCA_001465935.1 Clarireedia homoeocarpa
TATTTATTATATTATAATTATCTTATTTCCTTACTAATCTATTAGAAGATTATTTGAAAGTAGTAGATTATTATATTAGTTATTTATAAAGAATAAGATATTTTATTATTAAATATAATATAGATTATTTATTCTAACTACTTATAATATTAAATATATTATTTATTAATAATAGTAAAATAAAGTAATCTTTTTAAAAGTATATAATATTATTATATAGTAGATTAATTATATAAAAAGTATCGAAGTAAAATACTATAATAATATCTATAATTAAAGCTAAACTATTTAATATAGAAAAAACTATAAAGAAAATTATAGTAATAAATAGATTATTAAAGGAATTCGAACTAACTATACTTGAATTAATTACTATCTATTATAATAATATATAAATAATAAGATTAGTTGTAAATAAAAATAAGAGAATATCTATTAAGTTTAAATATATCGATATTTAAAATATATAATTAAAATAAGAATATTCGAAGAAATCGTTTAATATTATTTATCTATTTATAAAAGATATACTTACTAATAACTTTATTAAAAATCTTATATAGTAATAATTTAAATACTTTTATATTTACTTGAATTTATAAAATATAAAGGGTAAGATCGAGAAGTTAAATATAATAGTTAAGATTTTATAAAATACTTTTTAAAAGTTATTTTTTTATTTATTGTTTTTTTTTATAAGTAAAATTTACTAATAATTTAATTTTAAAATATAAAGTAGAATAAAATTAAAATAGATAATCTTTTAAAAAATAGTTAATTTATTTAATAAGAATCTTTCTTTAAACTAATCTTTTTATAATACTTAGAAATTCAATTTAATATAATTATTAATATAAATAAATAGTATAAGAAATATAGTTAATAGATAGATAATTCTAAACTATTTATATAATAGAATTATTAATTAATATAAAGTAGAATTAACTTTATAATATTCTTAGTTATTTATTTAAAGTATTTTAAATATTTATTATAAGTTTATATAGAAGATATTAAGTTTAATATATATTTAATTAACTATTTTTAAATTATCTAAATATACTTTAAATACTTTTATTTAATTATCTTACTATTATCTAATATCTACTTTATTTTAATATAGAATAATCGTTTAGTTTTCTCTTTCGAAAACCTAGATATAACTAACTTCTTGAATACTATAACGAGACTACTAATAAAGATATTAAATAATCTTAGAATTAACAATTATAGAGTTAAGAGAATTATAAGGATCTGAAAGCTTATATATAGAAAGAGATTATATACTTGATTATATATATACTAATATATACTTATATATTTAATATTTAACTTACTTTTATAAAGGTTATATTCTTATATAGTATTATAATAATTTAGTTAGAATTATTATATTACCCCCTTTTTCTAAAAAAGCTTGCTCTTAAATATCTTAATTACTTTATTAAAGTCTTAATTATATATTCTTAAAGTTTCTTCTTAAATAAGTATAAATAACTTAAATAGTTTATAATAAATAAATATAGAAGTAATAATAGTAGCTTCTTAATTTAGTAATTTATACTTTAAATATTATAAAGTTTAAGAATCACTTTTTATTTACTATAGTTATCGGATAATCTTCTTTAATATAATTATAGTTGTTTTCTCTAAATTTCTATAATCGAAACTATTTAAAGAGAAGTACTAAGAGGCTAAGTACCTTTAAATTAGCTTAATAGAAGTTTTAAAGTAGTATCGAGAATATCTTGAGATCCGATATTTTATATTAAACTAAGTCGATATTGTAGTTTCTTTATTATATATAATATTTTAATAATCTTTATTTTAAATAGTAAACTAGTATTTATTTTACTTTATTTTTATTTATTCCCGTTATATTAATTAACGAAGGTAGTTTATTATACTAGTCTAGTAATAAGTTATTAACTGTCTTTTTTAATTTATTAATTAGAAATATATTATAGATTTATATAATATTAAGTAGATCTAGATAATAAGAGTAATTAATATATTCTAAAACCTTAAAATATTTATTAGTAAAATAATCTAGCTTCTTAAATAACTATTATATTAATAGATATTATATATCTAATTAAATATAATTATTAACTTAGAAGTTTATTAGTTAGTAATATCTATTTACTTACTTAGTTATTTACTTTTAAATAACTATAATAGTAGAGCGAGTATATTCTAAAACTTTATAATTATAATAAATATAAATATAAGTATCTTAAATATTAAGGTTATTAACTAGAAGATATTTAATTAACTTTTAATCTTATATAGTTTTAGAAGTATATTTATAAAGTATTTCGAAAAAAAGCAAGTTACTAAAAGAAGAATATAATAGAGTTAGTTATATATAGTTTATTATTAGTAAGAATTCAAACTAGTTATCTTAATAATAATTAACAAAGAGTCTTAACTACTTTTATAAATACTAGTTATAAACTTCTATTTATCTATTAGTTTAGAGATAGTTAGTAGTAGAAAGTTTAATCTTAGTTCTAAAGATATTATTAAACTTAGTTTAAAATAAGGATATAAACTGAAAGCCTCGATCGGATAATATTATTATAAGTAGATTATAATATTAGTAGATATATAAAATATAAAGTTTAGCTTAGTCTCTTATAATAACAGTTTTATAATATAAGATCGTAATAACTTACTTAGATAAACAGTCGATAATAATAAATATATTATTATATTTATACTTATTCTTATTAAAACTATAATAATCTATAATAATATATTCTTATATATAAATCGGAACTAGTAATAAATAAAGTAAGTTAAGTATTTTATTTCTTAGAACCGAGCTTTGATAATATATATAATAATTATAGATATATATAATAATATTATTCTTTATAGAGTATTAGTAATAATACTTTTTAAGAAGTAAGTAAATCTTCTTGATATTTAAATAAACTGTAATAACAGAGTTATATATCTCGCGAATAAGAAAAGTTTTTAAGTTCTTAGTATCAGAGATAATAAAGTAGTTTTTATAAAGTAATAAACCTTCTTTAATTTCGAATTTAGATTTGAACTTTAATTCTCTTTGATTTACTATAATTCGTAAAGTTTATAAGGAATTATAATTATAGTTTACTTGTAAAATATAAGTAACTAGATTAATAAGATTTATAGAATTTATAAGAGTATTCACTTCGAAAGTAAATTTGTTAAAATAGTTATATATATAAAAAACTAAAATCTAAGAGTTTAACTTCTTATTTTTAAATAATTACTAGATATAATATTCTTTTTTAGATTTATTTTAGAAATCTAATTCGTTCTCTTTTCGAGTAAGAGTATCTATTATAAAGTTATCCTTATTTAAGTAATATATAATAAAGAAGTAATAATTAACTAAGAGTTCGATCTATTGAGCTTATTAAGTATTAAGTATTTTAATTATTATAAAGTATTCTAAGGTTTTATAGTTAGTATAGATTTAAATCTAGTATAAAATACTTATTAACTTAGTATATTAGTATAAGAATAACTTTATAATTATAAGTATTTCTTTATTATAAACTTTATAATTAAGTTTAACTAGTTATATTATTTTTAAGAAATATATAACTAAGAACTAGTTATTACTATATTTCTAAGATAATATACTTATTATAACTCTGTCCGATATATTAGTTTCGAGTATATAAAAAAGATTATAATTATAATACTATAAGAGTAGAGTAGAGATTAGTATTTCTTTAAATATATTAAATAACTACTAGTAACTAGTATTAAAGTTAAAACAAGTTATAACTTTTATTAGATTAATAAAAGGCTTTATAATTATATTAAAGTTATAGATAAATCTTCGATAAAAGTTATAGAAATTTAAAAATAATTAAATATTTTTAAATATAGTTAAGTATATTTATTCTTAGATAATAGTAACTTTTTCGAGATTAACTTCGATATTATCGATTAAGATAATAAAACTAAAGTATTTTATATATTTAATATCGAACTTATATTTTTTAAAGTTAATTTATAAATCAGTATTCTTAAGTTATTAAAGTATTTAGATAATATAAACTATATAGTCAAGTTTATTTTTCAAGTAAATTAAGATATTATTAAGATAAACTATATAAAAAATATCAAGAAAATCAAATAGAATATTATTTATATAATATTAATATATAGCTAGGTTATTAGTTAATCTAAAAAATATAACTTTATATTTATAAGTACTATACTAGGTTTAGAATATAATATACTTTTTAAAGACTAAGTCTATATAAATATAATAGAATATTTAATAGATATCTAGTTTAGTAAAGACTTTTACTTTTAAAAGCTTGATTAAAGTCTTATTAATAAATAGAAGTAGATATTTATTCTTGTAAATAAAAGTATTTAAAGCTCGGAAATTAATATATAAATAAAGAGAGCTATTAAGCTTTTTTATAAACAAGATAGAAATTATAAAGAGTATTTAACTTAGTTTAATAAAGTTTTTAAATAGATTATCTATAATATATTTCTTAACTACTTCTAGCTCTTCTAACGATATCTTATAAAGAAAGTTATATTTAAGAGTTTTTTCTCTATTATTTTCTAATTAGATCTTATAGTTATATAAATAATAAGATAGAAAGAGGTTAAACTTAGATTTCGAGAATATATATATATATATTATATATTTAGCTGATATAAATAATTTAATATTAATATTTATAAGAGAGTATATAATAGTAAAATAATTAGTTAAAACTAATAACTATATAACTAAAATAGCTAAGTTTTATTTAGATATTTACTATTTCTTTTATTAGTTAATTAGATTTTCAACCTTTTATAGAATAATTATAAAAAGTTTATTATTATTATCTCTTTTATAAATACAATTTATTACTATAATAGAGATTATATATATTTCTATAATACTTAGTTTATATTATAAAGAAGAGATCTAGAGAGATTTTAAAAGTCTCTTAAATTTAGTATTAAATATAAGAATTATAGGTTCGATTAGCTTTAGCTTTTTTTCTATATAAATAATAGAATATTTAATTTAGACCTTATAAAATAAACTATTTTTAACTAAGATAGCTTTATCTTTAATAGAGGAATTCGAGTATTTATTTAAGATATTAAGTAGAGTTATTTTAATATAAAGTAATAAATATATAATAAGTATTTTTAATATTTTTCNTATTTATAACTAATAAGAAAGTAGATAAATATATATATAATTATATATATATAATCAGAACTAATTATTAAACTAAAAAGCTATTAATTATAACTAAGTCTATTTAATATATTAAATACTTAGATTTTAAATATATAATATAATATTATAAAAAAGTAACTAAATATAATTTATATAATAAATTATATAATATTTTTTAATATTATTATAATATTTATAATAAAAAAGATAAAAACTCTCGGAATCGAAAAAAATATATATAGTTATCGAAAACGATCGGATCTTTTATTATAACAACTAATTATAGTATAACGATTCGAATAAAATAATCAGCTTTGTTATACGACCCGGCGCCACCGAGTTATCGTCGTCAGCGTCGAAAAGTAAGGTTTTTACTCTACACCGCGATTTTTCACTAATTTTTCAAAAATATAAAAATAATCAAAAACATCTAAAAATCTATCAAAAAACATATAAAAAACATTACTTCTAGATATATCGGCTTCTACAGATCTGTTAAACTAAAAATCACTTCGGTACAACTTTTGGTTCCCGAGATATCGTTGTCGCCACTAAAAATTACTCTATATCACCGAAAATCGACGGTCTGCTTTAACGATATTAAGTTAAAAATATTAGTTTAAGTTTAATAAAAGGATATTAAAGAATAATTAAATTATAAACCTACTTAGTAAAGCTTTTTCGAGGTTAATACACTTCCTAGAAAGGGAGATATTAACACTTATTAATATAGAAGGCTCTTCTACCTCTACCAACTAATCAAATAACTAAGATCAAATTACTACCTCTTTTTTTTTATTTTTATTTTTTTTATTTTTACAATCTATATAAGTTTAAGACTATAGTAGATCGGTTAGTAATTAATCTATTAGCGGTTAAATATATATAAGAGTATTAAATATATAATATTAATAAAATAAAATTATATTAAAAGTCAAGTTCTAATAAAGGAAATAAACAAAAAGAGTATAAAAACGAAAATCTAAGTATAATAATATTAAGGAAAATATTAAGCTAAATAAATTTAAATAAAAAATATTAAGATAATATTAAGTCTAATTAGCTAAATTTACTAATATTAAAGAAATTTTTTTATAAAAACATATATAGTTATCGAAAACGATCGGATCTTTCTCTATAACAACTAATTATAGTATAATAGATCGAATAAAGTAATCGACTTTATTCTACGACCCGGCGCCTCCGAGATATCGTCGTCGTTATCGAAAATCGACGTTTTTACTTTATATCTCGACTTTTCACCGATTTTTCAAAAATATAAAAACTATCAAAAATATCTAAAAAACTATTAAAAAACATATAAAAAATAGTGCTTCTGGGTATATCGGCTTCTACGGATCTGTTAAAGTTAAAATCACTTTAGTACGACTCTTAGTTCCCAAGATACCGTCGTTGTTATAAAAATTACCTTATATCTTAAAAATCAACTATCTACTTCGGCGATATTAAACTATAATATTAAGTTAAAAATATTACTTCGAGTTTAATAAAAGGATATTAAGGAATAATTAAGTTATAAACTTATTTAATAAAGTTTTTTCGAGATTAATATACTTTCTAAAAAGAGAGATATTAGTATTATTTAAAATAGAAGATCTTTCGATACCGACTAATTAAAATATTTAGAACCTGGAAACTAACTTCTTTTTAATTATTTCTTTAACTATCCTAACTATTATTAAATCTAATCTTCTAGTTCTAATTATAAATATTATTATATCGCCGACTCTACTAGCTATCTATAAATTTAACTTTTAAATTAATATATCTAACCTTTTAAACGATCTAAATATAAACCCTTTTTTTAGATTTATTATAAATAAAATCCTATTTTAATTATTTAAAAGAACTAACTTTTTCTCTCTAGCTAATCGGACTAATAAAAATCCGAGAACTATTAAACCTACTAGCGACTTTACTAGTATTAAAACCTTATAAGCTTATAACTTATTAATTAAAGCTCTATTATTAATTAAATCCAGGAAAAAGTAAATTAATATTTTAAACTTAATTAAGATTTTCTAGAAATATACTAAGTCTAATTAAATTAAGAAAACTAGTTAATTATTAGTAAAATAAATTAATAATCTAGAATATATAATTAGATATATCGAGATTAAAGCTACTACTAATATTAATATAACTAAAGTAATTTAAATTAAAGTTAAATCCTTTAATATCGAAAAATTAAATATTAATCTAGTTATTTTATTTAATATTATATTTAATACTAGACTTAATACCGAGCTTAATATTACTATTAAACCGACCTTTACTTTAGTAACTACTATTAATACTAATAACTTATAAACTATTATCGATATTAAAAAACTTATTAAGAAGATTAAAAAAATAGTTAATCGATTAATTCTAATTCGAGATTAATATAAGTTTATTTCTTTATTATAACTTCGAAACTTACTTAATAAGACTTTTAAGTTAAAAAGTATTAAAAGACCTATTATATTAATTATTTCGATTATAACTAATAAAAAGAACTTAGTTATTATTATTATAACTTTTTATATTACTAACTTCTTAATTAAGAAACTAGTAATTTAGAAAAAAATTATTAATTTCTAAATTATTTAAAAGAATAAACTATAGTTTAAAATAGTATTATATAATATTTCAATTAATAACTTTAATATACTTAATAGAATAGAACTAGTCTTAAATAAGTTTAAGACTTTTAATAAAAGTTTAAAATTAAAACTTATTAGATTATTTTATTAACTTAGTTTAACTAATAACCGAGCGACTAAAAAAGCTAGTTTAGTAGTAATCTTATTTATAATTAGTAAGAAAGTAAATAAATATATATATAACTATATATATATAATCGAAACTAGTTATTAAATTGAAAAACTATTAATTATAATTAGATCTACTTAGTATATTAAGTACTTAGACTTTAGATATATAATATAATATTATAAAAAAGTAACTAAATATAATCTATATAATAAGCTATATAATATCTCTTAATATTATTATAGTATTTATAATAAAAGGGGTAAAAACTATTTTTACTTAATATTTAAATATACTAATTATAGACTAGTATATAATATTAACTTTAAAGATTATAAAGTATATAAAGTTATTAAATAGATTAGTTTATAATTAGCTCGGATATTAGAATTATATAAATAAATTTAAACCGAAGTAGTTTAATAATTAAATTGATATTATAATTAACTATTAAGTTTAATATTAATTTAATAATAATTTAAAAACTCTAGATTATTATTAATACTAGTACTAACGTTAGTACTAGCGTTAACAACTTCTTAAATAGTTAGTCAATATTATATACTAGTTTTATTTAAATCCTAGTTTTTATAAAAAACTTCCGGCTATAAACCCTTATTTATATTGTTAAAACACTAGTTACTAATATAATACTAATAGTTAATAATATTAATTCTAACTTATTAATATTAAAACTAAGTGAGAGGAGTAATATACTTGAAATAGTTAATATTTATAACGAGACTAGTTAAGTCAAAAGCGAAATAGTTAAAATAGTTAAAAGAAGTTTATTTCTAAAAGCTATTTTAACTAATTCGCTTATATTAAGAGATTTTAATATATACTATTTTTAGTAAAACTCTAATTTAACTATTACTTTAAATAGAACTTAATTAGTTAATTAGATTAAAGATAATAATTTTAATTTTCATTCTTCAAAAAAACTCTCGAATCGAAAAAATATATACGGTTATCGAAAACGATCGGATCTTTTACTATAACAATTAATTATAGTATAACGGTTCGAATAAAGTAATCGGCTTTATTATATAACCTAGCGCTACCGAGTTATCGTCGTCGACGTCGAAAAGTAAGGTTTTTACTTTATATCGCGATTTTTCACCGATATTTCAAAAAATATAAAAACTATTAAAAACAATTAAAAATCTATCAAAAAATATATAAAAAACACTACTTCTAAGTATATCAGCTTCTGTAGATCCGTTAAACTAAAAATCACTTCGGTACAATACTTGGTTCCCGAGTTATTATCGCTAGCGCCAAATTACTCTATATTACAAAAATTCACTAAAAATCGACTATCTGCTCTAGCGATATTAAATTACGATATTAAGCTAAAAGTATTAGTTTGGATTTAATAAAAAGATATTAAGAAATAATTAAGTTATAAACTTACTTAATAAAGCTTTTTCGGGATCAATATACTTCCTAGAAAGAGAGATATTGATATTATCTAAAATAGAAGACCTCTTGATACTAACTAATTAAAATACTTGGAACTTAGAAACTAATTTCTTTTTAATTATCTTAGCTACTTCAACTATTATTAGGTCTAGTTCTCCGGTTCTAGCTATAGATATTACTATATCGCCGACCCTACTAGCTACCTATAAATTTAACCTTTAAATTAATATATCTAGCCTTTTAAACAATTTAAGTATAGACTTTCTTTTTAGATCTATTATAAGTAAAATCCTATTTCGACTATTTAAACAGACTAACTCTTTTTCCCCGGCTAATCGGACTAATAAAAATCCGAGAACCTTTACTGAACCCGCTAGCGACCCTGCTAGCGCCAAAATCCTATAAGCCTATAACTTATTAATTAAAGCCCTCTTATTAGTTAAGTTTAGAGAAAAGTAAACTGATATTTTAGATTTAATCGAAATCTTCCGAGAATATACTAAGTTTAATTAAATTAAGAAGGCTAGTTAATTGCTAGCGAGTCAAATTAATAACCTAGAATATACAACTAGATGTATCGAGACTAAGGCCACCGCTAGTGTTAATACGGCCAAAGCGATTTAAACTAAGGCAAAATCCTTTAATATCGAAAAATTAAATACTAATCTGACTATTTTACTTAATACTAGATTTAATACTAAGTTTAATATTAATACTAAACCGACTTTCACTTTAGTAGTTATTGCTAATACTATTAACTCCTAAACTACTATCGATATTAAAAGGCTTATTAAGAAGACTAAAAAAGTAGCTAATCGATTAATTCTAATTTGGGATTAATATAAACCTATTTCTCTATTATAATTTCGGAACTTGCTTAATAAGGTTTTTAAGTTAAAAGATATTAAAAGACTTGTTATATCGGCTATTTCGATTATAACCAATAAAAAGAACTTGGTTATTACTACTATAGCCCTTTATACTACTGACTTCTTAATTGAGAAGCTAGTAATTTAGGAAAAGACTATTAGCTTCCGGACTATTTAAAAGGATAAACTATAGTTTAAAGTAGTACTATATAGTATTCCGACTAATAACTTTAATACACCTAATAGAATAGAGCTAGTCGTGAATAAGCTTAAGACTTTTAATAAGAGTCTAGAGCTAAAACCTATCGGACTACTTTATTAGCTTAGCTCGACTGATAACCGAGCGACTAAAAGGGCTAACTTAGTAGTAGTCTTATTTACAACTAGCGAGGAAGTAGATAAGTATATATACAATCGCGTATATATAGCTAGTACTAGCTATCGAGCCGAAAGGCTACTGATAGTAACTAGGTCTACTTAATATATTAAGTGTCTAGGCTTTAGTTATACGATATAATATTATAAAAAAGTAGCTAAATATAGCTTATATAGCGAATTATATAATACCTCGCAACACTATTATAGTGTTTATAATAAAAGGGGTAAAAGCTGTTCTCACTTAGTATTTAAATATACTAATTACGGACTAGTATATAGTACTGACTCAAAGGATTACAAGGTATATAAAGCTACTAAACGGGTTAGTCTATAATTAGCTCGGATATAAGAGTCTTATAAATGAATTTAAACCGAAGTAGTCTTGTAACTGAATCAATACTACAATTAGCTATTGAGTTTAATATCGACTTAATAATAGTCCAAGAACCTTGGATTATCACCAACACCAGTACCGGCGCTAGCAACTTCTTAAATAGTCAGTCAATATCGTATATTAGCTTTACTCAAATCCTAGCTCCCACAAAAAACTTCCGGCCACGAACCCTCGTTTATATCGCTAAAACACTAGCTACTAGTATAATACTAGTAGCTAATAATACTGATTCCGACTTATTAGTATTAAAGCTAAGTGAGGGGAGTAATATACTCGAAATAGTTAATGTTTATAACGAGACTAGTTAAGTCGAAAGCGAATTAGCTAAAACAGTTAAAAGAAGTTTATTTCTAAGAGCTATTTCGACTAATTCGTTTATATTAGGGGATTT